>CAXITT010000068.1:216914-281959 GCA_964033795.1 Lymnaea stagnalis
CCAACGGCCCCTTCTACCAACGGCCCCTTCTACCAACGGCCCCTTCTACCAACGGCGCCTTCTACCAACGGCCCCTTCTACCAACGGCCCCTTCTACCAACGGCCCCTTCTACCGACGGCCCCTTCTACCAACGCCCCTTCTACCAACGGCCCATTCTACCAAAGGCCCCTTCTACCAAAGGCCCCTTCTACCAACGGCCCCTTCTACCAACGGCCCCTTCTATAGTGTCGGTATTTCAAAGCCGAATGAGACGTCTTTCAAACAATAAACCGCCTCTTTTTGATTTCAGTCCCTCCTCATTATCGCCGGCAGGTGGATTTATCTAGTTTATGCCAAGAAGCGAAATCTGTTCGTGTTGCGCTATTTTGGCTTCGTGGTAGAGTTTTTAAAAAAAAATTATGACAATACCGTATGTATTTTGTCGCTGTCGCATTATTATTTTCTATTAACTCTTTATTCATGGTAAGAGTTTTCGCATTATAAAATATTTCAATGTAAATTTTAAAAAAAAAAACGAATAAAAAATTAACTTTTAAAAAAAAAAACGCGAACTAGTTTTTTTGTACAGTAGTGTATTCAAATTGTTTTTAATCTTGTTTGATTAAAATGTTGATAACTTAGAAACAGAACATATTTCCTTTAAATAATATTTTTGAACGTTCTGAATGGACACAGTATTTCTTGTACACAGAAATTCACAATGGGAAGGAAACTGGTGCATTTTATTTTAGTTCTTACATTTGCAAGTGTCCCGGCTGTAAGAAGTGGTAAGTCAAAGTGTATTTAAAAATAGCTATTATCCCAACTTTTCTTATATTGGATATTCTGGAAAAAGCAAAGTAAAATTGTCTCTATTTTCTAAGTTTTTAAAAAAAAAAATTTTTTTTTTATATATAATTTTACTACATAGAATAACAAAGTTCTCTTACATTACGTGTACAACCTTAATCAACTTAACGATTACATTTTTTTGTCAGAATGCAGGTGGCCAGGGTCAGTTTTGTCTGAAGGTTCATGCTTCCTGTATAATGAGACAACTAGTTCTTACTCGGATGCCAATGTAATTATACACGAACTTTTTTATAGCGTCTATGTGGTCTGGTCAAGTTTAAAAGACAGTAGGGTGTTTCTTAAAATTCTTATGGCAGTGCGGTATAAAAAGTTCCAGGTGCCCGTGGGTAGCCACTATTGAAAAAATATATGCCGTCACGACTGCTAGACTGTAAAGGTAAAGATTAAGAGTATGTTTCCTGTGGTGGTCCATTTTAAATGAATGAAAAGATAGAGTTTGTGTGGTGTGCCTGAACTCAGACCAGATGTCACGATAACTAGACTGTCAAAGTGTTTCGAATCTCTGATAATTTTCTGGGAGTGTCCATGTGTTATAAATGAGAAGAGAGTGGCAGTGTGTCTGAACACACATCAGGCCCTATACGTAGAAATACTATAATGAAATGACATACTTAAAGGGTTAATTGTGTGCAGGTGGAGAGTAGATGAGGCGGACAGTTAAGTAGTTGGACACTGAATGAAATAAAGTTACGATAGTTTTTGTTAGTTTTGTTCCCAGAGATGTTGTTTGTATATATAATTCTTTGGATAAGTTTGTTAGTGGAACTCACAATACTAATGGGAGCACTGGTTAGAATAAAGTGTATTGGAAAAAATGTTTGTAATATATATCTGCAAATATCTTTGTGTCAAGTGTTTTTTATACTGGTTTGCATTGTGTTTCAAATGCCATATCCTAGACTTCGACAACGTGGACACGTCAATCAATTATTGACATATGCCTAACGTTTGCCTTTAACAGCTGTGCGTGTAATAAAATTTAAATAATAACAATATTTTTTTTTCTGAAAATTATGTCCTTTTAAATGCATAGCTGAATGACTGTAGGCTTCTAAATCAAGAGAATTGAGTTCATGCGTTTCAGTTTGTGAGTGGTTTATTATCTCCTTTTTTTATAATTTTTGGTTTTCATTCCGATATCTTCGTAATAAAAATGAAACAGAAATGAAAAAAAAAAAAAGAAAAAAAAAACCCACACAAATTCAGCATCAAAACGACTTCAAAAAAAACGCCGGAAAAAAAAAAAAAAAAAAAAAAAATATTTAATCAAAACAAAAAAAAAAAAAAGGCTTCTAAATCAAGAGAATTGAGTTCATGCGTTTCAGTTTGTGAGTGGTTTATTATCTCCTTTTTTTATAATTTTTGGTTTTAATTCCGATATCTTCGTAATAAAAAAGAAACAGAAATGAAAAAAAAAAAAAGAAAAAAAAAACCCACACAAATTCAGCATCAAAACGACTTCAAAAAACACGCCTGAGTAAGAATACTGTAGATCTAGGAAGTTTAATTAAGACGTAAAATTATAATTTCACTATAAAATGTGTCTACTCTAGGCTGTCTGTCGATCAAATGGTGGAGTTCTGGCAAAGGTCAAGACAAAAACTCAGTTACTTGAATCGACCGTAGAGGCAAAAAACAGTAAGTCTTTGAGTATGAGGAAATAAAATATCCTTCTGCCTTCTTCGACTCAAAAGTACTCACAATGAGGTACATCTCGAGATCTACAACAACGCGTTTGGCATGCTTAACAATTAAGTTGTATTACTTGAGTCCCTGCTCCTGTAACATTTCAATGACGATGGTCGAAATCATTTTGAACAGCTGACCAATCGTATTCATTTTTATGTCGGGCAACATAGTTTCTAATTAAAAAGGCACCACATGGGTTTATGGGAGTCGATAGCCTTTGGTTGCAAATCATCTAAGAGAAGGAATCTCTGAATTTAAACCTGCAGAGTGAGTCCCATGGGTGGACAACATTGACACAATGAAACATTACGGCAACTCCTGTCGATTATCCACTTTTTCGAAGATATATGATGTTTTGTGCTGTGTAGGGAACCAGCTTAAAATACTAAAAATTAGAAGGGCACGCCTTGTGGATTTCTTCCTACAAAGTCTACAACATCGTAACATTGTGACAGATGGTTGCCAGAATAAAATGTCCAAATTTGCTTTATAATGGAATTTAACATTTCATCTGACCATAGAATAATTTTATTCCGAGCTCCGGGATTGTATTTGTAATGTTTGGAAGATAATGTGTTAATTAACATCTAATATATTTCATAGTACATTTTAGTTGTCTTTTAAGTTATGCTATTTAGTACCCGAATCAGGCGGGTTAAGGGTGGACCTTTGGAAAATCCTTACCCAGCAACACAAGCTCTCGGTGGTGTTACACGGGATCTTGCCTCTTCGTGGCATGCCTTACTAGTAGGGGGGAATTCTCCTTCTGAATCTAAAATACCCCAGGCAAAACGCATGATTTTCAACGCAATGGAAGTTTAAGCGCTAACATGATTACGTGTTGCCGTTGATGGGTATGAGGCAGTGGGTGGCCGCCTTAACCCTTGCCAATGATTAAAAAGACGCGGCCCTGAGAAAGCCGCCCCTAGGCGACCGTTTCGTCCTCGCTACGTCCAGTCCGAACCACTCCCCGAACGGTGGGTTGAGGTAACGTAACACCTCCGCCGGAGAGGAAGTAAAACCCGATTTGACCCTTCACAGTTCAGACCGAACCGCTCCCGAGTAGCGGGTTTGAGGCAACGCAACGCCTCCCTGGAGGGAAACAAATCGTTGGGAACCAAATGCTCGCACAACTCTTAGGAACGATGGGAGAAAGTTAAGCTCGTAACTACTCCCGGAGTGGAAGCAAAGCCGTCCCATACCAAGGACCGTACAGCTCCCTGGGCGGAGGGGGTGGTGACGCAACGTCATCTCCGGAGAGGAAGCAAGCTGTTCCAAACCCTACGTCCCGACCGTAAGACTCAATGGGCAAGGGGGCTCATGAGTGGAAGAAACCTGCCCAAAACACCGTTACTCAAGGCCGAGTTGCAAAGCCGAGTTGCATGGCCGAGTTGCATGGCCGGAGTCCCCAGGGACTACTAGGCTATGTTTCTCGGCCAAAGGTCATACGAGATAGACTCTCGACCTCCGAGTATTGATCTTTATAAGTACCCGAATGCAATGATAACTGTATCTTTTTCTCTATCACTTTCTCAGTCCAAGTTTCCTTCCTTTTTTCACAAAATATTTGCGGATGACACAAAATTATACAAGTGTTTCCGCCCTGATCATTTTGAGTGTGCTAATGCAGTTCAGACTGTTGACTGCTTTCTTGCTGGGTGTCAACTCCTACACGTCTTCTTGGATTGATTACATTCGTCAGTTCTTTCACACGTTGAAGCGTCGTACTATTCTCACTACCATTGATCAAACTCAACTCCTTTTCATAATAACTATAACTTTAATATCTGAGTAAATATAATACACATACACTTGAATATATCGCAGCTCGCCATCAGACCTAAATAATAAACATCCTATCACTCCAAGGTTCCACTCAAGACTGCCAGCACGACTAAAACATACGTCACAATACTGCATAGACAATACGCCACGAATCAGCATAAAAATACGTCATAGAGACAATGGCGGGAAGAGCGTTCACTAACTATAATAGTCAAGCGCGGGAAAAGCGTTCAACACCTAATGAACATAATATTAAGTCGCAACAATTACTAATGAACGCTCATACTCGACATATCCCCCCTCTTTCATTTCAGATTTAACTAACGGAGTTAAATCGTCACCAGACATACAAAATTTACATGAATTACATCAAGAAGAACCCTTCAGCCATATGAATGGTCCTTATCAAAAAACATTATTTAGGTATCACTGCAATAAAATAAACAATCCTTCGTACATAATTTTAAATGCAATTCAAGAGTTAAAAATTCATGTACGACAATAAAAATCAGACCATTAAAATTGAATGGCAACATTAATTTTCATTTTTCATACCAATAAAAATAATTATATTTTTATCCCAAAAATTAGGGCAAACACATCAACATCCTTACTGAAGTTGAAACTATAACTAAGTTAATCCAAATCATATCATCAAGAAGGTGTATTTTAAAATAAAACCAATGGTCATCACTATAAAAACACAAAACTATCTAACATTATTACAGGTGAGAGATGCCTCACCACAATTTGAGCAGCCTTTATTTGCTCTTAAATAACACAGCTAAAGATGGTGGGACATATCTTTTGTCCGTGGATTTCACAACTTTATGCTTAAACATGTTTATTATAATTAAAATTATCTCTCCTTGTTCTTTTGACCCATGGTCATAACTCATGTGAAACCTCAGTTTTACAATACATATTTTTAAATTGTTACAAAATGAAAAACGAGTCTCATAAAAAAGAAATTCAAACAAATCAGGAACTTCAAAGCAATCATGGCAATAGTTCATTTTAACAGATTCATTTTTTTTAACAATACAATCAAAAGCCTCACCTCCCAACTCATGGACCTGACAACTCACCTCCTCTTGAAAATCATAAACAAGGGCACCTTTAGAGCTGGCAGCACTCTCTTTAACACTTTCAACATTGGTTTCCAACTTAATGTTAGAGCACTCCTGGCTCTCAAAATCTGGACAACCTTCACTCACATTACTTGGGAATTTATTTTCATTACAGCTATCTGTAACAATATGTGAATTTGAGCAGCCCTGGCTCACATTTACAGGTGATTCATTATCATTACAGCTATCCGTAACAATATGAAATTTTGAGCAGCCCTGGCTCACATTTACAGGTGATTCATCATCATTACAGCTCTCTGTAATACTATAAATTTTTGAGCAATCCTTGCTCATAACAACTTGTGATACATTTTCATTACAGATCTCTGCAGTAACATCAAAACCTGAGCACACCTGGCTCACATTATCAACTAATTCATATTCATTACCAGTACATATCTCTGTAAAAATATCAACATTTGAGCAACCGTTGCTCACATTACACAGTGACTTATTTACATCACAATAATTATCAACAACAATTTTCTCTCCTTCCCCCACCTCAGGCATTACACTCACCTCATCAACTTCACAGAAAAAATCAGACACTTTAACTTTAGGACTTACATTATCTGATGGCTCACCATGAGATACAACAAAAATCATGTCCTCAGACATTAGAACAGGGTTCTCTTTGCTTTCAATGCCACCCGTTTCCATAACAACCAATTCATTACATGCTGTGGCGCTGGGACAATCCGCTACATACGTCCACCTAAGGTCATTTCCAAAGACTTCTACCTTATTAAATTGTCGTCCCCTTTCTTCTTTACATTGGACTTCCTGGGATACACCAACTACTTCAACCTCGTTTTGACATGAATCTAAAGCTATATCTATACCCTTTGCCACTGGGGGTATGTCAGCACGGTCAACGTTGTCCCTTTTAACGTTAGCCGACGGATCAATTAACAAATCACTGTCATTTCTATTTAAAAAAAATTGAGTCGTCAGCAGAGGCAATATTATAATTTTGTTCCTCAGTATCTTTAGCCATGAACCGTGGTTGCGAGGCCGGCTCTTGCCTGGGGTCAGGGTCATGCGTAGGTCCACCGTTATCCACATATTTTTTTTCACTTACATTAATAGAAACTCTATTAAAATTTTTATAGGGATTCTCACAGTGAATGCTGGCAATGCCATAATATATTTCTTCCCCTTGACTCTCGTCATCGTCACTGTCGTTATAATAATATGCCTGTCTCTTTAAAATAATTTCCCGTCGTTCTGCCTCTAATTCGGCACGTCTAATTTCTTCATCTAGATTATTGGGTTTATATTGTCTCTGACTATATCTGGGTTCGTGCTGTCTCTGTCTATCTCGGGTTTCGTACTGCCTCGGTCTCGCTGTATGTTCTACATATCTCTGTCTATCTTTAGGTTTGTACTGAATCTGTCTATCTCGGGCTTCGTTATACTGTCTCGGTCTGGCTGTATGTTCTACATATCTCTGTCTATCTCTAGGTTCGTATTGACTCTGTCTCTTTAAAATACTTTCCCGTCGTTCTGCCTCTAATTCCGCCAGTCTAATTTCTTCATCTAGTTTATCTAGTTCAAATTGTCTCTGTCTATTTATACGTTCTTCCTCTCTCTGTCTATTTATGCGTTCTTCTTCTCTCGGTTTATTTATACGTTCTTCATCTCTCTGTCTATTTATCCGTTCTTCCTCTCTCTGTCTATCTGTACGTTCTTCCTCTCTGGCTCGAAGTTCTTCCTCTCTCTCTTCCCGTACTTGTTCTTCGAACTTAACTCTTATATACTCCTCTAGGTTCTCTCCCGTATAAAGAAGTAACACACCCACATGCCTAATTTCTTCTAAACTCCATTTCCTACTGACATATCCAGCCATATCAATGCAAATTAAGGGTGATCATACAATAAACAATAATTAGGTTTAAGGACCAATCGCAGTCTGTTTAAACTAACTCTAGCAAAAATCTAAATTCTACCCAGGTAAAAAAAAATGTTAATACATAAGTCATAAGAAAATTAATGCCAAAAATGTTTTAAACAATAAAAATCCAACTTGCCTGGTTCGTGGAAAGTCCTATAGAATTTAAATATTATTCAAAACACACACTGAGCTTAATTAAGTGTCAATGGTTCTTTACTGTCAATAGTTCTCTCACAAACTTCAATTGTCCTATATGGCGATCTTGGGACACAGTCATTGAGGTGTGGGTGACCGGGACGGGTCACGGGACATCGGCAGCTCACTGGACAGAATGTAGGCGAATCGCCGACACTGGACAGTTCGTGGGTAACTCACCAATACAGGATCGGGCATAGGAAGCTTGATGCGGGGCGGGACGTTGGTGGCTCGTTGCAACAGGACAGGGCGTTGTTAAACTGAGTGACCGGACAGGCCACAGGACTTCACAGCTCACTGGACACGAAGTTGGTAGCTCACTACCGAAGGAACGTAGATAACTCGATACGTGGAGGGGCGTAGTTAACTCACTGGAACTGAACAGGACGTTGGCAACTTGATAACGGACAGGGCGTAGTTAATTTGCTGTAACTGGACACGACATTGGTAGCTTCATACAGGGCAGGGCGTAGTTATTTCACTGGAACTGGACAGGACGTTGGCAACATGATAACGGACAGGGCGTAGTTATTTCACTGGAACTGGACACGAGGTTAGTAACTTGATAACGGGCAGGGCGTTGTTATTTCACTGGAACTGGAAACGAGGTTAGTAACTTGATAACGAGCAGGACGTAGTTATTTCACTGGAACTGGACAGGACGTTGGCAACTTGATAACGGCCAGGGCGTAGTTAATTTGCTATAACTGGGCACGACATTGGTAGCTTCATACAGGGCAGGACGTAGTCATTTCACTGGAGCTGGACACGAGGTTAGTAACTTGCTACAAACGGGACGTTGTTAACTTGAACAAGGACCAGGCGAAGTTAGCCTGTTGCAGGATAGGACATTACTAGCCTAATACAGGACGTAGGTGGTTGATGGTGTTACTGGCGCATGCAACTCATATAAACTTGACACACGGTGGCAGCGGGGCTTCGAACATTGAAATACGGGAACCATGGACGATGGTTGTAACTTCACTAAAGTTGAATGATAAGAATGTTCCTGTACTTTACCTCAAGTATGAAAATAACAAGGTTCACCAATCCCGGACGGGCCCCCATGTCAACTCCTACACGTCTTCTTGGATTGATTACATTCGTCAGTTCTTTCATACGTTGAAGCGTCGTACTATTCTCACTATCAATTAACAAACTCAACTCCTTTTCATAATAACTATAACTTTAATATCTAAGTAAATATAATAAACATCCTATCACTCCAAGGTTCCACTCAAGACTGCCGCACGACTAAAACATACGTCACAACACTGCATAGACAATACGTCACGGCTCAGCATAAAAATACGTCATAAATACAAAGGTGGGAAGAGCGTTCACTAACTATAATAGTCAAGCGCGGGAAAAGCGTTCAACACCTAATGAACATAACATTAAGTCGCAACAATTACTAATGAACGCTCATACTCGACACTGGGAAAGATTGCATGTTATCAAACAGACTAAAATTAAATGATGATAAGACTGAGGCAATTATTTGTGGTTCAGACGCCAATCTTCTGAAAATTACCATTGCACTAATAAAAGTTGGTGAATCAGAGATGCCGTTGTCCTCGACTGTCAGAGACCTTGGCTTTTATATTGACAGTAAACTTAGTATGATTTCCCATATAAGTTCTGTTGTCAAGACAGGCTTCTGTCATCTTCGCGCCCTGGGTCAGCTTACATGCCATCAGTAATTATAGTGTTTCGAAGAAAAATAAGAATATCATTTATTGAAATCACACTTTCCTTCTATAATGCATTGTTTGCTGACGAATTTCTACAAATTGTCAATTTTATTCATGGAATCTGCATGTCATTTTATTTTAACTTTTAAATAAATCAATCAAGTTTATCATTTTTTAGTCATGTATAAATATTCAATTTTAATCAAACATGTACAGCCCTCTCTTTCATGTACTTAAGTCTCAACATGATCCAAGTTATTCATTAAAAGTTTTAAAATATTCCAACAATTTTTAAAGATTTGCGATACCGAAATTTTATATTAAAACATTTTATTAACATTAAGTAAAAAAAATATCAGGTCATCTATCTCTCTCTTTTTCCCTTCTTCTTCATTTCTCTCCCTCACTCCCTCCCTCTTTCTCCCTCTCTTCCCCTTTCTTAAAGACAATAGAAACATTGACTAAGATCTCATCTGAGACAGCTAAAGACCATCTACACCCTTCGCCCAACCCACTCCATTTTACACAAGCGTTTATTCCTGCGTCATCCGTTCTTTGTTGATTGATGAACATATTATGTCAAGTCTTAGCTCACTAAATATGATTATTTTCCTAAACTTAAGTAAAACATTTGATTAAATGTATTGACATTCCAGATGCAAACTTCTGGATCGGTGCCAGATACGATGATGTAAAGGGAAAATGGGTCTGGGAAGATGACAATTCTGTTGCCACAGAGTTATCATTGTTTTGGGCACCCAATCAACGAGACGCAGGCTGTGCGCAAATCTACGTAAGATCTGCAACAGATAAGATACTTTATAGTTACACATGTTCAGAGCCCCGTCGATTTCTTTGCATGGAGAAAGGTATTTCATTTCAATGCCATATTACATCGGTTCAGTAGATACATTGTCAACGTGCATATAAAGAATGAAACACATACGCCTCGGTGTTTATATGAGTGACAGCCACAAAAGTGTCTCTAATATATGTACATACAAGGTTTCATAGGAAACGAATTAATCCCACTTTCAAACCAAATCAACTATATTCAATGTTATTCACCGTTCAATGCAATTTAAAAAAAAGTGGAATTGGTCACAAAGTCATCACATGGAAATAAACCTGAGAAATATTCACAAAAACACCACATAGAAAAAAACATAATATTTAATATAAAACACATACTTATTGCTAGAACACAATGACACTCATAATAAACAAAGTAAAAAATACTCCAAAAAATCAGCATACCATAAATTATTTGTGATCACATAAATTTACTAATTTTCATTAGAATGGTTGCTTTGTTGAACGTTGTATATCTTTTACGGTAGTATTTACAAATCAACTCATTTTTCATTTGATAATACAATTCCTTTGTATAAATGTAAATGAGATTATCTATGTTCAATATAGAGGAAAAGGTGGATACGTTCAGAAAGATTCCTTTCAAATTAACATAATTTTTTTAATCGAATTGACAGATGTGATCACAACTCAAGATACGACTCTGATGACTTCGACACAGACAAGTCTGGTGACTTCTACAGACCCCACGACTTCCAGCACACCTTTGACTGCAATCACGGTCAACATGACTACAAATACTACCGCCAACCCAATCTTATCTTCCACTCCAGATACAAAAATGTTCTTAACAACGTTGATGAAGTGCAGCGCCAATTTTAGCGAGTTGAACATCCCAATGCTTTTAAGTCTGTGCGTGTTTAAGTATTTAATTTGTTGAATTTAAGTTTATTGCTTTTAATTCTTAAATGCATTTGTCTTAAAGGAAAATGAAATTAGCAAAACAAAGTATAGGAAAACCTGACAAAAAGTTTGCAAAAGAAAACAACAACAAACGTGTTGACAAAAAACCATTTTGATCGAAAGAACAACGGTAAAAATAAAAGTGTACCCTTTTAAATACAATGTAGTATCAAAAGGGACAGCTACAAGACCATAATAGAACATATTTAGTTTAGTTATTACATATATTAAAATACGAGATAAGAGAGGTAAATTTGTCCCTGGCTATTAATCGTAACGAGTAGGGTCAGAGAAAGTTTGATCAAGACAATGAGAACATGGAATTCATGCCAGTTGGTGTCATAAGTTTGTTTCAGCTTGCTTGACAAATTCTTACATTTTGGGTTGTTTGTACAAGACACTATGGCGGTGATACCAATATTTTGTGAAATCTTGTGGTCATTTCTTTTGAAAATTTTTGAGATGAAACATTGACTATCCTCAGCAGAATAACAGAGGTGTGCGGTCTCACTTAGATATGCAATCTGGAAGCGAGTTCATACAATGGCGTTGACATCATTAGTTCTTTTGCTGCGTCGTCTTTTCAGTTGTCCCCATATTCGTTTCACTTATTTCATAAAACAAAACCTGATTGCTGTCTGCCCCTTTTTTTACCATGCCATAACATGCCTCACGTTATGTTTGGACAGAAATTTGTACAATTTTCTATCAATGAAATGGACACTGAATGTTTTGAATTTAAAAAAAACAAACTTTCTAATTTATTATTTTTTTCGTTATAAAATTTGAACAATAACTCTAGCATCATTATGAATTGTGTAAAACAATATTTTTGTATTTCTTTTTGTGCATTTCCTTTTTTTATTTTTTTATTTCGTTCGATTTACTAAGTAAAGATTGATTTTGTTTGCATTTTTAAATTCCAATTATTTATTTTCTGTGTCCATTGCGTGTTTAAAACACGTATATAATCTCTTGTCGTACACTATAAAAACGTATACAATCTCTTTGTCTTACACTATACAAATATGCATATGTGTTTTTTTTTTTTTTTGGTTTGTTTTTCAATCATAGCCTATTTTTTTTTTTTTCTTTAGCTGAAAGTTATTTTTATATTTTTTTATTATAAAATATATTAACAAATTTATACAAAAAAAAATTCTTTTATTTTTTTTTTTTTTTTTTTTTTTTTTTTTTTTTTTTTTTTTTTTTTTTTTTTTTTTTTTTTTTTTTATATTTTTTTATTTTGTTTTTTTTTTTTTTTTTTTTTTTTGGTTTGTTTTTCAATCATAGCCTATTTATTTCTTTTACTTTAGCTGAAAGTTATTTTTATATCTTTTTATGATAAAATATATTAACACATTTATACAAAAAAAAATGCTTTTAAAATCTAAAATCTATGACCTACTAAAGACACAATAAAAAATTACACCATTATTGGGTTTTTGTTTTTTGTTTTAAGGTTATAATTAATTTTTTTTTATGAATACCTTTACTAAACTTTATGCAATTACCTAGTATGGATGTAGATTCTCATTTAAAGCATTTCTTTTTTAAGTTTTGATGTAGCATCACCAGGTGCATTCCTTAACATAGAAAGAGAAATACTTTTCTTCAATACTGTTTTTTTTCACGACGTTTAAGTTAATGGAATCCCTTATCACAAGAAGATTTTGCAAAATATATATTATATATTCTTTTCGCTTTCCGGAGAGACAAGATCCTTGCGGTCATGCTTGTTAGATGCTACCACATAGCTATTTAAGCACATAAATGGCATCAAAAGGCACAAACTCTGCAGCTGTAAGATATGTCACTATGTGATTTAAGTTGATAGATCACTTTCGTTCTGAAAATATTCACAGTACAAGGTGGCTTTATGTGCACAGCGCTTTCTACTTCTTCTGTAAAAAAAAAAAAGTTCTAAATCATCTGCTTGGCCGTGCCGTAGATCATTAAATCATTGACTAAACTCAAATTCTGGTCCATGTTGAGGATCATTGAATCATTGATTTAACTCGTCTGCTGGTCCATGCCGTAGATCATTAAATCATTGACTCAAATTATATGTTTTTGCCATGCCGTAGAACCTTTATATCATTTACTATATTCAGCTGCTGGTCAATGCCCTGTATAAAGCCTGCACAAAATACGGCCCGAAGGCTGCATGCGGCCCGCCAGTACCCACTTTGCATCCTGCGAAGTAACAAAATGTTCTTTATTATTATTATTTTCTGAACAGCTTTCCCCCATGTCCTCTTTTTTTTTTAACCGCACAAGACCTGTCCTATTTGCTTCTGGCCCGAACAAGTTTTTCATTAAGTACTACGGCCCGACTTACATTTTGAGTTGTGTAGGCCTGCTCTTGATCATTTAATCAAATATTCATCCTATATGTTAGGCCGTGCCGTACACCATTGAATCATTGGCTCAACTTATCTCTGGGGCCACGCCGTAGATTATTTCCAAAATATAACTCGGGACATTATTACATGAAACCAGTTAATCGTTACTGATGGTGAAGAAAAACGGTTGCAATCGTTGTTAACATTGAATAAAAAAAAAACAACATTTTTGACATCTGGCACAATTTTTTTCCCCAATGTTAAAAAAATGACACATTTTTGTGACAGGCTGATTTAGTGGTAAACATTCTCTCTTGCAAATGAAAGTATCAAAACAAAAATAAAAAAGCATCTCCTGTTATCCAAGGGTCTCCTTAAAAAGGACTCTCACGTTTTTTAACCACTGACTTTCCTTCGCGCCATTTTTTCAATCTGTATCTTAATAAAGTTAGTATTTATCTGTTGTTTATTGTTTGATATAGTTACAAATATATTTTTAATTAATATGTTTGTCATAACACACAATTTACAAATAATTAAACGACAATTTTGCATTCATTTAATTACTTAAAATAAACTTTTCATTTAATAACAATGAAACTAAATCAGGCGAAAAAAAACAAAAATAAATTATTTGAAAATGAATAATTTGAATAAAAATATTGGCTGCTCGCTATTTCCTAACCTTAATTTCACGGTAGAACTTTCGTTCAAAATAGATGCTTTTAACTAATTAAATAGCAATAAATAAGAAGGTGTTCATTACTTCAAGCGTTACCTATCGAATCACAAACAAAAGAATATGTTGGCATCAATTTCTTTTTGCAAGGTTTGTCAAACAATAATAATGACAACTTTAAAGCATTTTATGTAACGAATGAAATAAATGTTATTAGAAATGAAAATAAAACATACATATGGACACCTAGCATATATTGTTTTACACAACCTCATATCCAGCCCTGAACAACTCAAAATGCAAGCAGAGCCGTAAAACTTTGTGAAAATCTTGTGCGGGTCGAAAGATGTTAGGAAAAAAAGGATGTGGGTGGGGGAGCTAATAAAAAAAATATTAATTATAATAAATATTTCTATACTTCGCTGGCTGCAAATTGCATGCTGGCGGGTCGTATGCTGAACTGGCCTGCTCATATAAACTCTAACATAAACTATATTTTATAAATATATCGGAAGTTACATTTTGAGTTAATTTTTATTCTAATTAAGTCCTCCATCCATAGACTATAATATAGATAAGAAGGTAAACATTTTTGGTTTAGAAGAACCAATACGGCATTCTTGATTTTGGCGATATTTAAAATAAAAAATTGTTTACCTTTCTTTTATAGTACGCATTGACATCCTGCAAGTGAGCAGATTTTTTGTGTTGCTCTTTTATTAAATTTTTTTTACTACACCATTGTTACTTGTAATTAGCTATAGTTCAGTTATCGTTCTATCTCTATCAATCATATTGTTATATGGCATACGCTGTTTGTCAACTAGCCATTTTAAAACGAAAAGTTTGATAAAGAGTGGAAACACATTGGCCACAAATCTGTCCGTATTTAATTAAATTTTCTTCAAAATACCTCAACATAAAACAAGAGCATGTGATGTCTTTCCGATTCCCTTTATTCGAGCTTCGATAAAGCTTTTTTTTTTGTTTGACTTCAGTGTCGAATGAAGGTGCCAGAAGGGAGTCGTTCGCTGTGGTCCGTAAACTTTGTTTCCTTTTATAATTAAATGCAACAGTTCAAGGATACTGTAAAGCTGTTTTGTTTTTGTTTTTCTTTTTAAGATGTATCAACACCCTTACTACGACACTGTTCGTATTTTAAAATGTAATGAAAATATACGATACAATTGTTAACCTTAAGTGATATTCATTTATCGTGATCATTATACAAAGCAGTGGCCTAGCTAAGGGGGTGCGTAGGAGGGGTGTTTGGGACAGCACCGGGTGACCATCACCTTAAAGGGGGGGGGGGAGACGAATACAAAAAATTGCATATTTACAGATAAAAACTGCTCTTTATAAACTAATTTCATAAAAGTAGGAGGGGTGTTTGGGACAGCACCGGGTGACCATCACCTTAAAGGGGGGGGGGGGGGACGAATACAAAAAATTGCATATTTACAGATAAAAACTGCTCTTTATAAACTAATTTCATAAAAGGTTAACCAATCACATGTAGATTGTACATAGACTTAGCCACTCCAAATGTGTACTTCATTAAAAATTCAAGGCTGATGTGTCCTTAACAGCGTGACCTTAAAATTAGTTTTAAAAAAAACAACGTTTTGACCGTTATTGAAGTGGTCGGTAAAATTTTTAAATAACAGGAAGCTATATTTATCTCAATTCTGAGAAATAAAGCTTTACAAATTACGATGTGGTTAGGCGATTCCCAGTGCATGAAAAGACATGGTAAAAATTAAACACAAAAATAAAATTAAACTTTACCCATTTATAGAATTACAAAATAATATTTCAAAATATTTTCTATTATCGTTTATTTAAATGTAAAAAAAAAAAAAATCAGTGTTGAATCCAAATATATTTTAATAGCATGTATTAGTGATGTTCATTGTTGTGTGTATTGGTGTGTCTTGAGTGAGCTTTGCGCCCCGATCGGCCTGTTCTGCTGTCATGTGGTATGACGTGACGTGGTGAATTGTTTTCATTCATGAATCGTTGAACTTAAAGGCGCGAACATTGGTTGGAGAAGTGGAGTGAGTGATCACGTGATGTGAGGTGTAAAAGAAATGAAGAATATTGAATAAAGATCAGCTGTTACACAGAACACAGACGAGCTGGCATCGTCTATTGCCATTGCATACATCAAAACGAAGAAGTACTCACAAATAAAGGTCTCTGCTGATGCGCCACTAGCATCACCCCTGTACATTGGAGAATGATTGTCATACTTCATTGTGAGTTTACCTTGATCTGACGCATTTCTATTTGTGTTGATTTACAGGAGGAAGTTAATCCTACACAGCATAATCTGTAAACTAATAAAATTACCCTGGACGAAGTTGTGACCAACTTAGAAGCCTCAACATGCTATTAGTGGAACATTCTATTTCAAAAAAATAAAATTAAAATATTCTTTCATACAGCTCTTTCCGGTAAAGTGTGCCTTCACTCAAGTCCATGGACCGCATCCATAAAGGTGGGTCATATTTCATGCACATGCATTTGGAAGTTTGTGTCCAGTTTCACTCGTATATAGTTTACTTCTTTATAATTCTATGTTCTCTTTGTCTACTCTACACACACGATCGCAGTGTGTTTAAGTGCACATTGTCTTTGCGAACCTTGTCCCAAAGTGCATTCAGACCTTTTAAAGATGTTATAAATCAACTCAAACTCCCATCACAAGGTAGTTAATGTTAGGATGCCCCTAATGGCTAATGTTAAAAATATTATAAGACACCACAACCGTTTATCACAACGTAGGTAATATATGGATGTCCCGTTAGAGCTAATGTTAAAAAAGTCATAAAACAACACTACCTCCGACCACAAGGTCGGTAATATTACAATGGCCCCATAAGGCTAATGTTGAAATATCTGTTATGTCGATTATAAACATGTCAAAGCGACCTTAACGTCAGTCAAGCGAAACGGCGTGTAACAAATTAATAACAATCACAAACTATGAACAGAACACAATTAAGTAGTCGGGGGTTAAGGACAAACTTGTTTTGCAACTGGAATCGGGACATTTATGAACTTATTTTATAGACCAGACTGTTATGTACTAAAAAATAAAATATCAATGAATACCACTTGTTACGCTTATATAACTACAAGTATAATGCTTATCGACTGATCTCAGGCGCTGAGAGCGATCTAACTTTATGTCTTCAAGATTCAAGTTGAGGTAAGCAGTTGGTAGATTAAAACCTTTCATGTATATTAAAAACAGTTTAGGATGATGGTATATTTTAGATTTGGTGATTCAATATATCTTTTAAAGATTTATTCTATCACATAAAGATACAAAAATTTCTCCCTCTCTCTCTCTCTCTCTCTGTACCCCTTTCCCTCTCTCTCTCTCTCTCTCTGCTCCCTCTCTCTCTCTACTCCCTCTCTCTCTCTCACTCCCTCTTTCTCTCTACTCCCTCTCTCTCTCTACTCCCTCTCTTTCTCTCTCGTGTTCTCTCTTTCTCTCTTTCCCTCTATCTCTCTTTCTATCCGTCTTACTCTGTCTCTACATTAAAGAGAATATATTTGATTAATTCTATACAATCATTTAATTTCGGTTAATATTGTTTTATCTCTGTTACATATGTTTATATATATATATATATAAAAAATTATGTCAGAGGGATAAAATATTTTTTAATTATGTAAAAGAAAATAATTTTCCTATAAAATTATGTATTATAAAACCAAAAACACAATGACGTAAAAATGTTTTAACTATTGTACACAAGAATTCAGGTACCTCAGATGTTGTATGATAAATTCACATTAAATGTGTTACTGTCAAGAACAAGGCAGTGTTCTATATAATCCAATTTTACTTATTTTATTCTATTAGCCAATGTTCTATATAGAGACCGATCGAAATTTGGCTTCGGTTTCGGTTTCGGCGCCGAAAGTGACCTTAGCCACTTTCGGCACAATTTCATTTTCAACCGAAAATGAAGAGTTAACTTTCGTTTTAATTTCAGTTTCGGCCAAAATTGACTGCGACTTTCGACCATGCGGCCAGAAGTGGCTGAGGTTTTCGGTCATCTATCAGAAATCAGACGGTCTGTCTGTCTCTAGGCCGACAATCAGATATGCATTTGTGCTCTACGTCTTTTTGTCATTGTATGTTAAATGATTAATACTCAGCAAAAGCCGCCCACAGCTGCATGATGACATACTTGTCTTATATTTGCATAAAATTACATATTAATTAGGCCTAGACAAATATAACAGTTTTGTGGAAGAAGAACAACTAAGGAAATGGTAATATTTATATAATTATTTTTGTTTTAATTTGTGGCGAAAAGACGTAAAAGTGGGCGAAAAGACCTACAAACTGGCGAATGGACCACAAATGTTAGGTGAATAGACCTCAAAAAAAAAACAAACTGGCAAATAAAACACTAAGTGTGGAAAATTGTCGTCTGCATCTTAGTCACATAAAAGTTTGAAGTTTTTAAATAACATCTAGAATGAACCTCTTAAATGTGGGAAATGAATGTCTAAAATGGGCAAAATTTACCTTTCAAAGGCTACATTCTTAAATGCTACATTAACAGTGTAAATAGTTTACCTTTTTGAAGCTTATAAGTAAAATATATGACATAGTAAAACACATAAGATACAGGGGAATTAACATTAGAAATTGATTTTGTTTTTCAGTAAAGATGAATGCCTTGAATATATTGTATTCAAATAGCTAATACATTTTGTATAAATCATGTGATGTACATATTTAAAAAAAGATGTACAATTGAACGGCCCACTTCATGTGTAACTGCAACAATGAACACGCCAGTTCCAGACGAGGAGGTGTCGCAAAGTCACGGTTAGAAAATTCTGCATTCATTTAGATTTTATAATGGATCATGAGTTGGTTTGATCGCATTATCTTTGGAAATAACCCAAGCAGGCTTTTTGTTTCATTCATGTTAAATCCTGCACAGCGATTGATTTATAACTGTGTCTTCCTTAGTTTACGATGTGTATTTTGGCGTCTGACACACTCTTAGTGTAACGCTTTTGTCCCAGGTGCAAGCATAATCGATCACGAAATTATATATCTGCCATTTACATGTATGTGCACATAAATGTATTTAGGTGCAAATGTTTGCAAACCTGTTCCATAATGAATAATTAAGACCCGCTAAAATATAATGAGTCAACTCACACTCTTATTACAACGTAGTTAAGTTATTATTGCTCATTCTTGATAATGTTAACATATTATATATCAGCATAAACTCACATCACAAGGTAGTTAATTTTAGGATGGTTCATTATGGTTTATCTTTTAATAAGGTTTAAACCAACCTCCCATCTCAAAGTAGTTAATAAATGGATGGCCCCTTAGGACTAGCGTTAAAAGGTATCATATCGGATAATATACGACCTACGATTACTTAAGTATAAAATTGAGCTGGAAACAGAAATCCTTATTTTGGAATTTCGTGGGTCGGTTCGGCCGTTAGCATGGCTCAGTACGATTTTAATCGTCAGCTGTATTTGGGCCATTGTAATATTGCCTAGCTTGTGATTGACTTATGCTATTTTAACATTCGCCATATGGGGTCATCGATACATTACCTACGTTTTAAAGCTATGTCGTGTTACCTTATAATATTTTAACGCTAGTCCTAAGGGGCCATCCATGTATTAACTACTTTGAGATGGGCCGTTGGTTTGACTCATGATATTGCAATTTGCAATGTGCAGAATATGAATTACTTTATGGTATGTGTCTTTATCTTATTTCACATCTCACAACATGTCTACAACGTATTCAACTTAATCGAAAATCTAAATTATAAACATACACCAGAATCTGAAATACATTTGTGGTGTGGTTTTCAAGATTTTAAAAAGATATTAAGAATATTTTAAGCATTGATAATATATTATGTTACTAGATAACGTTTCTACAGCGGAAAGACGCTTTGAGTGCATGTTTACAGTATGAATTATTAAATTACTTTTTGTAATACCAGAGGTGTATGTACTGACATTCAAAAAGTTGTAACCACTTTAAACGTTGGATTAGTAAAATTAAAAGTATGTAAAAAGTCATGATCAGCCAATTCATTTTACATAATTATAACTAAATCAAGACTGTGTTTCAATTTCTTGGTAGATTAAATTAACTATTATTTCTGAGTTGATTTTAAAAAGAAATAGCAGCATAATTTATAATATTTGTGTAATTCATAATCAAAGTCATAAAGAATTTTTTAACACAATTAAATATCTATATAGAAGCATCTTTTATTCATTTTAGATGTAAACACATTTTAACTTGCAATTCGTTACATCTTATTTATGCTTATGATCGTTTGTTTTGATTAATTAAAATGTAAAAAAGTGAAAAAAAAATTATTCTACCAAAATGTTACTTAGTGCAGTAAAAAATGAATGCATATTGTTGAAAAAAGAACGAATGATGCATGAGAAATTTTGTGAAACGCAGTGTCAAAAAAAAAAAAAAAAATAATCGAATTTTTTTTTTAAAGGTAAAAATAAAACAAAAATGTGTTGTTATTTAGGCATTTCTTTTGCATTTTTTTTAAAAAAAGGGAAAAAAAAATTATTCTACCAAAATGTTACTTAGTGAAGTAAAAAATGAATGCATATTGTTGAAAAAAGAACGAATGATGCATGAGAAATTTTGTGAAACGCAGTGTCAAAAAAAAAAAAAAAAATACTCGAATTTCTTTTTTAAAGGTAACAGTCAAACATCAATGTGTTGTTATGTAGGCATTTCTTTTGCATCTGTTTTATAAACTCTGGTTAACTTCCCAGAAGTGAGTCTTTGAAATACAACGGGATCCAACTTCGCAGTGATAAATGTTTACTTTATGTAACAAATTTGAACACTTTTTAATCAGTTACGTGAAAGCGTAACAATTAATGGGTTGGTGCTAGACTTAGGAAAATTAATTATGCATATCAATTAAATATTTATAAGAGTAAATTTGAGATTGAGGATCGAAAAATACTACTCACTGAAGTCATTCCTTTTGTATTGTTACAAGAGACATAATTCTAAACTACATACATAAAAAGAGAGAACAAATGTTATGATTTTAAAGGGTGCTTATAAGTTAGAGCGTTTTGGTGGCTGAATTAAATATTAGCCTACTCCTGTCAACAGGTATTTATATAAACCAAGTAATATGACCCTTTACATGAGAGTTTCTACGTATTACTACTATGGGAAGCTATATATATATATCATTCCGATGAAATATGGAGTTAAAATTTAAATAAGGTAACGAGCACGTCCCTTGTCTGCCCACACAGGACGCGCCACGTAGTTGTGTTCCCAGGTTAACATAATCTTATACTAATTATACATTACTAAACATATAGAAATGCAATGTTTAAATGTTAATTTAGTTCATGGCGATGCTGCCCAACATGGAATCTACTCTTCAAAATGCTTGTTAATGATCTCTGGAGATTTTTCGGTTGTGATATCATACACCGCTGCACTGGCTCTGCACATAAAGGGGGCATATCGCGGCACACATGTCTAAGGCATGAACGGTGTTTCGTCATTCACATTATTTATTTACGCATGCTAAGCCTAGACATTCTTATATTACACGACTCGGTTGGTTGGGTATTTATTATATACATGTCTGAAGCGTTGAAGAAAGACTTAGTGTTAATGAAGGGCCTTTGTCAACCTAAATCTATGCACTGATAGGACTTTGTATTTAAGCCTCTTAAGTGCTTAAATTTCCTCTAGCACAAGTCTAAAAGCATATTGTTCTGTGCGTCTGTAATGTCGTATGAGGGCTGAGGAGTGTGTGATCTGCTTCTGGCGATCGCCCTCATTCTTTCTTTAAAATTAATAATTTTTTTTTGCAAAAACATTGAACTTTTTTCTTCTTTTGTTATTTCTTCTTTGCTTCTTTTTTTAAGAATTTTTTGATATGGAAGGTTGGCACTGACCCTAGCAACCAAAGTCTATTGCGATGTAATGAATTGTAGCGCGAAGTAAATGTTCGCCTTTATGAAGCTTCTTACATTATGCATAATGTATGCAAGTGTAATCTTTTTACGTTATCGCTCTGTTAAGTTCCATGCTTGAATACGTAAAGCACCTGCAAGATCAAATGGCTGAAAAGAAGTGTCAAGTTTCGTAAGCACCTGTCCCAAAACATAATTACATATTCAAAATCGATTTACATAATCGATATAAATTATTTTAGAAGTTATTTTTAAAATAAATTTGATTGGTATAATTTTATTTTTTCTAAATTTACTTCGATATTCCAATCCTTTCGGTATATTTATATTTTTGTACAAGGAAACTTATGTTTGAACTAATATGTTGGAAAGCTTATCAGTGATAGTAAAATACTGTAAAGTTTCTTATCACTAATTTTTATTACTAAAAAAAAAGTGGCACATGTAAACACTTATTTCATAATGAAAATCTTTTGAAGGTTTAATAACATCCTAAATAATCACTGCGTTTAACAAATGGACACAAATTACATGTTATTATTCCTAGCAAATGCATTTAAGCACATGTTGTTTAACGCTTAAATGTGCTTCCGATGTTGCTGTTTTCTTTTTACAAACGAACATTTAAATGAGAAATATATATTTTTTTTAAAAATATCACTTAGTTTTTTTATAACGAGATTGGCGTAAACCACATGTATCTCTTAAGACTATTTACTTCTTCTTTCTGCCATGTTCACCTACACTACTTAATATCAAATAACAGATCGTTGAGCGTATTTTAAGTGAACATTTTCCCGACCAATATTCCAACGCTTAATACCTATTCAAAAAAAAGTAAATAAAAAAAAAAGTATATAAATAAACATACCCCCCCCCTTTGGAACAATCGTAATGTCTAAATGGTCACCTTATACATGAACATAACCTCCTTCCGAAAATTTTGATAATGTCTAAATGGTCCCCTTATACATGAACATAGCCTCCTTCTGAAAAGTTTGATAATGTCTAAATGGTCCCCTTATACATGAACATAGCCTCCTTCTGAAAATTTTGATAATGTCCAAATGTTCCCCTTATACATTAACATAACCTCCCTCAAAAATGTTGATAATGTCTAAATGGTCCCCTTATACATTAACATAACCTCCCACAAACATGTTGATAACGTCTAAATGGTCCCCTTATACATTAACATAACCTCCCTCAAACATGTTGATAATGTCTAAATGGTCCCCTTATACATTAACATAACCTCCCACAAAAATGTTGATAATGTCTAAATGGTCCACTTATATATTAACATAACATCCCTCTGAACATGTTGATAATGTCTAAATGGTCCCGTTAAACATTAACATAACCTCCCACAAAAATGTTGATAATGTCTAAATGGTCCACTTATAGATTAACATAACATCCCTCTGAACATGTTGATAATGTCTAAATGGTCCCCTTATACATTACATAACCTCCCCCTGAACATGTTGATAATGTCTAAATGGTCCCCTTATACATGAACATAACCTCCCTCTGAACATGGTTATAATGTCTAAATGTTTCCCTTATACATGAACATAACCTCCCTCTGAACATGTTGATAATGTCTAAATGGTCCCCTTATACATTAACATAACCTCCCACAAACATGTTGATAATGTCTAAATGGTCCCCTTATACATTAACATAACCTCCCTCTGAACATGTTGATAATGTCTAAATGGTCCCCTTATACATTAACATAACCTCCCTCTGAACATGTTGATAATTTCTAAATGGTCCCCTTATACATTAACATAACCTCCCACAAACATGTTGATAATGTCTAAATGGTCCCCTTATACATTAACATAACCTCCCACAAACATGCTGATAATGTCTAAATGGTCCCCTTATACATTAACATAACCTCCCACAAACATGTTGATAATGCCTAAATGGTCCCCTTATACATGAACATAACCTCCCCCTGAACATGTTGATAATGTCTAAATGGTCCCCTTATACATGAACATAACCTCCCTCTGAACATGTTGATAATGTCTAAATGGTCCCCTTATACATGAACATAACCTCCCTCTGAACATGTTGATAATGTCTAAATGGTCCCCTTATACATTAAAGTAACCTCCCACAAATATGTTGATAATGTCTAAATAGTCCACTTATACATTAACATAACATCCCTCTGAACATGTTGATAATGTCTAAATGGTCCCCTTATACATGAACATAACCTCCCTCTGAACATGTTGATAATGTCTAAATGGTCCCCTTATACATTAACATAACCTCCCTCGTAACATGTTGATAATGTCTAAATGGTCCCCTTATACATTAACATAACCTCCCTCTGAACATGTTGATAATGTCTAAATGGTCCCCTTATACATGAACATAACCTCCCTCTGAACATGTTGATAATGTCTAAATGGTCCCCTTATACATGAACATAACCTCCCTCTGAACATGTTGATAATGTCTAAATGGTCCCCTTATACATGAACATAACCTCCCTCTGAACATGTTGATAATGTCTAAATGGTCCCCTTATACATGAACATAACCTCCCTCTGAACATGTTGATAATGTCTAAATGGTCCCCTTATACATGAACATAACCTCCCTCTGAACATGTTGATAATGTCTAAATGGTCCCCTTATACATGAACATAACCTCCCTCTGAACATGTTGATAATGTCTAAATGGTCCCCTTATACATGAACATAACCTCCCTCTGAACATGTTGATAATGTCTAAATGGTCCCCTTATACATGAACATAACCTCCCTCTGAACATGTTGATAATGTCTAAATGGTCCCCTTATACATGAACATAACCTCCCTCTGAACATGTTGATAATGTCTAAATGGTCCCCTTATACATGAACATAACCTCCCTCTGAACATGTTGATAATGTCTAAATGGTCCCCTTATACATGAACATAACCTCCCTCTGAACATGTTGATAATGTCTAAATGGTCCCCTTATACATGAACATAACCTCCCTCTGAACATGTTGATAATGTCTAAATGGTCCCCTTATACATGAACATAACCTCCCTCTGAACATGTTGATAATGTCTAAATGGTCCCCTTATACATGAACATAACCTCCCTCTGAACATGTTGATAATGTCTAAATGGTCCCCTTATACATGAACATAACCTCCCTCTGAACATGTTGATAATGTCTAAATGGTCCCCTTATACATGAACATAACCTCCCTCTGAACATGTTGATAATGTCTAAATGTTCCGCTTATACATTAACATAACCTCCCACAAACATGTTGATAATGTCTAAATGGTCCCCTTATACATTAACATAACCTCCCTCTGAACATGTTGATAATTTCTAAATGGTCCCCTTATACATTAATATAACCTCCCTCTGAACATGTTGATAATGTCTAAATGGTCCCCTTATACATGAACATAACCTCCCCCTGAACATGTTGATAATGTCTAAATGGTCCCCTTATACATTAACATAACCTCCCACAAACATGTTGATAATGTCTAAATGGTCCCCTTATACATGAACATAACCTCCCCCTGAACATGTTGATAATGTCTAAATGGTCCCCTTATACATGAACATAAATTCCCTCTGAACATGTTGATAATGTCTAAATGTTCCCCTTATACATTAACATAACCTCCCTCTGAACATGTTGATAATGTCTAAATGTTCCCCTTATACATTAACATAACCTCCCTCTGAACATGTTGATAATGTCCAAATAGCCCTCTTATGATTGAATACAAAATCCCTCTTACAATGGTAATGTCTGAATAGCCAGAGCACAAAAGCTTTTTTTAAGCTTTAATAATAGACATCTTTTTTGAACAGTGGTGGAATAATTTCATTAAAAAATAACTGTCTTGCTCTTGTCGACAAGACAAGTACACACTGTTTTCATAGACAACGTTCAGTTAACTAAAAACTATTGATCGCTTAATGCACTTGCAAAGCTTTTTAAAAAGACGATCTATTGTTACAGATCTCAGACATGCATTGCGAGCAAAGGCCACTTATACAACATTAAATTCAACACATAGGTAATCAATCAGTGTATTTAAGCTGTCGGTGCATTTTGAACACATCTTCTGCCTGAAGTACATTTCAGGTTAATTGAAAAAATGTTAATTTAAATCGTATAGTAAGCTCCTTTAAAGCACCTATTATTTTCTTCTTCGCTCTCTCTCTATCTCTCTCTTGCTCTATATCGCTACCTACCATTCCCTTTTACTTCTCTTCTGTCTCTATTTATTTCTTTCCCCTTTTTCTCTCTCTATTTTTCTACCCCATGCTCCCTCTTTCCCTCTCTCTGCTTATTTAAACTCTCACTCATTTTCCTTCTGCCACACTTCGATTGCTGCCCACAGATACTACTTACCAGCTAAGTGCTATTTCTTATTTTTATAACGTTTTTTCTGTTGTTTTGTTCGCTGACGAAGGCTTTCTGCCGACACGTTCGCTGTTTTGTTGCGTTTAATTTTTCAGGTTTAACCATACTCTGTTTTNCCTTGGGCAAAGCAAACTCTCATATTAATCCCCCCCCCTCCCCCCAAACTGAGCATTAAGGAAATAAAAAAAAAATCATCTTCGGTATTTTAATGCCCTTACTTAGGCAAAGATTTTTTTTTGTTTTTTGCATTTCACATGCTTTGTTCTTATTTGGATGAGTGATAAGTGCATTAGTGAATGCCATTTGGATATGGAGTTTCACTGCACTGATTGCATTTAACGGTATTTTCGTATGAAAAGTATATAACATGGTATATTTTCAGTACTTTATAAATTTCATAAAAGTAATTTTTTGAAAAAAAAAAAAAGTAAAACCTAATTAATTTTAAAAAAAAAAAAAAAACTTACAAATTGTTTTTTTAACAATTTAAAAAACAATCAATTATATTATTAATTTTATTTTTTAGAAGGAGAAAATACATTATCAGATAATGGATCTTTTTGTGTATGTGATCGATATATCCTTGGACATAAGCCATGCAGGTTTTTTTTGTTCCTGTCATGTTAAATCATGTATGGCCATTGATTAGTGTGCGCTTATTAGAATATGAATAATCTCTTTATTGCCCTAGGTTACGAACAGTGTTTTGACGTCTGATAGACTCTCTGTGTAGCCCTTTTTTGTCCAAGGTACAAGCATAATCTCTCACGAAATTATGTATCTGGCAGCTCAGAAAATATGTGCTCTTATTTTAGAAATACATTTAACATTTCAAAACACGTTTCTTTCCCTCAGGCAACCTAAAAATAAAACATATTATTGCGTGAAAAGATATCACTTAATTAATAGGCAGGCATTTTAGCTCAGACAGTTGTGATTAATATCTCCGAAATTCAAAGTTTAATTTAAACGATGATTCGTCGTCTTTTTTTATCAATACGACATCAATGTTTTGTTAATTTTCTTTTTTCTTCTTTTTTTATAATTTAATTTTTTTTTTTTTAAATGTGTCTCTTGGAAAGCAAAGTCAAAAATTAAAAAGTTACTGTTCATATTCGTACGAATATGCATTACTAAAAAAATTAATATTATCGGAATTTGGCTATACTTATTTCATGTAGAAGACATTAAACCATTATGAACATAATAAAATACCATTTCGTTTCACAATATGGCAACAAAGTGCAGATTAAAACTCCTGTCATATACATTATAAAAATAAATCTATATATATAATTCGCAAGCAAAGGTCAAACACCACAACCGCCATGCAAGTTATATATAGATAATGAGTTCACTAGCGCGCAAAATATAATTCCTGATAACTACGCTAAATGTGCAGTGACGTCTCATAGGAAGGGGGTTGTAGGAAAAATTGGAATTCATAAATGTGCTATACTTGAGTTCATGTTTTGTCAAGTAACTTTAGTTGATGGGAAGTTCACACATTGCCGTCGCCTATGTTTTGCAGGCTAGTATACTATATTATTTATCCTTTTACAATTCCACTCTTTCTTTAAAAACTAACGATCATTAATAAATGTAATACATACATTTGTTGTTTTTTTTAAAAAGAATCTAGTATTTGTAACTAACTGAGGAGATACTCATTTATAATGTTACAGTATGTACTGAATTATAACTATTACCCTCTCTTATCTGGATGGAGCTAACGCCCTTTTATGGCCCGTACATTTCTTTCGAAACTAGCCGATATTTGCTAGTGGTCGGCATAGAGTATTCTTTCAAAGTGAACTTCTGGAGCGTTCCCAAAAGCCCGCCAGGCGTTAGTATCGGGCAATCGGCTAGTAAATTCACTACTGTGTCCAGGAACCTCCCAAAGAGACGAAGATCTCGGGTGTCAAAGTCTATGTATCCTATTGAAGTAGCCTCCAGAAAGACGGCGTTCTGATCTCATTTGTGAGCTTAGACTATGGTGACTTCGTTTTAATGTCAACCCTTGGTTTTTGTTTTTCTTCTTTGCGTGCGACATGTGCCATTAATACTTCGGAGCCCTCTTTCCATTTAAACATTCGTCTTGATCAACTTCTTATGAAAGTAGTATTTTCTTCATGATTCGACACCGTCTTTGGGTTGTTTTGTTGTGTCTGGGTGGACTCTAGACTGCCTAGAAATTTCGCTCGTTCATTTTGTGGTAACCCGCGTGTACATGAATTTATTGTAAGACCCTTCGGACTCGGTGTGACTTTAAGTTTCGTGTTTCATACAGCGTTTTCCCTTCCAATGGTGACTTTTTGTCAAGTTCTTGGACCGCGCAAATAAAGGAGGCTCTTATTTCATGTTTATACAGTTGGGCTTATCGTCTAGTTTCACCTTTATCTTGTTTTCTTCTTTATACTTCTTTATTCTCTTTGTCTACTCTACATAAACGTTCGCAATGTATTTAATTGCATATTTTTGGGGAAATGTGTCCAAAAGGATCTTTGGAACCATTAAAAATATTAAAAGTTAACAGCAACTTCTGTCAGAAAGTATGTAATATCTGGATAGTACCTTATGACGAAGGTACTATCTAGATGGTCCCTTATGACGAAGGTAATATATGGATGGTCCCTTATGACAAAGGTAATGTTAAGGTCTCTTATGACGAAGTTAATGTTATGGTCCCTAATGACGAAGGTAATATCTGGATCGCCCCGGATGTCGAAGGTAATATCTGGATGGTCCATTATGACGAAGGTAATATCTGGATGGCCCTGGATGACGCATGTGTTATATTAATGTCCCTTACTACGTAGATAATATTTGTATGGCTCCTTATGACTTATTTAACATGTTGATGGCCCCTAATATTGTAGTTAATATATTGATGGCCCTTGTGACGTAAGTAATATATGGATGTCCCATAATGACGTACGTATTATATGGATGGCAGATTTACGACTAATTTTAAATGTAATAAGCCAAAACACGCGCCACATTACAGCGTAGTTGAAATAGTATGGCCCATTATGGCTAATGTTAAAATAGTATGGCCCATTATGGCTAATGTTAAAATAGTATGGCCCATTATGGCTAATGTTAAAATAGTATGGCCCATTATGGCTAATGTTAAAATAGTATGGCCCATTATGGCTAATGTTAAAATAGTATGGCCCATTATGGCTAATGTTAAAATAGTATGGCCCATTATGGCTAATGTTAAAATAGTATGGCCCATTATGGCTAATGTTAAAATAGTATGGCCCATTATGGCTAATGTTAAAATAGTATAGATCTCACTTAACAACGTAGGTAATCTATGAAAATTCCCCATTTACAAGTGTTAAAATATCAAAAGAGAACTCAACCTCCGACCTCTAGGACGGTAATTTTGGAATGGCCCCTTGTTGCTAATGTTGAAAAATCTGTTGTGTCGAGTATATAAATGTCAAAGCGACCTTATCGTCAGTTGAGCGCAGGCAAGTGTAACAAAATTATAACATAACTTGTTTAAGTGGTCGGCAGTAACGGAAAGACAAACCTGTTTTACAACTCTGATCGAGACGTCCATGCATTGTTTCATCGACCAGACTGCCATGTCCTAAAAATAAAATATCATTGAATACAACGTGTTACGCGTCTATAAATACATGAACAATCCTAAGGGCCTGATCACAGGCTTTGAGTTAGTCACTGTCTTATAACTCAAAGATTCAAGTCAAGGTAAGCAGCATAAACAGTTACGCGGAGAGTGGAATTGTGTATGTATTTGTAGCAAGATGTTGTTGGTAAACATTATTTCTTACAAATCTAAGTATAAAACAAAATATCTGGCCTTTTCCTGGAGTCTCTTCAAGTAAAGGATCTCACACACTTAACCACTAACCTGTGTCTTTATAAGTTAGTATCCATCGGCAGTTTATTTTTAATATATGTATATATATTATATATATATATATATATATTTTATATATATATATATATATAATTATTTTATAAATATACTTTTAAAAACAAATTATTTACAATTGTTTGATAAATTTACTGTCATGTATTTCCTATGCTAGCCTTTCCAGTAAAAAACCTTAGAATAAATTTCTCAATGATAAAATTTAAACATAACTGAATCAGAGGAATACCAAAAAAAAAAAAAAAAAAAAAAAAAATAAAAAAAAAAAAAAAAAAAAAAAAAAAAAAAAAAAAAAAAAAATTTAAACAAAACTGAATAAGAGGAAAACAAAAAAAAAAAAAAAAAAAAACGCATTGAAAATAAAAAAAACTAGGATAAAATATATTGGCTGATAGCTACGTCCTAATCTTAATTTCAGTGTTGAACCATCGTAGCAAATAAACACGCATAACCAAATAAATTGCACTAAATTAAAAGGTGTTCGTCAATTACTTCAAGCGTTACCAACCGAATAACAGACGAAAGAACTACCATGATCTAATCTAGATGTAGGTTTGTTACATTACAAATAGGTTGTCAAACTGCTTTTTAGAAGTTTATTTTCAATCAATAAAATTGGCAACTATAAAGTTTTCAATCTAAAGTTTGCAATATATGCCATGTAAAATGAAACTAAAACATAAATATTGAATTCTAGCATACAATGTTTAACACTCCCTCATATCCAAGTCTGAACAACTCAAAACGTTAGGCTGGTAGTTAAAAGTGTATGAAAAACTTGAGCTGGTCAAACGCTAATACGACAGACTGGGGTGGTAGCGGTGGGGAGGGGGGGAGGGGCTAATAAAAATATAAGAAGAATAAATAATATTTAGCTAATAATTTGTGGATCGCGAAGTTTGTGCCGGCTGGCCGCAAAAGGGGTGCCTGCGGCTGCATGCGTCCCATGGCCGTATGTTAAGTAGGACTGGTCATATCAACTCAAACATGAATTAAACCTTATAAACAATTTGAAGGTTTCATTTCGAGTTAATTTTAATTTTGTCAAGGACATTAATAAGATAATGTGCTTTAAAAACGGCAAATTCTACCTATTTAAGATGGAAAATAGTCATCTAATATGTGGCAAAAATGTCCTCTGTGTAACGAATTGACCTCTAATTTGTAAGGAAAACAAAATAAAAATGGGCTGGGATAGACCTAAAAACTATGGTGAGTGGAGAACTAATGTGTTTTGAATAGATTTTAAAACAGTTGCAAATAAAACTCTAAGTGTGGAATACTTTATTTCTGTCTATTCACCCGTTCGACAGCTCCGCAGACACGCGTATTCTGACCGTTCCCAAGACACATAATAAAAAAAATATGGAGAACGATCTTTCTCTTTCTGCGCCCCCAAACAATGACATTATTTGCCACTAAACATACGCAATATACCGACCACCCATGCCTTCAAAACTGCAGTCAAAACACATCTTTTTAAACTATACTACCCTTAGTGATTCCCCTCCTCTGACCGATAAACGATCTTGCTGGCTGCCGTCCATGGTTTGCCTTGTAAAATTGATGTGGTGGGGTGGGTGAATATACATTGCTGTTATTTATTTCATAAATGTATTTTACTTTAATGTCATGACTATGTCTCTTTTGATAAAATTTGTATGTACAGTAAGGTGAGCTCAGCCCTAGGCTGGGGTACCGCGCTAGATAAGACGTCTTATTATTATTATTATTATTAATATGGACATCTGCAACTAAGTCACATAAAAGTTGTTGTTTTTCAAATGACCTCTGGAAGGGAACACTGAAGTTCAAAATGGTTCAAATTGACCCTCAGAGTGTTCTTAAATGCTACGTTAACAGTATAATCTTATACATCATTGACGTTTATAAATAAATAGCTGCCTCAGTAAAACACATAACGTACAACTATGCATTCTATTTCTTGTGTAGCCTCGTGGTGGCTAGGCTTACAGTTTAAATACAAAAACAAATGCAATGCATGCACGTATAAAAAAATAGAGATGTTTAATTATGTGGCAAAAAAATTTTCAAGAAAAAAATACTTTCTGAAGTAAGTTTTTTTTGTATATTACTAAAAGAAATGGAGCTTAAAGAAGAACAACAGAGTTTCCACCAAAAAATGTGGTCTACAAAGAATATTTCACCCAATTATTAAACTTCACAGGAGCCGTTGTTTTATTATTATGTGTCAATAGAATGACCTCGATACGTCTTATGGTCTAATTCATCGTTGTAATCTACATCAAAAAAGATCTTTTGATCACTGAACCATTTTAAAAATGTCTTTTTATGCCATAATAAACGAACTAATCCAATTATACTGTATAAAAGTCTAACGATGTCGAAACTTTCCAAAAATATTTTATTAAGTGTCTGCTCAGTTTTAATGTCCACAAATTCGTGTCAAGCGACAGAGACACTTTTGATAATCCTGGATGAGGAAAACAATCTACAAACGTCTGTGGTGTCACTAAATAAACTGCAGAGTGCTACATATCTAGGGCAGTTAAAAAAAAATTCGAGTGACCATCTTATTTTTCTATGAGTTCATGTAATCATTTCGAAAAAATTGCTTTCGATATAAAAATTGTAAGTTTTCTATAATGCCTTGTTCACACGGTTATAAAACCCTTTTGATTTTCGGAGGCAAAAAGATTTGCTATTTTGCTTTTAATGTAAGGTTGCTGTGTGCTGGACAATTATCAATTATCATTGAACAATTAAAGCTCTCTCCTGAAAATATCTTATCCAAATTTGGAATCGAGTCAGTTAACATAACAGCTACAAGGCATTTTATTTTTTTGGCCGCATGTTCAACCGATAATATTCTTACATATATAAAACATCCCGGTTTTACCCCTTTACCTATAACAAATAACGGTAGATTTAAATCCATCAGAATTGTATTCGTCCAATGCCGTAATTAGTACTAAAGTGATTACCCCCCCCCCCCCGCTCCTTTAAACGAGTGTCCCTTAAACGATAAAGTGTTACTAGGAAAGCAGCGGTAAAATAAGACAGCTTGGTCGGAGTTAAATTCATTTTTTGTACTTATTTATTGAATGTATTTCTTTATTGCAAGTTCTTTTACTCTTTCCAGTATTAACGCTCCTTGATATGGGATCATTCTGAGACCTAACGTTGTGGAAAAAACAACATTTTAATGCAGTCTCCCAATCATTTCATTTGGTCTGTTTTGAACATATTCAGTTCCAAGAATTGCCATGTTATTCTTTTTTTTTTTCAATGTATCGTTGACAATGTAGAGTTATCAATACCAAACGCTTTACAGATTTCTGTTGTCGACCTATATTTTTTATCAAGTGCCTTAAGCAGCTCCATATGGATTTTAAGCGAAGTAGCAGTCACGAGTTCCAAGCTTTTGTGCACGTAATCAAAATAAAATAAGAAAAAATAGTACTAACAGTAAAAACAATAAAAAATGTGTCCGAATATTACAAAAGATTTAACTACTGCAACACACAATACCAGACTTCAATACACACATCAATGATTTCAACGCACACTATCAAGACTTCAATAACCCATCACCCAATACGAAAACAAACTGATAAGATGTTTCTTTATAATTCTTGTACCAACGATATTTCCACGTAAGAAAAAAAAAAAATCGTTTTTCTTTTTGATAAAAAGTTTAAAGAAATCAGGTATAAAAAAAAGTAGGTGGGGGGGGGCATTGTTATTTAGATTAGCATGGTCGTCTCATCCCAACGGCTCCTTCTTTAGTGCCGGTATTTCAAAGCCGAGTCTTTCAAACAAAAAACCGCCATTTTTTTTTATATTTCAGCCCCCTTCATTCTCGCCGTCAGGTGGATTTATTGTTTTCATGCCTAGAAGCGAAATCTGTTTGTGTTGCACTATTTTTGCTTCCTGGTCGTATTAAACAAAAACAAATATGACAATACCTTATCCTCCTGAGTCCCGAGAGGCAAGTTAGAGTGAAATCAACTTGACACCTATTTTATTGTGCTATAAGTGATTCTAAAAGGCTAAAAAACGTTGAAACAAAAAAATTTGATTTTGATATTTGATTTATTTGATGTGCAGTCCACTGGACATCGGGATCCAAATCATTTTTTGCAATACGTAAAAAAACAACAAACAATTGATTACAAAACCCAATCACAAATCTTGTAGGGTTGAACCTTTGGATTATTTCCATCAATGTTTTGATGAACAATTCTACACAGACACAGACTTTTCACCAATCTGCATACTGGTTCCGTTACAGCCGAAGAAATAAAAAAAAATTCTTGGAATTTGCATGGAGATTTCTTGCCCGTTGTATCCCTCAATACAAATGTACTGGACAACTTCAAATAGGGTGCCAAATATTGCAGAATCGATGGCTCCAACTAAACAGTGTTTACTATGGTCAAAAAAGGAACACAATTATATAGTGTCCATTTCTAACAAAACAATGTAATCACAACATGGGAGGTGTCGACTTGTGTGACCGAACGTTGGGGCTATTACGCTACTTGAGCAATAAATTCCAAATGGTCAATCAGAGTAATATTCCATATGTTGGACCAAGCTACTGTAAATGCATAGTTTCAATACTGGGACCGAGAAGACATGGAGCAACTAAGCCTGAAAAAAGCACTCCTCCATTTGATGACGTCACCTTTGAAAATAGAGAGGAAAAAAAAAGAGTCCCTGTGCCCAATCCAGGTTTTCATTAACAAGTTGCCCATCTCTCTGATAATCCAGATATTGATTCAAATTCTTTTTCAAGATGTAGCAGAGAAGGATCTTCAGCTAAATGCAGGGTGCGCTGTTCAACTAGCAAAGCATTTTTGTGTTTGGTTTGTGTGTCTAGCAGGCTACACAAGAGGATCCAAACGAAAATTAGCTACCAAGTTAGAATAAGACAGAAAACTATTGTCCAGTGGGCTGCACGCCTAGACTCAGGAGGTTAAGTATTTTGTCGGTTTCGCATTATTATTTAGTGTTAAATCTTTTTCATGTTTAGAGTTTTCGCGTTATAAAGTATTTCACTGTACATAAAAACAAGTAATATAAAATAAACTCTTTTTAAACACGTACTAGTTTTTTGTACAGTAGTTTACTCAAACTGTTCTTATCATGTTTGATTAAAATGTTGATCATTTAGAAATAGAAAATATTTCCTTTAAATAATATTGTTTGAATGTTCTAAAATTGGACACAGTATTTCTTGTACACAGACATTCACAAATGGGAAAGAAACTTGTGCATTTTATTTTAGTTCTTTCATTTGCAAGTCTACCGGCTGTAAGAAGTGGTAAGTCAAAGTGTATTTAAAAATGTAATTTTTGTGTAAATTTGGAAGAAGTTTGTTTGTTTTTTGTTTTTTTTTTCCATATCAATGTGAGTGAACATAGAACAAATACAAAAAAACACAAACAAACAAATAGCAAACAAACGAAGCAACTAAACTTCACATGCTTATTTCTGTCAAGACATTTTTATAATTTTTTTGAATATTTTTTTAATAAAAATATTGTTTTTGTATGTATAACTTTTATTGTAAATACATGAAAAATTTAATTACTTTATATAGCAATTGTTCCCACTTTTCTTATATTGGATATTGTGTTAAAAGGAACTTAGAGATGTCTCTATTTTCTACGTTTTGTTGTTTTCTTTTTTAATATACTTTTACTACATAGAATAGCAAAGTTGTCTTTCATTACCTGTACGATCTTAATCAACTTAAAGATTACATTTTTTTTCAGAATGCAGGTTGCAAGGGGCAGTTTTGTCTGAAGGTTCATGTTTCCTGTATAATGAAACACTTCTTTCCTTTTCGGATGCAAATGTAATTATGCTGGAACTTTTGAATAGCGTCTCTTTGGTCTGGTCAAGTTTAAAAGACAGTAGGGTTTTTTTTATAATTCTTAGGTCGGTGCGGTATAAATCGTTCCAGGTGTATTTGAGAAGCCGCTATTGAAAAACTATATGACGTCACAACTTCCAGACTTTACAGATAAAGAATGAGAGTCCGTTTCCTGGAGTGGTCCACTTAAAATAAATGAAAAGAGAAAGCAAGTCTGGTGTGCCTGAACTCAGACCCGACGTCACTACATCTAGACTGTCAAAGTGTTTCAATTCTCTGAGACTCTTCTCGGAGGGTCCATGTGATATGAATGAGAAGAGAGATTTAGTGTGTCTGAACGCAAATCAGGCCCTATACGTAGAAATACTATAAAGAAATAAAATACTTAAAGGGTTAATTGTGTGCATGTGGACAGTAGATGAGGCGGACAGTAAATGACCCTGAACGAAATAATATTACGATAGTTTTTGTTAGTTTTCTTGCCAGTGATATGGTTAGTATATATGATTCATTGGCTAACTTTGTTATTTGACCTCACAATACTAAAGGGAGCACTTAAAATAAAGGGTAGGGAAATAAATATAACTGCAGCTAACTTTGTGTCAAGTGTTTTGTGTACTGGTGTGCAGTGTGTTTCAAATGCCACATCCTACACTTCGGCAACGTGGACACCCAAATCAATTATTTACACATGTCTAACTTTCGCCTTTAACAGCTGTGCGTGTCGTAAAATTTAAATTATAAAAAAAAAGTTTTTTTTTTTTTCGAAAATTAGGTGCTTTCAAAATGCATAGCTGAATGACTGTAGGCTTCTGCCTCAGAGAACTGAGTTGATGTGTTTCGGTTTGTGTGTGGTTTATTATCTCCCCTTTTTATAACTTTTGTTTTCATCCCGATATCTTCCTAATAAAAGTGAAACAGAAATGGAAAAAAAAAATTCACACAAAAAACCAGCAGCAAAACTCTCTTGAGTAAGATTACTGTAGAGCTATGTGGTTTAATTAAGACATAAAATTATGATTTCAATATAATATATGTCCACTATAGGCTGTATGCAAATCACAAGGTGGAGTTCTGGCAAAGCTCACGTCAAGGAATCAGTTACTTGAAGCAACCGAACAGACAATAAGCGGTAAGTCATTGAGTATAAGGAAATAAACTATCCTTCTGCCTTCTTCGACCCAAAAGTACTCACAATGAGGTACAGCTCGTGATCTACCACAAGGCGTGTGGCCTGCTTAACAATAAAGTTGTATTAACGCAGTAACTTGAGCCCATGCTCTTGTAACATTTCAATGAGGATGGTCGAAATCATTTTCAACAGCTAGCCAATCCTATTCATTTTTATGTCGGGTATTATATTACCTAATTAAAAAGGCACCACATTGGTTTGTGGGATTCGATAGCCTTTGGTTGCACTCATCTAAGAGAAGGAATCTCTGAATTTCAACCTGTAGCTTGAGGCCCGTAAGTGGATAACATGAACAAAATGAAAAATTATGGCAACTCCTACGGTGCAAATTGGTGCCAATATGTATCATCAACATATTGTTCTCCCGTCGGTTATCCATGGAATATAATGTGTTAATTAACATCTAATTTATTTCATAGTACATTTTAGTTGTCTTTTTAGTTAGGCTATTTAGTACCAGAGTGCAATGATAACTGTATCTTGTTCTCTATCATTTTCTCAGTCCATGTTTCCTTTCTTTTTTCACAAAATATTGCAAATGACACAAAATTATATAAGTGTTTCCGACTTGATCATTGGAGTGTGTTACTGCTGTTCAGACTGTTAAGGTCTGCTGTCTTGCTGGGAAAGATTGGATGTCACCAAACAGACTAAAATTAAATGATGATAAGACTGAGGCAATTGTTTGTGTTTCAGACGCCAATCTTCTGAAAATTACCATTGCAATAAAAAAAGTTGGTGAATCAGACATGCCGTTGTCCTCGACTGTCAGAGACCTTGTCTTTTATATTGACAGTAAACTTAGTATGACTTCCCATATCAGTTCTGTTGTCAAGGCATGCGTCTGTCATCTACGCGCCTTGGGTCAGCTGCGTTCTCAACTCAATAAGAGAACAGCCAATGATGTAGCAGTAACTCTAATCCAGTCATGATTGGATTCCGTAATATTTGTTTGTGGGGTTTGCCTCAGAACCAAATTCAAAAACTAAAAAATATACAAAATACTGCAACACCCTTTGTATCGTGGATGAATAAATCTGAAAACATCACCCCACTTCTACGAGATCTCCAATGGGTTCCTGTGAGTAAGCGCATTAACTACAAAAATCCTGTCCCTGACGTACAGCTGCATATAAGGCTTTGGCTAGAACCGAAATATATCAAGGAACTGATGTATAAACATGTACCCCTGAAGAGCCTGGGGTCTTCAACACAGAACTTACTGAGTGTTCCTAGTTTGGATGAACACAGAAAAAAAGTCGTAAGGAGTGCCCTCTTTTGAAGAGATATCGCCAAAATTATGGAACAGTTTGCCTCAATCTTTGAAGGAAATTATAAATAATAAAAAATCATATAAGAAAGAGTTAAAACCTTTTTTGTTGAAATAGATTTCGGACGACCAGAGCGCAGTGAGCATGCCAAAGTGGCATCGATGCCAGCACGATATAAATATCAATCAAATCAAATCTTTTTTTTTAAATTTGTCCATAAATTGTATCTGCAAGCTTTGACTTGGTAACTGACAACTCATGGGTCGTCAAGCTTCCTTGGCATAATTTTCTTACATGCCATCAGTAATTATAGGGTTGATTTATTTTTCTTTAAAAAAAAAAAGAAAAGGATTATCATTAATTCAATCACAATTTCTTTCTGTAATGCATTGTTTACTGACCAATTTCTACAAATTGTCCGTTTTATTCACGTAATCTGCATGTCATGTTATTTTAACTTTTAAACAAATCAAGTTGATCGTTTTTTTTAGTCCTTTGTAAATATTCAATTTCAAACAAACTTAAACAGCCTTGACTTTTAAGTAATGAAGTCTCAACATGACCCAAGTTATTCATGAAAAGTTTTAAAATTTCCCAAAATTTTTAAAATTTGGCGATACCGATATTTGATGTTGACACATCTTCTAGACATTAAGTAAAAAAAAAATATCCGGTCATCTATCTCTTTTTTTTCTCTTTCTCTTCCTTTCTCTTCTTCACTCCCTCCCTCTTTCTCCCTCTCTTCCCCTCGCTCAACAGACGATAGACAAATTGACTAAGATCTTATCTGAGACAGCTAAAGTCCATCGACAACCTTCGTCCCAATTCCTCCATTTTACACAAGCTTTTCTTTCTGCGTCATTGGTTCTTTGTTAATTGATGAACATATTCTGTTAAGCTTTCGCTCACAAAATATTATTATTATCCTAAACTCAACTAAAACATTTGAATAAATACATTGGCATTCCAGGAGACATCTTCTGGATCGGAGCCAAATACGATACTGTAAAGGGAAACTGGATTTGGGAATATGACAATACTGTTGCCGCAGAGTTATCCCAGTTTTGGGGAGCCAGTCATCAAGACCAAGAATGTGCGCAATTCTACGTAAAGTCTGCAACAGAGAAGGAACTTTATGATTTAAAATGTTCAGAGCAATATGCATTTCTGTGCATGTTTGACGGTATTTCTTGTAAATGTCCTTTTACATCGGTTTAGGAGATATATTGTCAACGTGCATGTAAAGAATGAGACACATACGCATCGGTGTTTAAATGAGACACAGTCACAACAGTGTCACTATTATAATTATATTCAGTTTCATTAACAAACGAATTAATCCGAATTTCAAAACAAACCAACTATTTTCAATGTTACCCTTGAACATATTATTCAACGTTCAATGCAATTTAAAACAATGGAATTTATAACAAAGACATCACATGGAAGTAAACCTGATAAATATTCACAAAGACACAACATGGAATAAACATAATATTTGATATAAAACACATCAATTATTGCTAGCAAACTATGAACATCATATGAAACATAGTAAAAAAAAATAACAAAAAAAAATCAGTATACCATAAAATATTTGTGATCACATAAATTTACTAATTTTCACTAGAATGGTGGCTTTGTTTACAGCTGTATATCTATTTGCGGTTGTATTTACCAAACACCTGATTTTTCATTTTTATAAAACAATTCCGCAGTGTAAATGTAAATGAGATTATCTACGTCCAAAATAGTAAATGTCGGATACGTTCAGAAAGATTCCTTTTAAATTAAGCATATTTCTTTTTTTTAAAATCAAATTGACAGATCTGAACACAACTCAAGATACGACTCTGAAGACTTTGAAGCAGACAAGTCTGGTGACGTCTGCAGTCGAAAGTTTTATGACTACTGTCAACACGACTACCGAAACTAACACCAACGCGATCTTATCTTCCACTCCAACTTCGAAAGTTCCCATAACCACTTTAATGAATAGTGGCGAAAATTTTATCAAATTTACCATCCCACTGCTTTTAAATCTGTGCTTGTTAATGTTAAGTTGATTGATTTTAATTCTTAATTTTTTGTTATATTGGAAAATGAAATGAGCAAAACAAAGTATGGACAAACCTGGCAAAAAGTAGGGGAAAAAGGTTGACAAAAAGCCTTTTTTAGCGAAACAACAACGTTAAAAATAAAAGAATATACACTTAAACACAACGTAGTATCAAAAAGGACAGAAACAGGACCATAACAAAACATATGTAGTTGTGTTATTACATATATCAAAATCCGAGACCTATGAGGAAAATTAAGTCCGTTGTTATTAATCGTAACGAGTAGGGGCCTAGAAAATTTGATCAAAATAATGAGAACATGGAATTCATGCCAATCGGTGTCATAAGTTTGAATCAGCTGATATGACAAATTCTCTCGGTTAGGGGTGTTCGTACAAGACACTTTGGCGATGATACCAAACTTTTGTGAAATCTTGTCATTTCTTTTTAAAATTTTTGAGATAGAACATTGACTATTCTAAGCAGAAATACAGAGGTGTGCGGTCTCACTCAGGGTAATAAGGGGAGAGACTGCTTTGAGGTTAGAACAATATTAAATGAGTAAAACAAAGTAGGGTTAAACCTTAAAAAAAGGAACGCAAAAAAAAAACAAAAAAAAAAAAAAAAAAAAAAAGAAAAAAAAAAAAAAAACACAAACAAGAAACAAACGTGTGCAACAAAACAACAGAAAAAACTGAATAAAAATAAAATAAAAAATATCACTTAGCTTATAAGTAGTATCTGTGGGCAGCAACTGAAATGAAACAGAAATTAAGTGAGTGAGAGATTAAATAGGGGAAAGCGAAATAAAAGAGGAGAACTAAGGTCACTGTGAAAGGTCGAGATGTGGAAGGGGGGGCGGCTAGGTTCAAGTTGTGAAAATAGACATGACATTCATCCCATGTGGTGTCAATGTGCCATGAGTCAGGATAAGCTGGTGTTCCAAGTTCACCCGGCTTGTTGTGTTTCTGCTAGCCACGATCACACTTATTGAAAAGTCCGTCTTCCCTGGTGGTCGCTACTATTGAAGTGTTTGGAGATGGGACCTTGTTTGTCTTGTGTAATGTTACTGAGTCTTTTGTTACAACTGTCGGTCTCACTGAGATACGCCATTTGGCAGCAAGTGCATACAATGACGTTGCAATCATTCGTTCTTTTGCTTCGTCGTCTTTTCAGTTTTCTCCATCTTTAGTTCGCTTATGTCATATAACAAAACCTGTTTGCTGTGTCCGCCCCTTATTACCATACCATGAAAGGCCTCACATTCTGTTCCGGCAGAATTTTTAAATATGTTCTATAAATTAAATTGATTCTAAATTATTTTTATTTTTTTTTTTTAAATAAAAAAAAACAACTTACAAATAGCTTTTTAATTATTTATTTTTAGTTATGAAATGCGAACCATAACTCAGGATCATTATGAATTGTGTGAAACAATATTTGTATATTTCTTTTTGTTTATGAGCTATAATCTATATTTTGCTATTTTGGTTCGATTTACTAAGTAAATATTGATTTTATTTATATATATATATATATAAATTCCAATTATTTGTTTTCTGTGTAATTTGCATGTTAATACACCAATATAATATCTTTGTCGTAAACACTAATATAATTTGCATATGTGTTTTTGTTTTTTTTAATCATATCCAAATTGTATTTCGTTTAATTTAGCTGAAAGTTAGTTTCATATCATTTTATAGTACAATATATTAACACATTTATAAAACAAACATTGTTAAAATCTAAAATCATTGACCTACTAAAGTTAAAATCAAAACATACTCCAATTTATTGTTTTTTTCTTAAGTATTTAAATTCCTTTTTATGAATACCTTTATGTAAGCTTTATGCAATTACCTTGTATGAATGTAGAGTCGCATTTAAAGTCTTTTATTTTTAAATTTTGTTGTAACATCACCAGGTGCATTCCTTAATGTATAAAGAGCAATTATCTTCTTAAAATACTGTTGGGTTTTATTTTTTATAACACGTTTATCCTCATGGAATTTCTTGTCACCAATACCATGTTGCATAAAACATACATTCTTTTCGCTTTCCTTAGAGACATAAGCCTTGCGGACATGATTTTTAGACGAGACCGACCAGCTATTTAAGAACATATAGGCATCAAAAGCCACAAACTTTGCAACTGTGACATATGTAGCTATTGATTTAAATTGATAGATCATGTTCACGCTGAAAATATTCACATTACAATGTGTTTTTACGTGCACCGCGGGATTTACATCTTGAGTAAAAAAAAAAAAAAAAATTTACTCATAGATCAGTGAATCATTGACTAAACTCATCTGCTCTGCCATGCCGTAGATCATTGAATCATTGCCTGAACTCATATGCTGGGCCATGCCGTAGATCATTGAATCATTGACTAAACTAATCTGCTCGGCCCAGCCATAGATCATTGAATCATTGACTCAACTCATTTTCTCGGACACGCCGTAGATCATTTATTTAATGTAACTCGGAACATTGTTACATGGAACCAGTTAATCGTCACTGATGGTTAAGAAAAAAAAGTTGCAAACGTAGTTAAAAGTGAATCTAAAGAAGTGGTGTAGCTAGGGTTTGTGTCACCCGGTGCGGTAAACTCATGGTGTCACCACCAACCACCCCCATAAATAAAAATAAAAAAAGGAAATAACCCTTCAATGATGGATTTCTGTAAGTCGACAGTATAATAATGATGAGAACAAAAACACATAAATTGAAGGTCATGAGGTCAATGTATTTAAAAACTGTAACAACGTTAAGTAACAGTGTTATTTTTTTTACATTAAATTTACTTCATTTAAAATGTTGCTTTTCTTTGTCTTCAAAGCTGCAAACCTGTCAATCACGTGATCAAAATCAATGTCCTTCACTGTATCACTTTCAATTAATAGCAGAGCCACATCAGAAAGCCTAGACTGTCCCAGGGTGGATCATAAATTTTTCTTGATAAGCCTTAGTATTTAAAAGCTCCGCTCACAAGGCCTAGCGAGAGCATTGAAAGAAATTCAAGGAAGTCCCATTCAGCTATGAATTTCAAAACATCAAATACTGACCAGTCCATGACTTTGTGAAATTCAATTTAAGCTGCCTTTTGTTTTTTATCTAAGCCTTGGTATTTCTTTTAAAAATTCATCTTCTGATTAACCATCATAGAAATACGTTATTTTTAGAACGGAAATCAATAACTCTTCTTCACTTGCTGATACTAGACACTTGAGTTGAACAGCCCCAAGCATATCTGCTACTTCCTTGATCGCTGATGATCTGATCTGGAGCTCAGAATGAAAGCATCTGCCTACAGTTTTCTTCCCGCAGAAAGAGTCCATCATGTATTAATTGTTCTCCTGCCATTCCGTTTTTAAACCTTAATCTTCTCTCTACCGAAATTCAATACTTAATCTGATTTTAAAAGTGCCTATTCGATAGCCTGTTCCCCCAAGTGACATAGCTTGTCGTGCAGAAACAATCTGAAGGCCTCTAGGTTTCTCACCACTTTGTCAAGAGTAAAGCCTTTTTTCTGTAGATACTGCTGTGTAAGATTAACTTCCTCAAGTAGATCAGCCCAAAGGTAATGATAGCAGATAAACGTGAAATCACAGACAGCATGCAAAAGACCTTGTGCTGTACCTCTTGTACCGAAAAATGTAAAACATGAAGCATTTTCGACAAAAGAGTGTTGACCACACAATTTAAGTGAATGGTACGCACATCCATTAAAAATCGCTTTCTTATTATTTCTTTTCGGATTGGTATGAACACCTCCATGGATTCGAAACATTTTGGGAGCATTATCGTAACCTTCAACTCTGAACCTCATTATGTCTAGTCCATCACGTTCTAGATTTGTAAGGATGTTAGAACTGAGGTCATCAGCTTTTTCCCTCTTAACGGGAAAAATGTAAGAAACACTTCTCTCACTTCAACTTTCCCATTGTGGATTTTCCCATGTCTGATCACTTTAGACATCTGTTTACTGTGCGATATATCAGGTGTACTTTTGAACATAATTTCAAAATACCTCACAGCTTTTATGTCCATGATAGAATCTCCTTAACATTATTTGTAAGGATGTTTATAAATTCATTTTGGGTTTCTGGTGAAAGGTAAAATGCGGATGCTTTTTCTGTAGATGTACTCCTCTTTAGTCTCATTCGGTGCTCTTTAAGTTATGGGTCATATTTAGGTAGTATCTCACTATTTCTAGAAACTTTCAGGGAAGATTTATCTTCGTTGTTGCCACGAAATGCCAGATTTTGATTTGCAAGAAACAATGTGACATGCAGAATATGTTAAAGGGCGATACTAGTGACGAATCGGGGAAAATATTAATTTTTTAGTATTTCTTTTTTTCGATTTATAATATCATATATTATTTCTTCAAAAACTTTGTTTAATTTAAATAAATAAGAATTAATCATTAAAAGATTGAAAATTGTGTAAAAATAATATATTTTTTAACCCTATAAATGGGTAAAATTTCATTTTCAATGTGTTTTATTTTTACTTACATAATGGTATTTGGTATAAATGTAAAGCCCTATTTCTATGAATTCAGATACATATAGCATCCTGTCGCTTACGCAAGTTACAGAACATTTCAATCGTAGTGGAATAATGACTGTGTTTCTTACCTAAGAAACATGTCGGACCTATATAACACATATTAAAAATAAACTACAGATATATACAAACTGATAAAGAAACATATTATTTTAGGGAGCTAATGAAAATGTAGTGGCTTAGGAGACACATAGTCTAGGCGAGATTATTTATTTTTATTTTTATTTTCACACTTTGATTTTGTCAGAAAGAATGTTTACTCCTTAAAGAGCCTGCCACAAACATATGCCATATTTAACATTTCGGGAAAAAATATGCCAGATTATATCATAGGTCCGACATGTTCCTTTAGATCAGTGGCGTAGCGAGGGGGGTGCGGTGGTGCGGACCGCACCGGGTGACACCATTTTAGGGGTGACACCCGATTGAAAAATTGCATATTTACAGAGCTCAGTCTAACCTAAATCATAAAATGAAAACAGATCATGCATACATTTTTCACAAATGTAACAAAGACAAATGCATGCTTTATATATATACTCCCTCCCAGCTATCTCCATCGACGACTACGACTTGGATACTGTTGACAGATTCACATATCTGGGATCCAACATATCGAGCACACTCTCAATGGAGGATGAGATAAGTGGAAGGATAGGGAAGGCCGCAACTGTTATGGCCTGACTGAAGAAAAGAGTCTTGTCAAACGCCAAACTAACAACACGAACTAGGCTGCAGGTGTACCAGGCCTGCGTACCAAATGGATGCGAGTCGTGGACCACATACTCTAAACACGAAAGAAGGCTCAATCACTTCCACCTCAGATGCCTGCGTCACATCCTTGACATTAAATGGCAAGACAAAGTCCCCAACACGGATGTCCTGTCCCAAACAAACATGTGTAGCGTCCCAGCCATGTTAATCCAAAGACGCCTCTGCTGGCTTGGAAACGTCAAGCGAATAAAATCTGGTTGCATACCAAAGGACGTGCTATACAGCGAGCTGGCGACAGGGAAAAGGTCAGTTGGACGGGTTCTGAGATACTTAGACATATGCAAAAGAGACATGAAGTCCTCTAACATCGACATCTCAAACCGGGAGGAGTTGGCAGAGGATCGATCCTCAAGGCGGGGCATCGTGAAGGCAGGATTACTACATGTCGAGGATCAAAACAGGGCGGAAACAGCTGCAAAAAGAACGAGGAGGAAGGCCTGTAAATACTGCTCCACCGCATTCGTGTGTGGCAAATGTAACAAAGACTGTCATTCGAGGAGTGGTCTCACCATCAACACCAAGAGATGCAAGCAATAAAGATAATCTATCGTCTCCCGCAGACGGAAAGGTATATATATATATATAAACCTATATATATATATATATATATATATATATATATATATATATGTATATATATATATACATAAAAACCTATATAGTTTTTTATTAACATGTTTGTAATAACACCTAATTTTAAAAAAATAATTTACAGAAAATGTTACATTCATTTCATTACTATGATAGTCTTTCTTTAAAATAAACTGCATAATCAATAAAAATCAAACTAAATCAGGTGAAAAAACAAATAAAGTTAAATTATTTAAACATGGATAATTTGAATAAAAATATTGGCTTCTCGCTGCATCTAAAATATTAATTTCAGAGTTGGACTGCCGTTGAAAATAATCGCTTCCAACCAATTAAATAGCAATAAATAAGAATGTGTTCTTCCATTCCTTAAATGAACATTTACCAATGATTTGATCCTCAGTTTTGTCTGTGTGGACTGTATCATCCCTAGAAATTTTCTCGTTCATTTTGGGGTAACCTAGCGTATCCATGAATTCATTGAAAGACCAATCTAGCTCCATGCAACTTTAAGCTTCGTTTTTCATAAAGCTTGTTTTCTGGTAAAGGGTGCCGTCTGTCAAGTTCTTGGAACGCTTCCATAAAGGAATATTTTATTTCATGTTTGTAGGGTTGGACTATTTTTTCTAGCTTCACTCCTATATGGTTTAATTTTTCATACTTCTAGCACGGAGGTTTTGGAACTTGCACAAATGTTTTACATATTGTCCGATCTTAGCAACATGCGTCTTCGCTGGTTAAGTCATGTAAGGAGAATGGATAAAGGACGTATCCCAAAGTTACTGTTGTATGAGGAGTTGGCAGAAGGGACAAGACTGATCGGACGGCCATGCCTCGATTTATGGACGTTTGCAAAAGGAGCATAAAGGAAGTAAATATTGAAAACAACAAATGGGAGCTCATTGCCCAACAAATGTCCGGCTGGTTAACCACAATGTATAAACGAATAACAAAGGCAGAAGATACAAGAAACGAGGATCTTGCAACACAAAGAACAACACGGAAGTCAAAGTCCTACCAGGTATCAATATTCTCCAGCGATAAATGCAGTCTAGTTTGTCATTTTTCGATCGGCCTATTGATCCATTCGTCGAAGCGTCGGACTACATAGCTATACCATGGTCTGGCGATGACACGGAAGGATGCCATATAAATATAAATATATATATATATTCATGCATACTTCCATATACTCGCTGTCTACTCTACATGCCATAACATTGCGTTCACAATGTATTTAAGTTTACATTTTGCCAACCTGGCGAAAAATGCATTTAGACCTATTAAACATAGCAAAAGTCAACACAAGCCCCGATAAAACATTGTTAATATCTGGATGGCCCATTATGGCTTTTATTTCAATATCATTAGTCAAACCAACCTCTCATCTCAAAGTAGGTCATAAATGGATGATCTTTTATGGTTAACGTTAAACTATCTAAAGGCAAAACAAACAACCACATTACAACGTGGTTAAAATAGTTTGAACCATTATAGCTAATATTTAATATTAAACGTCAAAACAACCCTTATCACAAGATAGGTAATATTAAGATGGCCCTTACGTCTAGTGTTAAAATATCTGTTATATCGATTATAAAAAAAAAAATTAAAGCGTCCGTAACGTTAGTTGAGCGCAACAGTGTGTAACAAATTAATCAAAGAAACCGTTTAAATAGTCAGGTGTAAGGGAAAGACAAACCTGTTTCACAACTCTGTTGGAGAAGCTTATGAAATAATTTCATACACAATACAGCGATGTACTAAAAATAAAATGTCATTGAATACCACTTGTTACGCTTATAAAAATGCATGAATATTGTCAATTGACAAATCTCTGGCCCCTCTTTCTCTCTACTCCCTTACTTGTTTATTTCTTTCTCTATATCTCTCTCTCTCTCTGTCTCTCTCTCTCTCTACTCCTTCACTTGTTTCTTTCTTTTTCTATTTCTGTCTCTCTCTCTCACTATTTCTCCCTCTCTCTCTCCCTCTCTCTCTCTCTCTCATTTCTGTCTTTTTCTCTGCATTAAACATAGTATATATTTTAAAATCATAAATACTAAATTAATTTAACTCAATAATATTTGATATGTGTTACTTATTTTCCTTTTTAAAAAAATAATAGCAGAGGAAAAAAGCTTTTCAACACAGTAAAAGAAAAGCATTTTGCTTTAAAATTATGTTTAAAAAAAACTAAACACAGTGACGTAAAAATGTTTTAAACATTGTACACAAAAGAATTCAGGTATATCATATATTGTTTGAGAAACTTGACATTAAAAGGTGCTACCTTCAAGAACAAGGCAGTGTTCTATATAAGCCAAATATACTTATTTCATTCCATTAGCCAATGTTCTATATTAAACAAATTTACTTATTTTATTAGCCACTGTTCTATAAACGCCAAATACTTAATTTATTCCAATCGCCAAGAATATAATTAATTTATTAAATTCGTAAAGTCATGTTAGTTTAAATTCTACAGTTTAAATGTTCTTACATATACATGAAAAATATGTGTAATGGATAATGCATTTTACATGTTTATCTACATATAAGTAAGGGAAATTATTGCAATTCGAATAAATTATTAACATATATTTTAAAATATTAGTTTTATATGTTTCAAAGAAGAGACACTTTGCTCTTTAAAAAGCACAAGGACAAAAAAATATATATATTTATAAGATTACAACGTAGATAGTCTAACACTTATTAGTTTAGAGATTGATTAGTGAGCGTATTTTGTGTATATATTAATTATGTAGCTGTTGCTAGGTACTGTTTTTTATTCCTGTAGTTTTTGAGATTGAAATCTTAGATTTAAACATTACGAATTGCTAAGGGCTAGTCAAGAAAACCGAACACAAATTGAAAATAGCTTACTTTTCATAAGAGAAAGTATGAAAAATGTGCGTCCCTGAAAACAACTTTCACAATGTCAGGGTGTAAAACTTTTCGCTACCATGTTTCAAAGTGCAGTGGTGCATACGAAAAGTTTAATTGCACAAAATATATTTACCCCGAGCATACTCAGTAAAACGATGTGCTATCTTTGCTGTTATCATATGGGAATATTAGGGTTAATCACAAATCTGAAAAAAAAGCTGTTGTTGAGGGAAACATGTCCCAGCTTCAATTGTTTGCAAACCATTTCTCCATTCGTGATGTAAACTGTAACCCGTTTCTCAACACAGAACACTGACTCACCAAGTCATGTTTGAACATCAACGCAAAACGTCTGAATTGGTTTCAAAATAAACAAATAACAATAAGAGCGGAGAACTATGATATTTTTTTGTACATAATTGAGAAGAACCAAAATTTTGAGGACGTTAACATATAAATAAAGTTATGTAGCAAAGAAATATGGCTCAAAACTACCAAGCTGATATGGCCATGGACAAGGAATGTTGCAAATCTGACCTATTTGTAACATTTACGGATAAAATTAAATGTAGAAAATCAGTGAAGTCTGACTACATTGTCAACAACCATGCGATATATGGCTCAAAACTACCAAGCTGATATGGCCATGGACAAGGAATGTTGCAAATCTGACCTATTTGTGACATTTACGGATAAGATTAAATGTAGAAAATCAGTGAAGTCTGACTACATTGTCAACAACAATGCGATATATGGCTCAAAACTACCCAGCTGATATGGCCATGGACAAGGAATGTTGCAAATCTGACTTATTTGTAACATTTACGGGTAAAATTAAATGTAGAAAATCAGTGAAGTCTGACTACATTGTCAACAACCATGCGATATATGGCTCAAAACTACCCAGCTGATATGGCCATGGACAAGGGATGTTGCAAATCTGACTTATTTGTAACATTTACGGGTAAACTTAAATGTAGAAAATCAGTGAAGTCTGACTACGTTGACAACAACCATGCGATAAGCTTGATTTATAGGCTCGAGTATTCTTGTTGAAACTGAAATTGCTTCATTGAATGAAAACTTATCTAAATGACTTAAATTTGAGCCTTTTTGGGTGTCGAGTACCAAAAATATTATCTAACATGTGGATATCGGAAGGCAAGGCCAGGGAGAAATATAAAAAAATGACACCACATTTTTCTTTTCAGATACGGAGTTTTTTTCTCAATGGCTATTTTAGACCAATTCTCCCTGTTGTTCCTCACGGCAATAGAAACAAAACACATGTTTTTCTTGTGTGAAAAAGGAAGTGTTGGAAAAATGTTTACTTCCTTAAGTTAGACGAACCCATGGGTGACCATAATTACAATGTCCCATAAAAACACCAAGGCTTTCCCGGTTGGATTTTACAACTTTGAAAAGAGCTTTCAAGAGCCTGAATTACAGGAAGATATATTTAAAAATCCTCAAGTCTGCAATGACAATGTATGCATTTTATCCTTCCTTTCCTTATGTCATCCAATTTAAAACAAGACACCATTGCTAAACCCGCAATCATGTTTTTAGAATAAAATAAAAAAAGCAATCACTAAAACTTAATAAGAATGCTTTAGACGAATTCAAGCTGAATTAAAATTCTGTAACAGCTTAGATTATATTCAGCAAGAAAATGCAAGAGCAAAATAATTGGAGGTATGCCTCCTCGTAGACTTAACTTAAAGGTTGGTGCAGCTGGGATGGTGTTATAGAACTTGCTTAAAAAAAGGGATATTTTCAATGGCAACAGAATAATGGTTCAACTGATGATGTTGAATGTCATTGTCTGTTAAAACATGATCAGATATTTTAAAGGTAGCATGCTATTTATTCCAAGTGTTATTATTTCACCCATTCAGCATGATCTTCTCTTTTTCTTTAAGTCCAAATGGGTTTCCTTTCAAATAGTTTTTTTCTTTCCATGAATATCAAAAAAAAACAAAAAACGACGAGCTTTTACTTAAATTGGAATTTATTTACCAATCTCAGTGTGCATTGTGAAATCTCTGTTATTTTACGATGTTTTACTTGTTTCTAGAAATTCGAGATTTTAACGAAAGCATACGAAAGAAGGAAGAATGCCAAGTATGTGTTTTTTTCAGAGAGAGAGGTAGAGAAAAAGAGAGATATTGAGAGAGAAATACATAGAGAGAAAGCGAAAGAGATAGGTAGAATATACATATATAATTGTTTTTAAGAATTGAATTTCATCTAAAATGCAATAATAAAATATTTATTTGTATTACCCAGAGGTTTTATCATTATTTAATAATTATATTGTATTCCAGGAGCTATTCTGGTTCTGGTAGTGTTCATTTTTGCATCCATATACTGGCATCTGTGCAACGGTTGGGGGTATGATGTTGCTATTCTAACAGCCTTTAGCAAATGCAAGGGTAGCCTTGAAGCTTTCGACAGACGTCGAGTTCACAGTTGCTTCACAATAAGCGAAGTATATTAAAAATAATTATATATGTTTGAAAGAAAGTATCGTTCAATAATGAGTTTAGTAGCTCGCAAAATAGAATTCCCAACAACAACGCTAAAGGATTATTTTTTAAATATAACTCAACTGCGTTTGCCGCGTAATATTTTCTTTTTGGAAAATGCTATCGTCTCAATTTAAGTATGTTTTAAAACGGTGGTTCTCAACCTTTCTGATGCTGCTACACTTTATAACAGTTCCTCATGTTGCGGCGACCCAAACTACACAATTATTTTTGTTTATGCTTTATGACTGTAGAGTATATGTGTTTTCAGGTGGTGTTAGGCGTTCCCAGTAAAAGTGTCGTGCAAAACCAAAGGGGATGGGACCCCTATCTCTTGACAACCGCTGGTTTAAAAATATTTCTTTTAAATATGGTGAGGACATCAGAATATTTAGTATAATTTATGGGCGTAAATAAAAAGTGCGCAGTAAAGTGTCATAGAGGGGAGATGAATAGCAAACATTTGGATTCTTAAATGTGCGTTACTGGAGTTCTGTTTTTTTCATGTAACTTACCCTACTTAGCGCAAACTTCTTTTGTAGGATTTAGCGCTTAAAGTGACAATGTTTAAAATATTTATTACGTAATTAAATGTTATTAAGAAATTTTGCATGTATGTAAAAAAAATATATATTTTCTCCGAATGTAATGTGTAAAATAGTTTCATCTTAAACGTTTAAACCTAAAAAGCAGTTTGCGGATAATACCGCGACAAACTGTAGATGGGAAGTTCATGCAACGCTGTCACCAATGTTTAGCGGGCTATATCTAGTTTTTTAATAAAAGTGAAGTTTTCAAAAATAGAACATGGTTTTTCATTTCAGAAAGCCCTGAGAGTCATTTGTATCATTTAGCCATGAGTAGCAATAGAGGGACTATCTATATAATTCTAAAGTCTATTACATTCGTGTCAAACAATCGGTTGACTAATCTGTTGAAGAATATATATATATATATATATATATATTGTTTTTATATACATGGACAGCAACAAATAACCAAATAAACACTTTTTATACACAGTAGAGTTCTAAAACTGTTTATCATGTAGTTCTATGAGGAAAAAAATGAGGCTACATTAAAAGAATCGATTAAAAAAAATATTTCTATATAGTTCAATTTTCACTTTATTTCTTGTACACAGACATTAACAATGAGAAGGAAACGTGTGCCTTACATTTTAGTTGTTATATGTGTAAGTCTTCCTCGGGAGACAAGTGATAAGTTCAAGTTTATTTAAACAGATAATGTACTGTAAAACATTGTTTTTAACAAATAAAATGGGTGTGAACAAATAAATAAACCGAAGGGGCAAAAAAATACATTTCACGTGTTTGTTTCTGTGTAGATTTTATATATTTTTTTTTTTAAATTTGATTTTTATTTCTAAATGAGGCGAATACTGTTTATATTCAATACAATAAACATACGGTCACATAGTTATTAGTGGCTATAAGGATACTGAGAAAAACATTATTCAATATCAGGCTATGGAGAAATTACATTATTTTGTATAAGGATTGGGGGAAAAAAACTATTCAATATAATGATAATGGACAAACAACACTATTCAGAATAAGGATAATGAAAAAAAACAACAACACTACTCTCTCTTTCTCTCCTCTTTATCTCTCTATCTCTCTCTCTCCATCTATCTCTCTCTCTCTCTCTCTCTCTCTCTCTCTCTCTCTCTCTCTCTCCTCTCTCATTTTTGTCTCTGTTGAAAATGTTTTCAATAATGAAAAAAAACAACAACACTACCCTCTCTCTCTCTCCTCTCTCTCTCTCTCTCTCTCTCTCTCCCTCTATCTCTCTCTCTCTCTCTCTCTCTCTCTCTCTCTCTCTCTCTCTCCTCTCTCATTTTTGACGCTGTTGAAAATGGTTTCCCTGCCCTTACAACAAAACTACCGCCAACCCATAACAACGTTGATGAAATGTGACTCAAATTTTCTATAGTTTCACGTTCTACAGCTTTTAAATCTATGCGTATTAAATTATCTAATTTAAAACAACATTTTAAAACAACATTTTAGTTGATTGTTTTTATTTATTAATGTTTATGTCATAAAGGAAAAATGAAATAAGCGAAACCAAAAATGGGAAAACCAAGAAAAAAAGAGTAAACAACAAAGCAACAATCGTGTTGGCAGGAAGCCTTTTTAAGCAAACAAACATTAAAAACTATTTAAAAATAAACAATTAGAGACAATGTAGTATCCCAGAAAACAGCAAGGAACAGTGACAGAACATAAGTTGTTGAGTGATTACAAACAGTCAAAATGGGAGAGAAGAGAGGAAAAATAAATACGCATCAATTGGTCGCATTTAGTAGGGGCAGAGAAAAGGTTTAACACGTGAATGAGAACATGGAAATTATGCCATTTGGCGCCAGGTTTTCGCAAGTCTAGATCTTATATTACAACTTCACCCAGGTTTTGGTGTTGTTCAATATACAATAGTGGTTATAGCAAAACACTTGAAAGCTTGTACTCATTTCTGTTAATGCTTTTTGAGATGGAAAATTGACTATCTTTAGCAATGTACGGAGATTTTCTTTCAGTCTGTCAGAGAGGCACCGTAAAATCTCATCTAGATACGACATCTGGCAGAGAGTGCAAACAATGGCGAAGACATTATTCGTTCTTTGCTGCGTCTTCTTTTCAGGCTACCCCCTACTTTACCCCCTTGCCATAATAGGCAACATGTTTTGTTCTTGCAGGATTTTACACATTTTCAATAAGTTAAAGGGATAAAAAATTATTTTAATAATTTAAAAAAACAAAAACATAGAAATAATGTCGATAATGATTAATAAGTAGCGTATTTTAAATGGTTTTTCACAAGTTATTATAGTGGAAACGGTATATTTTTCCAACTGAAACAGTATTGAAAAAATAATAAGTAGTATACGATCAGCGAAAAACAAAAGTTGTAAAAGTTTTGCATCATTGAGACTTGTGGAGTAGAAATATTGTCTAACATCTGAAATGTGTGTGTATTTCTCAGCACCTCTCAATATAATATCAAAATACATTTTTTCGTTAAGAAATACGATCCATAACACGAGGTTTAATAAAAAACTGAGTGATTGCTATGTGTAATTTTTTGTTGGTACAGGAAATAATGGAACAAGGTATGATGAACTTGAAATATAACTTGAAGACACGTCAAAGGCAGTTTGGTGGCTATTGACTTTGCATCTTAGCAAAAACTAACAGTTGATTTTGACCATGTGCAAGGATTTTGGTGGTGAACTGAATTATAATGGCTCGTACGAATCAATCTATTATATGAAGACTAAGCTAAGAGAGACAACTGTTGAAACAGTTTTACTTTTGTTTACTTTTGTCCCTTTTCGCAACATTATAATTTTTAGCGGTTATAATGCCATTAAATAACGAATGAATGTATATAAGTGTAATTTTTAACACAGTTATTATTCTATGTAACGTACAAGGTGAAGAATAAATTCTATTAGAATCAAGCAATAACAGTTAGTAAAAGAGTCTGCTCATAAAATATACGGGTTGGTAATATAACCTAACTTGAATAACAAGACAATGCAGTATAATGAATCGTTTCAAACGAATGCACTGATCATCAAACAATAAAGTTTGTACAATGTTTATAACTTTGTTAAACCTGACAGAGTAGGTTATAAGGTGATGTAATGGAATAGTTAACAAGTACAACATAAGAAGTATACAGAATCTAAGAGTTTCTGCAACGCTGGTATTTGGAAGTTGATGTCTAAAAATTTGGTAATACAAAATAAATTAAAAAAAGGAATGTAAAATTAAAAATCCTAAAAAAACCAAATATAAATTGGTTCTGCAAAAACTGCACTGGAGTCAGAAAAAAATTAGAAGTACTTTACTCTCGTTAATCATCGGTGCATACAACTAAGACGGTAACGAATTATTAATTATTTTTTATGCATTGTCCATCTTATCGTTAGGACACTGGAGTTAGTTACTTAACCTAAGATTTTAACATAAACGACATTGTCAATGATTTTCAATTACGAGTAGAGATATGAACATGGATTTAAGTTCAGAACATCAATTACTTCTTCCTGCACCACTGGGGAAAACAGCATAAAATACAGTAACACCGTGAACTGTGAGTAGCTTGGATTGTGAGTTCTGCACAGACATTCTGACGGAAATAAGTGATACCTTACAATACAATTAATTTACTGGGTCTTTGAAAGACTTTCAGACGTTGGTTGGTGGAGGAATACGGCTAGAAGAAACAAACTGATTGACCTTCAAGACGAGCACGCACAAGAAGCTGTAAAGAGACAATATCGTTTCGTGAGAAGCTACAGACAATGGAATCCCTGAGTTGTGTCTTATGTTGAAAACATAGATTTTATTTACAATAAAGCAAAATCTAGCTGCTTTATTGTAAAACTAATAAAAGCTTAACAATATTAATATCAAGATTTTTTTGATTTTTTTAAAAAGAACTAAACAAACAACATTATCTTTTTAACTTTGAAAAAAAGCATTAAGTTACAAAAGATATATTGTGTCTCTGTCAAAGAAAAAAAAATCTAGATCGTTTCTTTGTCAGAGGGATAAAAAGAGATACATATTTCATTTAGGCAACAGTTTTCATTTGGGCTACAGATTTCGAAAGAGACATTCAATTTTGTCCTAAACAATAAAACTGTTCCTCCTCTTGCATTTTGCAACAGACAAGGGAGATGAGAAATGAGAAACGAGAAAACAGAAAAGAGGCATAAAACTCGTGTCACAGGCATAAAACGCGTTCACCAGAAACGACACACCAAGCACGGGACACCAGGCACGGCACACCAGGCACGGGACACCAGGCACGGGACACCAGGCACGGGACACCAGGCACGGGACACCAGGCACGGGACTCCGAACACGAGAAACCATAACTATGTACGAGCAAAGAGACGCCAGGCTTCAGTAACGAGGTACTAGACACCACACAACAGACACCAGAACGAGAAGCCACACTTGAGACACCAGACTCTACACACCATACAGGAAATCAAACAAAACATGATCAAATTTAACAAATTGTTGTTGTCCTTTGGTTTTAAATCATTAAATTTTAAAATAAACAACAATACATTTTGTAATCTAATTGGTGAGTGTATATTTTGGCTTGTATTTTTTCAGTGCATATTTGGGCTTGTCATTTGGGAGTGTATATCGTGGCTTGTTATTTGTGAGTGTATATATGTATGAGTATATTTTGGTTTGTCATTTCCGAGTGTATATTTTGGCTTGCCATTGGTGAGTGTATATTTTGATCTGTCGTTTGCGAATCCATACCTTGGCTTTTCATTTGTGAGTGTATATTTTAGGATGTCATTTGTGAGTGTATATTTTAGGATGTCATTTGTGAGTGTATATTTTAGGATGTCATTTGTTAGTGTATATTTTGGCTTGTTATTTGTTAGTGTATATTGTGATATCATATACAAATTGTTAGAAAGTCTTTGTAATACTAGCGTGTTATGCGGGACAATTGTTTTATATCCCTTATATCAACTTCGCTTTCATTCTTGTTTTTGTGTCCGAACCCTTTGTACAATTGACAAACTTCCCATGATCCTAATTAACCAAAATTTGGCACAAAGGCTCTTTGCCAATGACGATTTATTCTTTCACAGTTTCAGACACACCCCAACATACATAATTTTAATTGAAAAGTGCCCTAGCTATATGCAATGATTCAAATATTCTTTTTTTTTTTACATCAAATTTTCTTTGTATCTAGCTAAATATACTTAAAATTGAATTCATTGACAGTAATTGTAATAAATATATTTTTAATTCATCCATCCATCCCTGTGGCGCTACAGCCCATGTAAGGCTTTCGCTTGCCTAGCCCCTTCCTTCCACTCAGACCTAACGAATTACTTTCTTTTCCATGCTTGGGCTTTCAGCTGCTGTAGATCTTTGTCCACGTCATCCATCCACCTAAGCCTAGGTCTGACTTTGAGCTTTTTCCTCTGGGGTATTGGTGATGTACCCTCTACGTTCCTCTGTCATTTGGCATTCTCTCTAGATGACCTGCCCAGCGTAGCCTGCCTCTTTTTATTTCCGCTACTATCGTTGGATCCTGATATAGACTGTATAATTCCTGGTTGGTTCGTATTCTCCATCCACATTCATCCTTTGTTGGCCCATATATTTTACTGAGAACTTTTCTCTCTTATGTTGATAATAGGTTTTCTACTGTTTTTGTTAGGGTCCAAGTTTCACTTGCATGTGTTACAAATGGTCTGATTACAGTTTTATAAAAAGTTTACTTTGTTTCTCTTGAAAAGTTTTTGCTTTTGAGTAATCTCTGACCACTGAAGTATGCCCTGTTTCCGGCTGATATTCTTTCTTTTTTTTCTCTTAGTAATTCGTTTCTTTCATTTATCAAAGATCCTAGGTATTTGAATTGTATTACTTTTTCAAAAGTCAGATTTCTAATTTTATTTGCTTCATCTGTTTGTTCTTCTCTTATCATGGTCATGTATTTTGTGTTTTGGTTGTTAACTTCCAGCCCTGCTTGTAGAGATGCGTCTTCTATTTCAATAATGGATTTTGATAAGTCTTTAATACGTTTACCTATTAGTGCTATGTCATTAGCATATGCAAGATATTGAAGTGGTTGGTTGTAGAGTGTGCCCGTCGGTTGTGAGTCTTGAGTTTTTATATATGTATATATATATATATATATATATATATATACATATAAAACAACTCAAGACTCATATATATATATATATATATATATATTTAAAGCATTATGATTACATACAAATTCTTATGAACAAGTATTCGTATGAATACGTTAAAATGCATGCCTTTCTGATGAAATATAATTTACAAACAATTTGCACATTTTTAATACTAAGCAAGAACTGTACTAAAATTGTAAATCTTTACATCGATGTAAAGATAATGAATAGTTAATACGATGCTATTAAAGTCTTTGAACGTGAAAAGTTGAAAAGAAAAGAAAAAAAACATGCGAACAACGGAAGGAAGTACAGTGGCACACATAGAGATCTAAGTAAGTTAGCTCAATTCCCCATGACAAGCAGTCAGCCACAGCACAAGTTGACATTTTAAGTCAAATCACTTAACAGAAATAACACACACACACACACAAACACACGCACACATAAATGATTATTTTTTATTGTTTAGATCTTTTTTTATACAAAAAGCACATCAAGTATTTCCATGCTATGTTATGTCTGTTATGACTTGGAGATGCATTGATTTTTTTTAAAAAATTAATCACCAACATCTGGTCGACATGAGACCAAGTAATTATGTTGGTGTTTTTTTAGTTTCAATTATAAAAAAACTATGTGCATTGTCTTGTATCATTCTATTAAAATGAAAACAGAAATCTTGTGTTTTGTTTGTATTTTTAAGGCAGCAAAACTTAAGTGTCGCCACCCTTAAACAAAAAAAGACACTAAGGTGTATGTTTCGATTACGTGTGCTACTCAATGGGGCTTTTTTATAAACACACCTCTGAACAAGTGACTGACTGATTCACATGTGAACATACCGTCCTAGATTAGCTCCTGAACAGGTCATAGCTGTCGTTGACAAGAACAAACAATATAAGAAAAAAGTATTTTATGAATAATGAAACTCGACCTTTAAAATTGTATATAAAAATGTATCGACTCCAGGAGTGTTATTTTGCCAAAAGTGTTGAGTCCCGGGACTAATTTGTTTTAAAATCCAACGTAAAGTTTACGTTGAGAAAGTTATGGCATAGGAGAAAAAAAACCTTCTCATCATCGAGACGTACATCGCTTTATTTTTAAAGTAAGTTCAGTGGAAACAATATACTAATTTTATAAACTCATGGTGATACATTTTATAATTGTGATATGTTGAGTATCCATTGAAGACAGGGGGGTGCGTGTAACGCCCCAATAAGAAAGTACAGATGTAGGTCTAATCCCCAGTATATTCGGAACCCCCATAAAGACCCACCAAAAGTGAGATACCTACCCCAGTGTGGACTCTACAACGTCAAGTTCTCAAACCTCGATGGTCCCTACCTCTACGATGTATCTATGTCCCTTGAGGTTCATAACCGTTTAAGTTCACAACCCCAGTGAAGTTTTTACCCCAATGATGTATCCCCTCTCCCCATCTCCAGCATATTCATCCTATTAGTAAACTAAAAATCTAGAAAGCTTAAGGTCTATAAATAAAATATAAGTGTATTAGGAAAAAAAAATCCCATAAGTTGACTCTCCTTGCTAAAGACTACCCTATTCGTTTTGGAAGAGACACGACTGCTGACAACTCGCCTAACTATATGTCGCTGTTAAAGACTACCCAACACTTTCCCGTCCGTGCCACAGATTTCCTTTTCCGAAACTATTAAACTTAGTGGACAACTAGACACAGTAATTCGAAACAGCACGAGGGACCGGTGTCATATTTACTACAAATATTTAAACAAAATGTTGTGCGGACTGCTATGTAAGGCTTGGCTGGCATCCGTCCATCGAACTCCACAAGGCGTTGGATCATTCTTCTAGGATAATAATATGGTTCCCAACAGTTAATCGCCTGACTCCACGCCGCTGGATAACCCAAGGTAACGTCATGTGGATGATGCAGCTTGGCGCCAGTTGCGTCGCATGAGTTGTTGGAATGTTTCATTGTACCAAAGTTATCCTAAGGGACTCCAACTCCTGGTTTGAATTTATAATTTCCTTCTCTCAGATAAGTTGTCATCCAAGGTTAACGAGTCCCATCCACCCAGTGTGCTGGTGATGTATTTGCAACAGGGAGTAGGTGGGGACCATCAACCTGAGCTCAGCTTAGACCACTGGGCCACCCAGCACACACTAAACAAGACTAGCCTTAATTATAAATATGATCAAATATATCGAGCGTAGCAATATTTCATACGTTTCACAAATTGTAATCAGTTAAAGGCAACAGTTTTTTTATTCTTTTAAAAAATGTAATTACACAATTTAAAATGTTATCCTGTAATTTGTGAATGTATTTTTCGGCTTGTCATTTGTTAATGTTTACTTTGGCCTGTCATGTTTTACAAAATTTCTTTTTTTTTACATTTACTTCTGTTACATTTTTCTCCGAGGATGTGGAGAACAGGGGGGGGGGTTGGTAAGGGCACTAACTTGGCTTGAAAGGGATGTCTAAAAAAAAAACACTGCGTACAGAAATATGGTTTATCAAATGTAACCAGTTGTATCATTTTGTTCGTTGATTAAACAATACTTAACTTAGGACTTAAAAACAAGTATATAAAGAATATGCTACTAAACTAGTTTGATTAACAATATAAATACTATACAATTGTGACATTAAATTTATATAAAGAACAACACATCAAATAGACGTTAAAAAAACAGTCATCTAAACAGCATAGCAGTTGAACATGTAAATTCCACTGAAGAAACAAATATTAATTAAATCACATCAAGAGTACACAACATTGTAAGTGTTTCAAGTCTCCAAAATGTCTAGGAATAATATCAAAAATCTATCCGGACCTGGAGAGCTGACATTTTTTTTAAAGGAATAAATTTAGAACCCTACAGAAAATAAATTCTAGAAAATGCGTCATCATATAGAACTATTTCGAACAAATTAAATCTTACTCGAACACAAACAACCTTTTCCCAATCATGGGAGGTGGGGGTAAAAAGAGGGACGTTACATATTTAATCAGTGACTTCACTAAAAAAATGGGATGTGGAGGAAAGTTGAGGATGAATTATATGGCTTGTGGTGATCAAAACTATGTAAATACTTTGCAACAAAAGTTTTAGTTTATATATACAGACCTGTGACAATTTACGAAAAAAAAACTGTAGGTTCAAATGTGTTTATTTTTACGTAAGAATAATGTATGTTTATGCATTGCAGGCTTTTAAAAAAATATTTTTTTACAATGATATAAATGATACCACAATAATTTGATGTAACTAAAATACTTCAGTTGATGTATTGGTTTCCGTTTTGATTATTTTTCTAATTGTTTATTTGTTTTGCATGTTTGTTTTTGGATGTTTTTCTACCAATAGTTTAGGCTGCAAATGCAGTTAATATTATAAAAATATTTTCTGCAGCCATCAAGAAAAAAACTCTCTGTAGAAGATTAGAGAAGACAGAGTCCTATAATGTTTTTTTTTAAATTTGACACCATTTTTATATTGATAGGACATACATTAGCTTAAATCTACAAGCAGTTAATAAAAGACGCATTTATTAGTATTACACATATATATTTTTATTATTCATGCATTAAAGAGACTTTAAGCATGACGTATTCATGATCCTACCTGCGAACATATGAACCTGTACGCAGACGATCCTTATCAGGCACAATCTCCCAGCCCTTTACCACTGAGCGTAGGCTTAGCGCGTAGACTTTATTCATAGTAATGCGTCATTGATTCCTACCATTATTTTTTCAGAACAAGGCTCTCTTTGTGTCCGTATGTTATGGTTAATACAAGCTTTTTAACACATAAGTAATGTGCATATAGAGATAAGGAGGCTAGAAAAACTCTCAAAATACACCTGATCACTTCTGAACTTTTAGCTTTTGATATTTTATTTTTAAAATGTTTAGTGTGATTGTAGTTTTATGTACATAAGGAATAATAATAATAATAATAATAACAGAGTTATCCCCCAAAACCTCGAAGCCCCGTACAAAGTCCAGCATATTAAAAAAAGAAAAGTGAAATTGCATTAATTTATATTGTAATATATATATATACAAGTCAATAAAAAAAAATTGCCTTTTATGAAGATATATGAAAATACGGTATTGGTAAAGAAATAAGACTATTCCCATGAAATAGAAGCATTGTAGTTGGCATATGTATATATTATTATTTTTTTATTTTTTTTTTTTTAAATTGAGCTTATTTAAGCCGTGATTTAGCCCTGTAATCTGTATAAGTATATTCAGGCAAAATTAACACGTTCGGTTTTATTCCAAAAGAGGGTTTTAATTTATGTTTTGTTTTTTTCCTTCTGATTAATCTCAAAATACTTATGACTGCAGTAATGGTTTTCAAACATTACACTACTTGCTTACTCTGGGTCTATTAAAATTTTAAAAAAATCATCTCCTTTTTTTTTTTTAAACCTGATGTGTTCATTAAAAAAATGTGACCACATACTGGCCATAAAACATACGATGATAATCCTTGATGTGAGCTTGCGAACTTTGAACAATTATAAGATTAGATTATGCAGACCATAATTTAGGTTTACGTCTAATCGTATTCATTTTTTTTTTGTGTGTGGAGCACGCCATGCGACTGTTTATTGTATACTGTGTATAAGTGTTGGCATAACAATCCTCAGGACACTACGCATTAGCTCATCTTTATTAACATATTTCCCGAGACACTAACCTGTATTTTTATAACATCCAAAAAAAAAATTGATTTTTGAAGCTGACAACGATGTGATCGATATGTAAGAAAGTATCACCTTTCTGGAGAAACAAACCCTTTTTTAATGTATTTATAACATAGTGTTGGAGCATGTATTTCTATTTCTTTGTAAAAAACTTTAAATGAAAGCTAAGAACTTTGAAAGTTCGATGTTAACCTCAATATTTAATTTACTAAATATATATTTTTTTTTGATTGCATCATATTTTTGAGGAAAATTTAGAAATTTAACATAAAAATAAATTCATTTTGCGACATGCTTATTACAAGCATCTTGCAATCATGGTCCATTGCAGACATATTTTAACAACGTGAGGACATTCTACTGTCATTTTCAGTGATGTTGTTGTCCTCTCGCCACATTTGCTTCCATCACATTCATTTCTTTTCACTTATTGCAAAGGTGTAGCTAGTTTAGTGCCACCTTCTCCCCCACACATCAGCCACAATAGCATCGTTTGCTAGGCATAGTGTAGCTAGGTTAGTGCCACATTCTCCCCCACACATCAGCCACAATAGCATAGTTTGCTAGGCATAGTGTAGCTAGGTTAGTGCCACCTTCTCCCCCACACATCAACCACAACAGCATCGTTTGCTAGGCATAGTGTAGCTAGGTTAGTGCCACCTTCTCCCCCACACATCAGCCAGAATAGCAAAGGTGTAGCTAGGTTAGTGCCACCTTCTCCCCCACACATCAGCCAGAATAGCAAAGGTGTAGCTAGGTTAGTGCCACCTTCTCCCCACACATCAGGCAGAATAGCAAAGGTGTAGCTAGGTTAGTGCCACCTTCTCCCCCACACATCAGCCACAATAGCATAGTTTGCCGGAACTGTCCCCTCTCATTTGAAAGAAGAAAAAGAACAACAACCCAAGTGTCGTGTTGGTGGACCCTCCACTTCACCATACCCCACTGACTATTTGCCATCATTCCCCGTTACCTTCAGTGCAATGCAAAGCTATCACGGCCTGGTGTTACCCAATTTTCACATCATATATATTAACTTCGCATTTGATTGTGGCTGGCTGGGTGGTTGGCAAAAAAAAAAAAACAACAACTTCGGATGGCTTATTGACAAAATCCTTTCAGCCGATCGAGCTAAAACTTGGCACATAGATTCAATGACAATATTACCAATTGAATTGCCAACCCCACCCCCTAATCCCAAACAATAACAATTATTATTTCTTGTTTTTCAAGGGGAAGATGAAGGAAATAGGATGACGCTAATTGCACGAAATAAAATTAATGATAACTGTGGTAACTGAGATTCTTTAAACAAATAATAAAAGCGTTAGTGTGTTTTGTGTGTAAAACTTTCATTTGTTTTTCTGAAATAGTTAGTGTAAGAAATCAGCGATGTATAAGCGGGTAGGTCATTAGAATGTTAATTTAGCGCCAGGGGTGTGATGAAAAGGTAAGGTAGCGAGCAATGGGGGGGGGGGGGATGGGGGAGCAA
>CAXITT010000068.1:287772-324944 GCA_964033795.1 Lymnaea stagnalis
GATAGATAGATAGATAGATAGATAGATAGATAGATAGATAGATAGATAGATAGATAGATAGATAGATAGATAGATAGATAGATAGATAAATAGATAGATAGATAGATAGATAGATAGATAGATAGATAGATAGATAGGGAGTAGGTTTATTTATTTGAAATGATGTTACAATCGCAGCAGTGTTGTAAATTGAATTAAAACAACAGAAATCTCATTATTTATTTGTCTTAGTAACATGCAGGTGGACAGGGTCTATTTTATCTGAGGGCTCATGTTTCCTGTATGAAAGCACGCCTGTATTCTATTCGGTTGCCAAGGTAAATAAGCAGAACCATTTGTTTATTGGGTGCAAAACTTTAACATGTTTATTCTGGTCAAGGGTGTTGACAGCAGAACATGACACACATTTCCTTGCTCAGTATTATATAACACTATTAATGTAGCTCGTCAGATGCCACTGCTAAAAATTATATGTTATCACAACTTCTCGGCCTAATTTTGGGTATAACAGCTGTGGGGGTAATACAATTTTATATTAATTTTTTTTTAAAAATTGTTTATTCGGTGGTTGTTAATAAATTGCTATAAGGATGTAGGCTTCTTACACAAGAGAGTTGAGTAGGTGTTGGAGTTGGTTTGTGATTGATTTCATCTCCTTTTTTTATTCACTATCTTTCGATCTCGCCTTGTTTGGAATGAAATTAAATCATAACACTCATCAATAAAACACTCTTGATTAAGTTTCCTGTGACCTACTGGGATGTTTAAAAGTTGTTGTTTTTTTAATTTATTATGTCTTTATGACATACGTCTACCCCATTAGAGTGAATGCCAATCAAAAGGTGGAGTTCTGGCTACGGTGAGGAGTATGACGCAGATGCTTGAGTCAACCGTACAGGCACCTGACTGTAAGTCATAGAGTATAAGTAGCTGAATTCTTCTTTCGTCTGGTTCTACCCGTGAGTAGCCACGATGTGTTGTAGTTCGTTGCTGTGCCGTAAGGTGTGGGGCTGAATAAGATTGATGTTGCTTATGTTTTATATGTTTTCAACACAGCATGCTAACCGGCTGACAATTCAAACTGTTTCATGTTGTGCAATATAGCATATATGGAACTGGTTTGCCTTAAAAATCTCATCTCAAAGTTGAATAATTATATCTCACATTTTCTTTAGGGACAAAACCTGACTCTGACTAGATTTTCGATAAAGACAGTGTTAATTAGCACCTTATTCTAGACTTTTTTTCCGGACCTAAGTCTGGCACTTACTACGTTTAGAATAAAGTCAGTGTTAACTGGCATATTAGTCCAGCTTTTCTGCAGGGCTTAAGGCAGGCACTGGCTAGGTTTAGAATAAAATTAATGTGTTAATTAGCATATTTTTTCCAGACTTTTATTGAGGGCCCAAGCCTGGCGCTGGCTAGGTTTACAATAAAGACAGCTTTATTAGCATTGTTTTTAATCTGCACAGCTTGACTTAGTTGTCATATTAGTGGGTCTATTTGGTTTCCAAATGCATTTGCTCTCTATCTTCTTTTCTCTATCGTTCTCTCCGTCATTGTTTGCATCCTCTGTGGAAACAAATGCTTTCCACGAATTGTACGTAAAGAGTGTTGACTTGGAAGCTGACCACTGATACGTTTCATTCAGTTTTATTTAGGAACGACCTGCTTACATGACATCTATCATATCTGGGACGATTTATTTTATCATCGAAAATGAGCTTATTATATTGTATACTTATTTTTTTTTCTTGTGGCTTTAAGTTAGTTGTCCAATTTTTTTTGTGAAAGGTAATTTTCATTAATGAAATATTATTCCTTTTCGAGGTATTTTTCTTTTTAATTTAAAATCAACCATTTAAAAATCATTATATTTATTAAGCTTAATCCTTGTTCAACCGTTTTGCTCATCTACTCCTCATAGTTCCAGATTGACATACGTTATTTTTTAAAAATAAACCCTCACACTTTAAAATATATCAGCATTAGTTTGTTTTACGATTCAAAAAAAAAACTTTTCATTAAACATGATTTGAAGATATATAGAGGAAAACTTTAAATTATTGAATCATGTCTCTGCTGACTCTGTTTATAATGGTTATCTTACCCCTAAGTCAGAAGCCGGATATGTCCGAATGTTTGAAAATAAATTGGTCGAAAAAAAATTCTAGTCCTTCGAAACCCACTCCCTTTTTCTTCTATTATTGCATATAGGAGAAGAATTATATTTACCTATTCCTCTCCTATTTTACCTATCAGACAAAACTACAATCGAGAACATGTATAGATAAAATTGTCCAAATCAATCTATCACATTTCACGCTATCGCGGCTTTTCTTTCAACACCAAATGGTGTGTGTTGATTATTGAAGATAATTTATGATGTAACCTATAACGTGGCGCTATCATCACTAACGTGAACTTCACTCACAAAGATGTCTACTTGAATGTGTATTGAAACTGCAGTTAGCTCGGTGTGGATCGGCGCAAACGACATCGCCGTCGAGGGAACCTGGGTGTGGGAGGACGACGGTTCCACGGCAACAGAGCTGACCGGCTTCTGGCAGTACGACTACAGTCAGCCGGACAACTACACGGCCACAGAAGACTGCGTCAACATCTTCGTGACATCCCCCACCCAGAAGAGGACCTGGGATGACGAGTGTGACACGGCCTACCCTTTTCTTTGCATGGAGAAAGGTGCTTCACTTAAATACCATTTTACTTTGGTTTGATTTTTTAATTAAATACCTAATGTACGGAATGAAGTGTATAAGACCGCGCGTTTTTATATAAAAATAAGTTTTATCATTATTATGAAAGTGTTCTTACATAGCGTGGTACCCCAGTGCTAGGACTAGGCTCACCGCACTACACATAACAAGTAGCAAAAAGACAACAAAAAAAAGAAGAAAAAAAAAAGAAACAAGACATTATAAAAAAAGTGACAAAAAATTATTCATTTAATAACAGCATGGTAAAAATATTTGCCTCGGCCCAACCAAGTACTAAGTACCATTGTCTAGCCATGGAGGTCAGTCAGCAGCATGGAGCATCGTTAATCGGTGAGAGGGGGGTGAGAATGAATCAGAATTGTAGGGTTTTAAGAGATGTGTCTTGCGTGCAGTTTTGAAGTCTTATCACTATACTTATGTTTCAATTTTTATTAGCTAAAGAAATCATTCGATTTACGAACCCAATCAAGAAATTTTCACATTATTATGAAACCTTAAAATCCCCTTTCAACCTTGAGAAATCAAGCACAAAAGCAAAATGTTGGACAGAAGCTCTTCTATTTTAGAAACCACTTAGAATGTTCAAGTATAAATAAAATGGAAAATATAAAAAAAAAAAAAACAACAACAAAAGAAAAAAACAAATAAAAGTACAAAATTAGAGCAAAGTAACGTATTTAATTTTAACATTATTATGAAACCTTAAAATCCCATTTAAACCATACGAAATCAAGCAAAAAAGCAAAATGTTAGAAAGAAGCTCTTCTATTTTAGAAACCACTTAGAATGTTCAAGTATAAATAAAAAGGAAAATATAAAAAAAAAAAAAACAACAACAAAAGAAAAAAACAAATAAAAGTACAAAATTAGAGCAAAGTAACGTATTTCTCATCACAATAGTTTACTTCATGTTTGGTAGCAAATCAGTTTTGTGAAATGTTTTATAGACTAGTTCTCTACATTTAATTTGATTTTTTTTTGTTTTAAAACATCCATGTGAGCGAGTTTTAGTAAGATTGTATGCTTTCAAGACAGAAAAGAAGAAATGTGGTTTTAAGGAAGCTGGTATCGAATAAAACTTAACAAGAATTTTATCGCTGTGACAGATCAGATCACGTCTGCAGATCCGGCGGTTTCGACAAGCTCAGCTGCACATGCAACCAGCACAACAATCATTCACGCTAGCACAAGCACTGCAACTACCCCGACTATTGCTACAACTCTGACGACGTCAACACGCCCGACTACATCCACCATGCGTCCGACTACCACATCGCTTAAGACGACTACCAAAACTACAACCAGCAAGACTTCCACTTCCACTACGCCTGCAAAAGCTCCGGCAACTACGCTGCAGCAAAGTGGTGCAAGTTTCACCGCTGTCAACGCTCTTTTGGTTTTATCTGTGTGCGCTCTCAAGTATCTAGTTATTTGAATATAGTGGGTGTAATATTTTCTATGCTTCTTAACTCCTTTATATCAATATCTATTTTGTTAGGGGGCTTCTGGTTGGGTGGCATAATTGCATGACATTTAAATGACCCACTTCTTGTCAAAATATCGGGTTGAAACATTGCATATGATTTTATTCCCGGTGACAACGCAATGTTTCAAATTAACAACATTTTCCCTAAACCCCACAAAAGTTAAGTTTTTCCCTGTTTTTAATGTGAAGATGAAGGAAATTTATTGAGACTTATTTCATGAAATAAACTTCACAATAATTTGGATAAATGAGATTTTTTTTTTAATATCTTAATTGCGTTTGGTGCGCAAAATATTTTTCTTTGTTTTGCATCTGAAATAGTTTGTGAAATAAATATGCAGTTTAAAATGGGATGGGACATAACAATGTTAATATAAAATTAAATAATAAGATTGGCATATAAGACATTTCTATGAAAAACTTTGATTTTCAAGGTTCTTTAATTTATTCTCAACATCAATTATTTTTCGTCACAAATGTAAAAAAAAAATTAAAAAATTAAAGACAAAAAACGACTCTGGTGCGTACGTATTCAATTACATAGTTTTAAAATTTAAATTATGTTAAAAAAGAGTGTGTTTGTTTTTTTTATGTATCGTGGTTTTTTTTATTGGCATGCCTGGAAACTAAATTATTTTTTTGCAGAATTTTAAATATTCCAACTGAATTTCCTATAATGAATATTTTTTCTTTAAAAAATAAAATTTTGAACAAATGGGTTTCATAATAATTTCTGATAATAATATTTTGCCAGTTTTTACCATCAAAGCTGTACAGTTTTCTTAATTTGTTGAAATTTATCATAATTTTCATCCATCAGCAGACATATCACGGATAAAACAGCTAGAACTTCCTCAACTTCTTGAGTTAAAATAATATTGCATATCACAAAGATGTGTATATTTCAAAATATAATTGATGTGGAATAACTTAGCCATACTTGTGTATATTTATTTTCTATTTCTACCCATGTTGTATTCCAAAATAAATATACATATGCAACACTTGGAGTGACCAGTTCAAAGATGGTGTTTATTTTAGTAAAACAAAAATTATGACATGAAAGAAACAAAATAATATTAGGGTTGGGTGTACAAAATGTTTTAAAATTTATTTAAACAAAATAAATTAAAAAATTTTAAAATATCGTGGCTTAATTGATAGTAAAATGCATTCATTAATTTAATACCAATTAATACAATCGAAATTTTTTCAATGATTTTATTAGCAGTTCATTTTTTTACCAGAGTGTGTCCAAAATATTTACAATACCAAATATTACAAATATATATTATTTAATGTTTGAAATTATTATTTATGTGTGCACTTTGACTAAACATCAGTTGTTGTGTATTTATGAATAAAGGAACCTCTGAGATTTTTCTCGGCATCTCCCTATACACTTATTTGTGAATTCATGTGTTCAATTTGTTTAAACTTTGAAACAGATGTCGGTGGACTGGGGTAAAAATTAAACAAAAGAGAAATCTGAGTGTTTAGGATGGCTAAATACTGAATAGACATAAATACAATGCTAAAACTTGCACTTTAATAAATAACTGATTTTTCTAACTTTATTTCATCTGGCCGCCAGTGTAATTGATAAACGCACACAAAATGTGTGGTTACACGTTTACAAGTGGCTTGACATCTAGCATAATTTTACATCTCAAGTTTTTAGGTGGTTTGGCTTGTCTGCTAGCATAAGCTGCCATCTCGTATTGTTTAGGTCCTTTGGCTTGTCTGCTAACCATAATCTGGCATCTCGTATTGTTTAGGCCCTTTGGCTTAGCAGCTAGCATACGCGGACGTCTCGCGTCATTTAAGTTTTTTTGGCTTGGCAGCTGACATCTCGCGTTGCCTAGCGCCTTTGGCAATTCAGCTGGGATAAGCTGAAATCTCTCGTTGTTTACGTCCTTTGGTTTGGCAGCAAGCATACGCAGAATCTAGCGTCTTTTAGGTCCTTTGGCTTGGCAGCTAGCATAAACTGATATCTCGCGTTATGTACATCATTTTGGTCTAGTCCTCTAATTTGCCTCTTTAGAGTTGGTGTAAAAAAGTGCGTTTAACACATGCTGCCACCCCATTTTGACTTCACCATTGACCACTTCGAGTCATTTTGCTCTTAAGTCACACTGCACTTATAGGTACCTGCTCTGATGGTATCCTACTCTGAGGATAACTCGCAACCTGCTCTTCCGATGTGTTCTGAAACCGAATCGATCGAGCTCTGTCAAATATACCATACTAGATGTAGCCCGCCAAACATCGGCGATAGCAATGCGAGAACTTCCCATCTACTTAAGTTACTTAACAATAAGGTGAACTTAAGTTACGCACACTTAAGAATGCCATTTTTGCTACAACACTTCCCATCCCCCTTTTTTCATGATACGTCACTGCACTCTTTTTATTTCACGCCGACCCGTGGCTTAGCAGATGCCGCGCTTAGCATACACCGCGAGCTCACTGGAAAGGGAGGGTGGCAAGGGAAGGGATGGGAGGGTTTGCCTGCGTCTTGCTTGCAATGGCGTATCTATATATAGCCTGCGTGATCGTCTAGGTCTTGTTGTGTTCTAATTTCTGGAGATGTATATACTGGATTCCTCTCCTTGTCCCGGTGCCGCCCCCAAGTAAGTGTGTACCATCGTACCCAATAAGGAATCTATTGCTTTTTGATTAAAATCTAAAGAGATGCAGTGTTTTCTAAACTGCTCACGAAGAGGACAATCAAAATATTCTGCCTTCATGCATCACCTTTTGACCTTTGAGAAAAAGTATTTTCCCCACTAATGATCATAGAAACAAGGTATACAAATGAACGACTTGGTCCCAGAGACAGCATCCACATTTCTCTGATTTAAATGGCCCCGGTGTTAATGTCATTGTATCAATATTATACATTTCTATGAAACTTAGAATTAATTTTGTTCAAAGAGAGCATTTTCTTCCACATGGAGGAATTGATCACATTTTTAATAGAATTTATTGTGTAAATAGTATATTTAGTCATGGCTTGGCCGTATCAATTCAGTAAACCACTTTGAATTTTTAAAAAAATCAATGATTATCTTATACGTGCGTTAAGTTGGCGTCCACAAAAACTTTTTTGACGTAAAGGTCTTCGAAGTCATTTATAGTAGGGCAGGGTGGGGAATTTTCACCCCCCCCCCCCACATGAAATTGCAGGCTTTATTTAAAATGATATGTACTGTGGCGCCCCCAGCAGTAAACTAATTAGTAAGCCGACCAAGTTTTGGTTTGCCATCCTTCACCCCCCCCCAATGAAAATACTGGAAAGGACGCCCTTGGTAATGGCTAAAACAATTGGACAACAAAAGCAATGGCACATTTATAGACGATCTCTTAAAACGCTTTCATCCCTATTTCCGATAAATCAACGTCAATATAGACAACATTATCACATGAAGGTGTGTCATTGAGACTGTTGAATGAATTAGGTAATTTTTAAGGAACACTTATAAAAGACGTATTGATTTGCTAGCACAAGTGCAGGATACATTATATTATTTATATTATGTCATACAGAAAAGGTTTATTTCCGAAAGGGTTTTTATGTTTCTTGGTAAAATAATCGGTGCGTTGTTTTGGCGTCGTACTAATTAAAAAGAAAATATAGTTTTTGCAGTTGTTCATTTGTTGGTTGTTTTTAAATAATATTGCAATATTTTTTTCTCATGACTTTGAATGTTTATAAGATGTAACCGTATTTAAATAGAAATCCTATAAAGGCCACGAAGTTAAAGTAAAACATATCCCAAACCTTGTGGATTTCGTCCTGTGAATCCTTCACCGTCGTAGTATGATCTAGAAGAGGGTGCTTTAGAAAGCTCTACCAACCAACACCTTCAACCAAAAATGGATTTAAATGATGATTTTAATATTGTTATATAACTTATGGAAGTATTGCGGATTTATCAAAATGATTAAAACTGCGACATCTTTGGTTTCATGAACATTGATGAAAAAAAAATTATATTTGCATTACCATCATATGTAAATCATAGCTAAACTAGCCAATGCTTTATTTAAAGCAAACAAATCATAAAGCTCTATTTCATGATTTCATCGTCGAAATTTTTCATAATAATTTTTACCTGAAATTTGCACTTTACAGGTTTATAGGTAAATGTTGATAATAAAAAAAGTAGAAGAAGAAGATGTTTCTGCCAACAGGGTCTAATGATGTTACTTTGTTTCGTCAGTGTCTTCCCTTTAACTCAACAGTCTGACCGAACAGAAACTCAAGCATGGCTCAAGCATCTTTAAGAACGGAGATCGGAGCAGACAAAGACCAGACGTCTTATTAGACATGTATAAACTAAACATTCAACAAAATATAACTGTACACAGGAAGTGAGGACACGTCCTTCCTTAAAAGATTAGTATTATTGAAGTGGTGTATTGACTTCTTTTGAAGAGCGTTGTCCTTTAAACATGTTAAGTGAGCAGTACTGCATTGTACCATGGTCCTGTTAAAGTGTTAGGTGGCCAACTCTGCCTGTACCATGGTCCTGTTAAAGTGTTAGATGGCCAACTGTGCCTTGTACCGTAGTCCTGTTGAAGTGTTAGATTGCCAATTGTGCCTTATATTATGGTCCTGATAAATTGTTAGATGGCCAACTCTTCCTTGCACCATGATCCTGTTAAAGTGCTAGATGGCCAACTCTGCCTTGTACTATAGTCCTGTTAAAGTGTAAGATGGCCAACGCTGCCTTGTACTTTGGTCCTATTAAAGTGCTAGATGGCCAACGCTGCCTTGTACCATAGTCCTGTTAAAGTGTAAGATGGCTAACTCTGCCTTGTACTTTGGTCCTGTTTAAGTGCTAGAGGCCAACCCTGCCTTGTACAATGACCCTGTTAAAGAATCAGATGGACAACTCTGATTTATATTATTGTCCTGATAAAGTGTTAGATGACAAACTCTGCTTTTTACCAGGCTTCTGAATGGCCAAATCTGCAATGTAACAGTACTTCTACCAACCGACCCACGTGTCCATGACATGTGCAGTGCTCTATAGCGATCAATACTTCTACCAACTGACCCACGTGTCCATGACATGTACAGTGCTCTGTAGCGTTCAGTACTTCTACCAACTGACCCACGTGTCAATGACATGTGCAGTGCTCTATAGCGATCAATACTTCTACCGACTGACCCACATGTCCATGACATGTACAGTGCTCTTTAGCGATCAATACTTCTACCAAATGACCCACATGTCCATGACATGTACAGTGCTCTGTAGCGATCAGTACTTCTACCAACTGGCCCACGTGTCCATGACATGTGCAGTGCTCTATAGCGATCAGTACTTCTACCAACTGACCCACGGGCCCATGACATGTACAGTGCTCTATAGCGATCAATACTGCTACCAACTGACTCACATGTCCATGACATGTGCAGTGCTCTATTGCGATCAATACTTCTACCAGCTGACCCACATGTCCATGACATGTACAGTGCTCTATAGCGATCAATACTTCTACCGACTGACCCACATGTCCATGACATGTACAGTGCTCTTTAGCGATCAATACTTCTACCAAGTGACCCACGGGCCCATGACACGTACAGTGCTCTTTGACGATCAGTACTTCTACCAACCGACCCACGTGTCCATGACATGTACAGTGCTCTATAGCGATCAATACTTCGACCAACTGACCCACGTGTCCATGACATGTACAGTGCTCTATAGCGATCAATACTTCTAACAGCTGCGAAGATTTTCTTCATTTTTTTTTTTTAATTCAGTAGTAAGTTAACATTTTTTCGGACTATGGCACACACTCATTGGCCGTTACCCCACGTCGACGTGTTCAGTATACTATTTGGCCGAAATCGACACACATTGGGTTTACTATGTGCCAAAACTGACATATGTTGGGTTTACAATGTGTCCCCAATTGACACGAGTTTGGTTTACAAAGTATCCCAAATTGAAACGTCTTGGTTTTTAATGTGTCTCAAATCAACAGGTCTTTGGTTTACTATGTGTCTCAAATTAACACGTCATTGGTTTACAATGTGTCTCAAATTAACAGGTCGTTTGTTTACTATGTGTCTCAAATCAACACGTGGTTTTTTTACTATGTGTCTCAAATCAACACGTCTTGGGCTTATTATGTGTCTCAAATCAACACTTCGTTGGTTTACTATGTGTCTCAAATCAACACGTCTTGGGTTTACTTTGTGTCTGAAATCAGCACGTGTTATGTTTACTTTGTGGCCCAAATCGAGGTGTTTTTGTTTACTATGTGGCCACCGATGTAAGAATACAATTTACAATATTCATTTGAAAGATTAAGAAATGTTCAATATTTCATAATACTCCAATTTAAAATATATATTTTGATTACGTTTTCCCACCTCGTAGATATTTCTTAATGTATGCATGTTGTCGTCAAATTGATTTAAACAAGGGACATGGGACTTAAGGCAATTTTGGAAACACTAAAAATTTCATCTTCTGTCGGCATTTTTGTATGATAGAATATCGATGCTGGGTGGCCGAGCAGTCTAATCTGTCTCAAAGCTGGTGGTCTTGAGTCCAATCCCAACCAAAGCCAACATCCCAAGCACCCCGGGTGGATGGGACTCGTAAGTCTTGGACGGCAACCCATCTAAGAGAAGGAAAACTCTGAATTTAAACCAGGGGCCAGAATGATCAACAATTTTGATCGTGGGCCCCTCAAATATAAGAAGAAGAAGAAAAATTTAATCATTTTGCTATACTAGAAATTTTTTTCAGCCATATCCAGAAGCTCGTTGTCGTTTACTTTATTAGCAACAATGGCTTAAAAAAAAACAATTAATACAAATATAATCTAATTTCAATTAACAAATTTTTTTCCCTTTGAATGGGACATTATTTTTAATGATGCTCATAAGTGGGTGTCTGGTCCATTAATTGAGATTTTTTTAAAGATTGATCCATTAGTAATCATATTAACAAAGGTTTAAAATTGGAAATCGATTCCACTGGGCGTCAACGTTTGAGCCAGCGGTTCTCAACCTGTGGGTCGTGACCAATTTGAGTGTAAAACCAGCCTTACACGGGGGTCATCTAAGATCATCGGAAAACGCACAAAGCATTTTATGGCTGGGAGTCATCAAATATGAGGAAATGTATTGATGATTTTCGGCATTAGGATGCTGGGAACCACTGGTTTAAACCCTCATTGTTTTCAGCTTTGTAATGAATTGTTTTGTCCAGTCTAATACAAAAACTTTTCGGAACAACATAAGAAATTCGCGCTTTTAAGAAATGTGTCCTTAAAAATAAACGATTTACACTTATGTCTATCCCATGCAACCCAATCTTCATGATGCAGTAGCATTCGGAGATTGAGCGCGCATCTTACTATGCCGATAATGTTAGTAGCGCCCGTTAGACGAGATTTGGCATTGTGCTCTCGCCGAGATACCAGTAATTTTTAAATTTTCAAAAAATATCATTAAAATGTTGAAACTTTTTTTTTAATTTTAATTTTCTTGATATCATTATATATGTTGTTAATTCATATGTTAATGACAAATTCTACATATCGCATTATGCGCTGACAAGACATATTTTGGCTTTTTGTTAAACAAGAAAAATAATGTGTTCCCATATACTTGTATCGCACTATACGTAGTAATGAACGGAACATAAGCGTTTTATGTAAATTGAAAGACATTTTTAGTCAGTCGTTCACACAGAAAAGTTCACGGTTAATTTTATTTTTTTTAAACATTTCTTATGCTAAATGCTATGATGTGTTTGTTTCATTATAGCTGCAAAATGTTCAGAAGTCTGAACGACCCACTTCATGTCATCATATCGAGCTGAATAATGGCACATAGACGCGTTGCCGATGACAAGACATTCGATCAAATATTCAGCACACTCCCAACCCCCGACCCTCAAAAACAAATTTTTCCCGCTTTTCAAAAAATTAAAAGGGTGGGGTGGTGGTGTTAATGGTTTCTACGATGGTTGCCTGTTTCGGTGTGGACATTGTGTGCAGTGTTCAGAAATTTCTCCCCCCCCCGGGGTGGGGGTTGGAGGGGCACTTCAGATTTTCGGGGGGGGGGGCACATCAGATTTTTCGGGGGGGGGCGCAGTGCCAACAGTTCAAGTTGATTTATTGTTGGACATATTTTTGCTCGGGGGGGGGGGGGGCACTTGGCTTTCCCTTGAGGTGCACTGCCCCTCCCTCCCGGAAATATATCTGAAAGAAACCCTGATTGTGTGAGCTGTCGCTATGTGGTTTGCATTTGTGACGCATTTGGGTCTAACCCTGTCTCTAGTCTACTTTGTTTTTAAATGCCCTAAATTTGATTAGAAAACATTCCCAACCCAAATGGCAGTTGCAATAATTACATTAAAGATCAATCGCGTTAAATTACACCAACGCATAGAAAAATGCATGTCACGGCTTAAAACGAACAACTTAAGGAATATCCGACAAGCGAAATGGCCCAGCACCCCCGATAAAGTTTCGGCGAATCGGTGTCGGCCAAACGTCTCATTCCCAGCTAATTTATCCACAAAAAGATTATCCTGGAATTGAATTGACATTCGCACCTGAGGCTGGTATGAAGATGCAGATTGTTCTCAAAACATTTGCTTTGCTTTTGGTTTTATACGTGGCATCCTCCCTTGGAGGTAAAGACAATACTTCATTACATCAAATGTATTTAGTAATCATTGAATTTTTTCTCTCTTCTTTTGAAAGTAAATAATCACTTCTATTAAAAGTTTTATTTTATGAACTGATGTTATATGTTTTCATGATTTTTTAAATTTGAATGCATCAATTAGCTGAGTTTTTTTTTCACGCCCATTGTCTTAAATTTTTAAGAGGAAAGAAAAAAAAATCGTCAATAACTCTTTATTATTTTTGTCAAACAGATTGGATACATTTTAAAACCCCCTCCTTTTAAAAACCAAGAAGAAAAAAAGTGTTCATATTATAATATAATTATAATATGGCTTTAGAGGTTTTTCATTTTTTAGGTCAATATAGGTGGTTTTTTCTTGTTTTGTAAACGTGTTTCTCTACAAACATAGATTTGAATGAGATCTTTACGAATTATAACACATTCCTTTTTTGCTTGTAAACTATTTTTTTTTCTTTTCTATGTATGCAAACTAGATTGACATAGCAGTCGATAACATATCACTAAGTTTTTTTTTTTTTTTTTGTTTTTTTTTATATTATGTTTATATTTCTAATGCTAAATTTATAATATTAACCTTAAAAAAAGTAGTCACATAATTTATAGTCTCGTGATATTTACAACATTATATTTAAATTTAAAAAAACATTTTATCACACTAATTCAACAACAGTTTTGTTAGGAGTTATGTGCCTTACAATAGTTATTGGTATCGTTGGAGATTACTGCAAGGCGTAGGGCTGGACCGAAGAAGAGAAGAATCACAGAAGAATTATGAAGTTGTCAACATAGGTAGATTATAAACTATTTTTTCGTTAAAATTAAAACAAGGCCAATATGCTTGATATGCAACGAAGTTGACTGTTTTGAAAACGTTTAACATCAAACGACACTACAAGACTAAACATGAAAACATGTTTGATAAGTTAAAAGGTCAGTTTTGACAAGACCCAGTCTTTTTTTTTTTTAAATTCTGCACAAAAAAATATACGTTCTAGAGCAGGTTCAGAGGCAACGTGCTTTATAAAAGTTAGTTATGCTGTAGTTATAACACCACCAAAAAAAATGAAAGCCGTATTCAACTTGCGAAATGTTTAAGGAATGTTTGGAGAGCTTTGTTGAAATTCTTTGTCAAGAAAATAAGAATGATTTCTTAAAAATAAGGCTGTCTTGTCAGAATGTTACTAGGAATGTCGATGACAGTGTGGGCAAAAATATTGAAGATAATTTGAAACGCCAAGCGTCCCAGTTTATATTTTAAGCTCTAGCATTGGATGAAAGCACACATAGGGCAGACACTGCCCAAATTACATATTTTATCATGGGTGTTTATATCCATTTTAAAATGTAAGAATGATTAGTGGCACTGTATCCATTTAAGGACACTACAAGGCCACGAGATTTGTTAGAGGCAGTTACGTCGACATTGAATTCCTTGTCGTTACAAATTTATTGAAAATGAAGCCTAAAACGGCTGTAAAACCTAAATGCTAAATTTTCACTGCATTAGTAGAATTTTATGTTTGAAGCCCCTCAAAATGAACCATATCATGAAAGTGGTCGTCCGTCCAAATGAAAATCACTATTTGACGGTTGGAATCACCGTCAGGTCCAAGAATTTGTCCAGCTTTGGAAGAATTTAGATGGTTAACCCTTGACAAGTGTTTGATTTGCAGCAAGAAATACAATCATTATTTGCAAACAAGTCAATAAAAACCCCAGAGTTCCAAGACAAAGAGTTGGTTTATGACGTTGCATTTCTTGTCAATATAACTTGCAAACATAAATTACGATAATGCTCGTCTACAAGGGAAAGATCATTTTTTTTTTAAATGTACGATAATATTTCTGCATTTCAAATAAAATTTGTTCTTTGGGAACAAAAGCTAATGTCAAAAAATTGTACTCACTTTCCTACATTGTCATTGCAACCAGACATCACACCAGAGGCGGTGGATGCAGACTCTTCTTCTCTTCTTTGATAGATGACTTTAACTTCATATTTGAAAACCGATTTTAGGATTTTAAACAAACCCACATCATTTTAGTTTTTTTGTATATTGGATACACCATTTGCGGTACACGTGATTTTTTCTCCAAGAAGATTACAAATTGAACATTGTGAAATGTTTTGTTATAAACAGTAAAAAAAAATCAAATTCCCTCTAGTTGGTTTGACATATTGCTATAAAAAACGTTTTAATTAAAGATTGTGTAAGGTTAAATGAATTATATTTTTATTAAATTAATATTTACATCGTGTCCACTTAAGTATGTTCAATCTTATTATTTTAAAAAATGAGGAGGCAATATCCCAAACTATATCATGAGAGTAAATGAGAAGGCCATAGCCACCTGCATCTGTAAGAGAACATTTAAACGCCATATCCACTATATCATCCATAGCTAAAAAAATGAGGATCCGTAAACGAAACTCCCTCTAAAAGACAGAAATCATAAAGACTTATCTGCACTTCTGTCTTCAGGTGTTCCTCTTTTCTCATCCACAGTTCCTGCAGTTAGCATGACCAACATTTCAGTAACAATTTCTGCAGGGGAAGCTACAAATTTCACAACCGTGGAGAACATTGCTACAGAAACTCCTGAGGCTAACGTAAATACATTAAAGAACATCTTTCGTGAACTAACCGAAGAGGATAATGGAACAATTCCTAGCCCAGAAAACAGAGAGTGGTTTGAATCCAAAAAACCTAGCGCTGGAAACACCGAGAAAATAGACGCAAACACACCCAGTTCTAATCGTAAGAGAAAGTAGAAGCCAAAAAAAAAAAAAACATAGCTCTGAAAACACAGAGAAAGTAGAATCACACATAACTATCTCTGAAACAACAGAGAAAGTAAAAGTCAACAAAATAAGAGAGTGGTTTGAACCCAAAAAACCTAGCGCTGGAAACACCGAAAAAAAAGACGCAAACACACCCAGTTCTAATCGTAAAAAAAAGTAGAAGCCAAAAAAAAAAAAAAAACATAGCTCTGAAAACACAGAGAAAGTAGAATCACACATAACTATCTCTGAAACAACAGAGAAAGTAAAAGTCAACAAACTTAGATTTAGAAATAACGATATTGTTGAAGCAAGATGCCTGTTAGAGTTGTGTAAAATAAATCCACTAGTAAAGTGACTAGATGCTATAAACATGGTATATACTAAGAAACATACGATTATTTGCTGAAGTGAAGAGCTGTAGTACTATTTAGAAAAAAAAGTAATTTTAAACTCAGAAGCGTCAAGTCCTGAGAAGTACAGCATATTAAGTAAAAGCTAATACACATTTTTTTTCGCTATGCATAGCAAATATATTATCAAATCAAATTTTAAAATTATGAAATAGATGAAGGAAAAAAACAAATATTGCAGACGGTATTTTCATGATAAATTTTAGTCATTTGAATTCAAATCAAGTAGTAACATTAAACTTTTAAAAAATTTCAGAAAATCTGAAGAAAAAAATTGTTATCTTTGTTTACCATGCATTACAATTATATTGGAAACAAAACGAATTCTTAATTAATCAATTACACATGCTAAACAAAATAGCCATTCTATTAGCATGAGTCGATGAATTTGATTTTGAATTAATCATTTAACTACCGAAAATTTCCATTGTGTTAAATCGTGGCCAAAGTTGTGTTTTTCTGCCTTAAATATAGGTTCACCTAATTTCTGACTCATCAACAATGAACTTTTAATACAGCACACATTTGTTTTAGTTACAGGTGTAAACAATTTACAGTGTGATCCTTTTATGAAATTTGATTAGACTGGGCAATGTGTTATGTAAAATATGCATTCTTTTTTTTCAAATTCGGTGTCAACTTCTGGGATGGTATTACTTGGTGCGGTCCGCAACCCCGCGTTAGCCCCCTAGCTACGTCACGACATGCCGGAACCCGGGATTTTTGAAATTTCGCTTGAGAAACGCTACTGGAGCTCAATGTGTTTGGCTTGGAATTTTTTCCTTGACAAAGTAAAACCAATGACTGATTGATCTTTCTCTTACCTTAAAACCGGACTGCCAATTTATGTTTAAGGGTATGAAATTTAATTAACATTTTCCTTCTTTTTTTTTTTTTTTCTTAAATTTTCAGAACAGTGCAGACGAAACGATTCATATTATTCAAGTGGCGCTTGTTTCTTTCTGAAAGAGCAGAAGACTACTTATGATAATGCTAAGGTAAGATTGGCGTATACTTAATGAAACTTTTTAATCATTTTAAAATCATTTCCTTTGCACAACAACAACAACAAAGAATACGAAAACATGATGCTGTTCATGGTCAGCGTTGACCACAGCTTTTAATCTAAATTAATATGTAATGTTAAACGTAAACACAAACTTCATTGAATCTTAAGTCAAGCATATATTCTATATTTAAACTTCACTTATAGATAAAACGGTTACAAAAATTTTGAAAGGACCAGTGTTATTTAGTAGAGGTGTATAGGCTTTCAGTTTTATTGCTTCTTTTAAGATTTAAATTTTTTTATTTTTTTTTGTAAAAAATTATTTTAAAAATTATCATGGAAAACTCGTACACAATAATGTATGCTTGAACAAATCAGAAAACGTATGCAAAGCTGTAAAAAATAAAGGTAAGCCGCATCACCCGGAATGCATGAAATAATTAATGTTTCTAATTGAAAATTGTTTAAAATGTTCATTCTCTAAACCAACCTCCAACCCCCCCCCCCCCCCCAACAACAAATAATTAAAGTTTCTAATTGAAAATTTTTTAAAATGTTCATTCTCTAAACCCACCCCCAACCCCCCCCCCCCCGAAGAAAGGCTGCATGCATATCAGAAGGAGGTGAGCTGGCTATGATTAAAACAAAACAGGATTTGAATAACATACCGAGCCTTCTAAAAATATTTAATTATCGTAAGTATTTTCATACACATTATATTTACCTCATTATTTTATTTTATTTGACATTTAATTATTAATTATAATTCAAATAACCATTCGATTACTGTGGATTTAGTAAAATAAAATACGACTAAAATGAATTGTTAAGGTTTAAGCAGGCATGGGGAAGAATTTCAACATTATAATTCCATGTATAAAATCGTGATTTGCAAATTCTTTATATATTTTAAAATACATTTTAAAAAAATTAAAAGCTTATTACTCAAAGAAAGGGGGATAATAATAAATGTAATTTAATGTTAATTATAAGAAAGGCCTTGCAACGTCTTTAATAATAGCAGAACTTTACTTATGCTTGTGCATCCTCAGAAGTGTCAAGTCCTGGGAAGAAAATAATAGGATAATCAGTTCCCCTACCTCTGAAAAACATATATATTTATTTGTTAGAAAAAAAATTGTGGGACTCATTTCCCGAAAGTTCTGCAGGGATTGATCCTTGATCTCAAAAATATCATAAGAGCGATGAAGATTGTCTCAAAAGCGATCTCTAAACAATGCATCAAAAAATATATTAAAATGTTCCTTATTATAAAATATCATCAATTGCATCTTACAATACAATCACTTACACTTTGTATGATACATTATACATTACACTACTGTGTGTGTGTGTGTGCGTCTCTGTAGGCGTGCGTATGCATATGCCCGCGAGGGTGTGTTTGTGTGTGAGTGTGGATGTTGTGTTTACTAGCCAAAGAGAGAAAAATGAAACGTTTGACCAAGAAGAACAAACTCTAAGGCATAAGAGATTAATAAGACACGAACAAATTGTGTCAATAGAACAATATGAGTTGCGCTTTAATAATAATTATACATTATACACAATTAAACGTTTCGGCACATGCCTTCGTCAGTACAAACAAACAAAACACATTTAAATAAGTATACATTAAATTTACATAATATCAATATACATATCCTACCTAAAACAGACAAAAATATAGGAGAGGGCGCTAAAACCAGACACAAACAAAGTAAAGAGATGTAGAAAGCATAACAATTTTTATTTTATTTTTTTTAAATTAAAAAAATGACGCATAACTGGCTTAAGAATAAAGTCATTACACAATATATAAGACGTGCTTTAGCGCAACAACGTCTATTTTCTTGCAGCATATAATGTTTGGATTGGCGCAAGGTACAGTGATATTAGAAAGATAGGTCAATGGATCTCCGAAGCGACGGGGGCACTAGCCCTTCACCTAGATGAGTTTGTGGGGTCAGTATTCAAACCCAAAGTTAAAACTTGTGGTGCCGTATTTATAGATTATGCAGACAGATGGATACATGAACGAGAGTGCACTGCGAATTTTGTATTTCTATGCACAGAGAATAGAGGCAAGTTATATGTGCTGTTTTACTTTTTGGTGTGCGTTCATTTCATCTTTCTTAATTTTTTAAAAAATATTTGTTCGGGTTAAAAATATTGTAACATGCGTGTACGTATATTTAGAAAAGAAATGTGAGTGGCACAGTTACTCTTATGTCTGACTGATAATTTCTGAATAAAACTAAAAATGAACCTTTAGCAACATGAGAAATGGATTAATTTTTTTTTTCTGTTACAGACGATTAATATAATTAAAAACACATGAACATTTAGATAAGATGGTATCTTTGTAAAAAAATCCTTTTTTTTTAATGTATGATATACACATCATTCATCATTTTACCTAATGGACATATTTACAGCATTACTTAGAATATTTAAAACATTTAAAGCTCTTTAAAAAAAAATTATAGATAATAAATTATTAAGAATTTCTATTCATTTTCGTTTAAAAAAAAAAGTAATTTACCTTGTGTTCGTTTAAGTAGCTTTAAACAGTATCACTTAAAAAAATTAGAAGGTAATATCCAAAAGTCAATTTATAAGAGTAAATGAGAAGGCCATAGCCACACCTCTATCTAAAGGAGAACATTTAAACGTCATGTCTACTATTTCATCCAAAGCAGAAAAGGATAATACATTTCCAAACATTTAACAAAAATACTGAAGTCAGAAACACATATCCACACTTACGCTAAATGTCCTTCTCTTTTCTTATCTACAGTTTCTCCAGTTCCCACTACCAGCATTCTCGAATCGATTTCTTCAGGTAAGGCGAAGGATTCTATAATAGAAGAGAATACGGCTACAGAATCTCCAAAGACTGACTTAAAAACTTCAAAGAACATATCGTCTGAACTAACTGAAAAAGTCAATGGAACTTCCCATAAGCCCAAAAACATAGATAAAGTAGAATCACACTCACATAGCTCTAACAACACGGAAAAAGTAGAAGCCAACAAAACTAGCAATACAAAATCTGAAATTGTAGAAGCCATCAATAATAGATCTGAAATCAAAGAAAAAGTAGATGCCAACACAACTAGCTCTGAAATCAAAGAGAAAGTAGATGCCAACACAACTAGCTCTGAAATCAAAGAGAAAGTAGATGCCAACACAACTAGCTCTGAAATCAAACAGAAAGTAGATGCCAAAACAACTAGCTCTGAAAACAGAAATAAACTTGATGCCAAAAAAACTAGCTCTGAAAACAGAAATAAAATAGATGCCAACACAACTAGCTCTGAAAACAGAAATAAAGTAGATGCCAACACAACTAGCTCTGAAAACAGAAATAAAGTAGATGCCAACACAACTAGCTCCGAAAATGGAAATAAAGTAGATGCCAACACAACTAGCTCTGAAAACAGAAATAAAGTAGATGCCAACACAACTAGCTCTGAAAACAGAAATAAAGTAGATGCCAACACAACTAGCTCTGAAAACAGAAATAAAGTAGATGCCAACACAAATAGCTCCGAAAACAGAAATAAAGTAGATGCAAACCCGAGTAGCACTGTAAACAGAAATGAAGTAGATGCCAACACAACTAGCTCTGAAAACAGAAATAAAGAAGATGTCAAGACAAATAGCTCTGAAATCAAAGAGAAAGTAGATGCCAACACAACTAGCTCTGAAATCAAAGAGAAAGTAGATGCCAACACAACTAGCTCTGAAATCAAAGAGAAAGTAGATGCTAAAACAACTAGCTCTGAAATCAAACAGAAAGTAGATGCCAAAACAACTAGCTCTGAAAACAAAGAGAAGGTAGAAGCCAACACAGCTAGCACTGAAAACAAAAAGAAAGTAGATGCCAACAAAACTAGCTCTGAAAACAGAAATAATGTAGATGCCAACACAACTAGCTCCGAAAACAGAAATAAAGTAGATGCCAACCCGAGTAGCACTGAAAACAGAAATAAAGTAGATGCCAACACAACTAGCTCTGAAAACAGAAATAATGTAGATGCCAACACAACTAGCTCCGAAAACAGAAATAAAGTAGATGCCAACCCGAGTAGCACTGAAAACAGAAATAAAGTACATGCCAAACCAACTAGCTCTGAAAACAGAAATAAAGTAGATGCCAACCCAACTAGCTCTGAAAACAGAAATAATGTAGATGCCAACACAACTAGCTCCGAAAACAGAAATAAAGTAGATGCCAACCCGAGTAGCACTGAAAACAGAAATAAAGTACATGCCAAACCAACTAGCTCTGAAAACAGAAATAAAGTAGATGCCAACACAACTAGCTCTGAAAACAGAAATAAAGTAGATGCCAACACAACTAGCTCTGAAAACAGAAATAAAGTAGATGCCAACACAACTAGCTCTGAAAACAGAAATAAAGTAGATGCCAACACAACTAGCTCTGAAAACAGAAATAAAGTAGATGCCAACACAACTAGCTCTGAAAACAGAAATAAAGTAGATGCCAACACAACTAGCTCTGAAAACAGAAATAAAGTAGATGCCAACACAACTAGCTCTGAAAACAGAAATAAAGTAGATGCCAACACAACTAGCTCTGAAAACAGAAATAAAGTAGATGCCAACACAACTAGCTCTGAAAACAGAAATAAAGTAGATGTCAACACAACTAGCTCTGAAAACAGAAATAAAGTAGATGTCAACACAACTAGCTCTGAAAACAGAAATAAAGTAGATGCCAACACAACTAGCTCTGAAAACAGAAATAAAGTAGATGCCAACACAACTAGCTCTGAAAACAGAAATAAAGTAGATGTCAACACAACTAGCTCTGAAAACAGAAATAAAGTAGATGTCAACACAACTAGCTCTGAAAACAGAAATAAAGTAGATGCCAACACAACTAGCTCTGAAAACAGAAATAAAGTAGATGCCAACACAACTAGCTCTGAAAACAGAAATAAAGTAGATGTCAACACAACTAGCTCTGAAAACAAAGAGAAAATAGATGCCAACACAACTAGCACTGAAAACAGAAATAGCGTAGATGCCAACACAACTAGCTCTGAAAACAGAAATAAAATAGATGCCAACACAACTGGGTATGAAAACAGAAATAAAGTAGATGTCAACACAACTAACTCTGAAAACAGAAATAAAGTTGATGCCAACACAACTAGCTCTGAAAACAGAAATAAAGTAGATGCCAACACAACTAGCTCTGAAAACAGAAATAAAGTAGATGCTAACACAACTAGATCTGAAATCAAAGATAAAATAGATGCCAACAAAACTAGCTCTGAAAACAAAGAAAAAGTTGATGCCAATACAACTAGCACTGAAAACAAAGAGAAGGTAGAAGCCAACACAGCTAGCACTGAAAACAAAAAGAAAGTAGATGCCAACAAAACTAGCTCTGAAACCAAAGAGAAAGTAGAAGCCAAAACAACTAGCTCTGAAAACAAAGAGAAAGTAGAAGCCAAAACAACTAGCTCTGAAAACAAAGAGAAAGTAGAAGCCAATACAACTAGCTCTGAAAACAATAAGAAATTTGATGCTTACACATTTAGCTCTGAAAACAAAGAGAAATTAGAAGCCAACACAACTAGCTCTGACATCAAAGAGCAGGTAGATGCCAACACAACTAGCTCTGAAAACAGAAAGAAAGTAGATGAAAAACACAACTAGCTCTGAAATCAAAGACAAAGTAGATGCCAACACAACTAGCTCTAAATACAAAGAGAAAGTAGAAACCAACACAACTAGCACTGATCACAAAGAGAAAGTAGAAGCAAACAAACCTAGCTTTAATAACAAAGTGAAAGTAAATGCCAACACATCTAGCTCATAAAAGAAAAAGAAAGTAGAAGCCAAAACATCTAGTTCTAAAAACAAAAAAATAAATTTAGAAATCAAGACACCTAACACTGAAAACAAAGAATTATTAGAAGCTGAAAAAAACTGGCTCTGATAACACAGAGAATATAGAAACCAAAACCCCTAGATCTGAAAAAAAAAAAAAAAAACAATGTAGAAGCTCAAATAAAAAATTTCCTCTGGAGACACAGAAAAACAAAGAATTAATAAAAGCTGAAAAAAACTGGCTCTGAAAACACAAAAAAAATAGAAACCAAAACCCCTAGATCAGAAAAAAAAAAAAAAAAACAATGTAGAAGCTCAAAAAAAAAATTTCCTCTGGAGACACAGAGAAAGTAGGAGACAACAATACTAGCAATGAAAAAAACTGAAAAACGTAGAAGCCATTAGACCAACTCTAGTAAACAAAGAAAATGTAGAAGCTAACAAACCTAACGCTGAAAACGTAGAGAAAATAGAAGCCAGCACACCTCGCTCTGAAAAAATAGACACATTAAAAGCAGCACGACTAACAGTGAAAACACAGAGAAAGTAGAAGCCTGCAAACCTAGCCGTGACTAAACAAAGAAGAAACCGTCATATCTTGCTCTGAACCAAATAAAAATATAGAGGCCAGACAAACCCAGCTAAGAAAACACAGCGAAATTAGAAGCCCATATAACTAGTTCTAAAAAATCTCGAAGATATAATAAGCCCACACATCTAGATCTGAAAGAAATGAAAAAAGAGAAGCCAAAAAAATCTAGATCTGAAAACAAAGAAAACGTAGAATCCAAATATACATAGATATTTTTTAAAAAGTGATCGTCGAAGCTAGCTCACCAGTTAGGTTTCCAAAATAAAATCCACAAGTACATTGGCTAGATGCAATACAAATAGGACATACAACACACTATAAAATTATTTGCTAAAATTTAAGACCAGTAGTAACACTTAGAGAAATTATATCTTTTAACACTTAAAGTAAAAAAAAAGTATTAGGTACAAATTAAAACACACTTTATTTGCAATCCATGGTAAGTTTATAACCAAATAATTTTTTTTAACACTATGAAATGGATGAAGCAAATAAACAAATATTGCATACGGTATGTTAATAATACGTTAAAGTCATTTGATTTGAAATTGAGTATTTCATTGAACTTTAAATGAAATGTTAGAAAATATTGAACAGTTTTTTTTTTGCAATGAAAAACAATTATATGTGAAAAATAAAAGGAATTCTTATTTCAAAAAGTACACATAATAAACAAATTTGCCATTATACTAGTATTTGTCGATCAATTTGATTTTGATTTAATTAATGAATTAAAATCTTCTACGAAACTAAGTTTTTCGTAAACATCTTTTCACATGAAATTTTGGAAATTAGTTTATTTTATATTAACAGTCTAATGTCTATCTACTTTTACATTCTAAATTTATTAACTATTTCAGAAAAGCAAAAGTAAATCTTGCAGATAAACGTATTTGCGATTTGTTTCTCATTTCGCGCAGTTATCAAGAAATGTAATTCTTCAATTAAGTAAGGTCATATCATATTTGCTTCATTTTAACTTTGAAAAAAAAGAAAACATTTTGTTTTGTTTAAATTTTGTTGTTGCATTTATTAAGTTATTAAGTTTTTGTTTGGGGAGTGGAGCTGAAAATTTTACAGAAAGTTGTCGTCGGCAGCTAGGCTAAGACTCAGGTTTGAGTTTGATAGTTTAATGGACAATGGGTTAATGATCCGTCAAAATATGTATTCAACAAGAAAGAACTCAAACAAAAGCGAAGTTATAATAAAGGATTTAAAATTATATTTAAAAAAAAAATTCTTGAACAAATTAAAACGAATTTAAATTCCATTGCAAAAAATAAAATTCTATACCAGTCAAAAGTCGTAAGAAAATACAAACAAGGAAAATTAACACCAGCCAATGAAAAGTGAAAAGAAGCATTGTTTAAATACCAATTTATTTTATAATTAAATTATCACTAAAGTTATGCAAGTAAAATGATGTTTTCTTGCAGTTTTCGCCCAGACGTTCCTAGGCGTCTTCCCACCAAGGCTCTCTTTCTACAATCAGTTTTTCGCAAATCGACCAATGTCAAATTCTAACAAAAGCACTTCGATTTCAGAAATTCAATTTTTTGTTGTCCTTGCACACAAATAAGGACAAGGACGGATCAGAGCTTGGGACCCTCATATTGTCAAAAAAATAAATAGACACGCAGTACATAACAAGACTTTATCAGTAATGTTAAATTTTCATTATGTGTGTCATCGAGTCTACTTTTTTTTTCCGAGGAACCATTTGCCTTTTGTTTCAACGGGTTTGTTTAAAAGCAGGACACTTTAATGGTGCAAAATAAGGTATAGTCTTCCACATTTAGTTGACAAATCTCAACCTAAATTGTTAATTACATATTCAATATTAGTTACGTTTTTAACCATTGAGTAATGACGACAAAGTTATGTTTAAAATAAATGAATATTTGGAGCGGATACGTCCTATGGAATAACGTCATTATACTTTAATTTACAAATTATTTTTTTTTTATTTTCTTGCATTGTAGAACAAGAGGAAAATCCTGATTAAAGGGGACACAATGAAAACAAAAAACAAACAAAAACTGGGACATCAAAATTTGAAACAAATAAAATTCATATACATATTCTGGTAGGAACCTGAGCCCTCACTCTTACAACTCCCGTATAAAAACTTCGGCAAATGGTTTATCATGTAGCCAATCCAATGAACCATTTTATTTACACTGGATTGCGTACCATCCTGGCTTACGAACGCTCAATTTTCAAAAAGTCAAGAGATTTGTACCGTTTACGCAGCCTTTCTCGTGAAACCTGGTGAGTCTCGTCCGTGTCATTTGCTAGCCTATTTAAGTAGGCGTTAGTTGGGCAGTGTTCCGTTCGCATATATGGCCCCAAAATCTAGTACTGAAGTCCAATGACTTGTATTTAAATATTGTGATTATCTAAGTCACAAAGAACATAAATTTTAAAACTTAATATTAAGTATTTAAAAATTGAAAATATTACAGTATAAAATATCAATAGATAATAACATCATTTTAAAAATTAGATTTGTAAAAAAAAAAAATTGTTTATTTTCAAATATTAGAATTTATAGTTATTTAGATACATAATGCCTTTAAGGTTGTCAATATTATTTGTTTTTAATTACCCACAAAAATTCTAAATCTCTACAATTATTACAGACAAACAACATTTTCCACCAACAACTTATTATTATTATTTTTTTAAATTTTTAAGCTAAATCTAAATCCCATCTTCCTCATCCTGTTGCTTCACACATTGTTTTTTATTAATATTTTTTTTCGGTCGCATCTTTAATTTTATTGCCGTGATCATTATTCAAGCATTTACTTATTAGGATCCGACTGTTTATTCACAAGGCTTTAAAGAAGCCTTTTCTATGTTTACCAGGAGATACTTCCCTGATCCGCCTGACTATGAATGCTAGCTAAATTAACTGGCGCAGTTGATACCATCGACTGACACATCCTTCTGGCTTCTGATTCATTCACTTTTCTGTCATTACTTAGTCCGCCGACATGGTAACACTTTCTGTTCACTGCTGTTGATAACGTTTGTGTATTTTAGAATCAGTAAGAGCAACTCACAAACACATATTATACACAAAATATGTATTGACTTTTGAAAGCGACATGTTAAATTTTAATTATCATTTTGCAATTTCATCCGTCAAGTGCAAGACCCTGTCAGTCTCCAGAAGCAGATCCCCTCTATAGCACTCTTACGAGCATGGCCATATACTTGAGCCAGTTTCATCTGTTAGGAGTCTGGGATATATGCATACATATATGTGTATGAATAAAATCCTGAAATAGCAGAAATTCCATAATCCTGAAGTGCTAGGTAAAAAAAATATATTCATGAACACATCACAGCAGGGGTTGCTTTCGAAAGCATGAATTTAAATGTGTTATTACAAATCAATGTACGTTGAATGTCATTTTAAAAATATCTTATATCGTAATAATGTTTGCCTCAAGTTAAAATAGAGAAATAATTACTCTATGTAATGATAATCATATTCTGCTAGTTCTATTTTAAGGATTATTAAGTTTTGGAAGGTTAAAACAAATTTTCACATATTAAATTTTAAGACTTGTTTTGTAAAATTTTAAAAAAATGAATTAATGATTTATATATGTGTATTATTTTTTTAAAGAAGATCCAAATGTATATATACATATATATATATATATATATATATATATATTTCATAAAAATTCCTAACCAAACGATTTTGATGTGCAAATGCATGCGTTTAATTAATTGTTTGTTTCATTAGTGTGAAGCTGCTCGTAGCCATATATGAATGTACTTCCATCGGACCATCTCAAATTAAATAGGATCAGATAAATATTGTTAGAAGCAAATTGAATGGTGATACGAAAAATGAAACGAAATGCGTTTTCTTCTTTGCAGGTGTTTTCTATGTAGAATTATAAATTATGAAAAATATATTTTAAGTATGTATATGGAATGGGATTCCCCCCAAAAAATATGATTGATAAATTAAAACAAGGATTCCCTAAATGAATGAAAGCTATTTTGATTACTAAATTGTAATCTACTCACATCATTTATATGATTTAAGTTCACAAATAAGCTATTCGACATTCCAAAAGTGTTTAATTGATTGTTATATGTGATTCACCAAAGCTTTAACAACATCAATCGAAATTGTTTAATGGTATTCTCAAATGTCCGTTTTCAAAATTTAAAAAAAAAGAAAGAAGTCTAACTATACTATATAGTCAATTATATATATATATATATATATTATATAAATATATTTATATATATATATATATATATATATATATGTGTGTGTGAATGTGTGCTTGTGTGTCGTTTCGAATTTAAGGCGCTATCTACTTTTTGAGGTAGTTCAATGAACATAAGGAAGACATAGGTAATGTATCAAAGTATTTTGTCGAAAATATCTTGGCATGAGTTTGAGGAAAAAACTGAAAAAAACGCTAGTGATTATGTAATAAATAGAGAATAAATGAAAAGCAACAGGGCGATAGTTGTTTACATAATATCAAGATACTGCAGTATTAAAAGTGCATATTAAAAGTTGGTTCCATCGTGTCAAGCTATTGAATTCTTAAAAGTACAGATTTAATATTTTGGTACATTCTTTCAAACTAATGCCCTCTTGAAATCGTGGAGAAAAAGTTGATTAACTCATTCCAAGCCACTTAGGTCTTCTCATCTAATGGGTGCATTATTATTTGGGGTTCTCTGAGTCATGTTGAAAACAAATACGATTGTAATTACAAAATCAATAAAAAGAATAGATATTAAATAAAGAGGGGTGTGAATGTTTCATAACTTTCTAGAAGTGGCTGGAAAATCTGGCTTTCCAGAAAGTTGAAAGATGCAATATTAACAGTAGCTTGATTATTAGATTGAAAATCATTTTTATATATATAAAAAATTAATGGAAAAGTTAATCAGTTTGCCGTATGCCAATTATGACAATTACCAACAATCTGCAGATTTAACTGTTTAAACTTTGCCAACACCCATGTCTTTCCCTACTTACATGTAGGCCTTTGAATAATTATTTTCTTAATTTTTAATGTATCTATATGGGGAAAAATGTGTCAGACTTTCTGGTTTTGGCAGAAATTATCTAATTTTTGGAGGGTGGAAGATTTACCAATGACAACAACTCATTGATATTATTAATTTCGGAATTTGATTGTAATTAACATGACATTAGCAGAGACACACTTATCAAAGCACAGAAGAAAGACAGATATTGAAAAAGGGCACTTACGTCAAGTTAGTCTGTTCCACCTTGCTTAAGCCGATCCACGTCAGGCTTTTTATACACAGTATGGACTTCTAATTAAAATATTGTCATATAAAAAGAAAATAATAATTAACGCTTGATTAACAAAACCATAACATCAAAACTTCAGCTGAAAACTCCATTGCCATCGGCCAAAATCGAATGGTTATTTATTTTTAGACTGTGCTCTGCCTTTGTGGAACTTGGTGAACTTTTTGTGGTATACAATTTCGACAGATAAACCACCAAAAAAAACCTGGATGTCAGCAAGAGAGATTTAGTTAGAAAGAGAAGAGGAAGATATAAGACAGAGGATACAGAAAGAGAGAGGCAGGTAGAAAGAGAGATTTAGGTAGAAAGAACGAGGGAGATAGATATAGAGCTTGCGATAGAAAAATAGACGAGATAGAAACAGAGAGAGAGGAAACTTTTGGAGGTTAATAGGCCAAACCCTTTGTAAACCCCTAGATAACATCATCAGAAAATCCCTAACATGAAATACACAGATAACATGAAAAAGTGAAGGCCAAAAAGTGCAAGGGGACGCGAGCTTGAGCTAGACACACACAATATGGGAAACACCTGGAAACAAATAGAAATTAAATTACAGGAACGAGATGAATGGAACAATTTTGTAGAGAACACTTCCTGAGTACAAAGACATAAGAGAAAAACTACGATGCAATATAAGATGACAGCAATAAGAAGATATATTTGTTTTTAATAAATTTCATAAAAGCTTCTTTTATATAATTAACATATAGCAAATTTTAGGTAAGTCTATCCTACCAATTTTTTAAGAAAGTTGAATTCTTCTTCGCTGTTGACACTGGCGAGGTCGCCTCCATGTGACTGGCATGTCCTTCTTGCTTCAAACCAGGTCATATTGTTGTCAAGTGTCCCTTGTGGTCTGAAACTGTAGCAGGTTCCATTGAAGTACTCCCAATTAGTGTCATTACATGAATTGGCATATGACGCAGCTAAAAGCAGTTAAAAGTATTATAAAACTTGCTGCCATTGCATTAAAACAAATAATTTCAATTTAATTAAAATGTGTATTAATGGAACAATTATTTAGGTTGAAAGTACTATTGGTAGCATACAAATAACTGGCAACATATCATTAAACAATCGTTAATATAAATTTTACAATTTTAAAATGTAATTCAATTTAAATATCAAACAAACCGATTAAATTTCAATAAAATTGATAAAGGTTTCATGTTTATAAGAAAAAAAAAATGAACTTTAAAAACTTACGAAAAATTAGAAAAATTGTTTCAGCATGAAGAATAAAACTGAACAATAATGGTTTCCACGCATCCATGTTTTCGTTGCGAATTCCTTTTAACATGTAGCAACAATGTTTTTTAAATGTGACCTAGAGTTTCATATCAATGAACAGAGTTGCCACATATTACTTGAGCTTACTATGAGTTTAAGTTTCAAGCTAAATGGCATTGTTCAAAGACGCCAGTCCACACTTGAACACGCGCACACAACAGTGCAAAGAGGAACCCGCGGAGAAAACTCTTTAAAAGTCACGTCCTATAAAAGTGGATCTTCTTTAAAAAAGATTTTATTAAAGAAAAGAACACTGAAACATAGTTACAGTAATGGCATCTTGAGAAGAGCGTTAAGTATCATGGCTGTCGTCCGAGTATACGCTGTACACCACATAAATAAGAAAAAAAAATTAGAACAAAAAAAAAACGTGTTCAGAGAAATGCATTCGTGAAAATAATTTAACACTTAATTAAGGTCATTTTTTTTTAAAGTCATTGAAATGGAAAACATTGAACAATTTAAAATAAATTAAACACTGTTTAGGAATTAAATGCTACAAAAGAATTACAATTTTAAAAAAATGCATTTGGCTTTTCTTTTTGGTAAATTTTAACTGATGCAAATATTGATTAATTGATTAGAATGTTTACAGTAGTTATAACATGACATACAGATTAGAAAAATCGACAGGAAGCCTTCTTCCCCCCGATACAAACAAGGAAGTATTAAACGTCGGCATGTGTCAATCAGATTAGTCCAAGTTAAAACAAAAAGATTCTAGTATTACATTTTAATTTTTTTTTACACGTTTAACTCCGTATTCTTCATTTCCTTTTAAATGCATTTCAGGTCGGCTTTCAACATATTTCTCCACTTAACATGTTTAAAAATGTAATTTATTCACAAATTATTATTATTAATTAACTAAATATGTATTTAAAGCTGTAATGTCATGTATAATAGGCACGCAACAAATCAGTAATGGGGCTCATATAAAGTGCCTCTCTTCAGTACTTGTTTAGTCAAATAACTTTAGAAAACCGGAGCATAAATCCTTGCATTGCCACTGTTTGGCGGAGTGTTTCTAGTTATACATTAGTACATTTAAAAAGAGAACATCTGCAATCAATAAAATTTAGACGACAATTTAAAATCATAACAAGTTATAGTGAGACCATAAGAAACGCTAACCTTGGTAACAAACCTATCTCTCCTCATGAACAAATTGATTTTTAAAACAAAATTCACCGTTAATTGCATACAATGTATCAAACGCCAATTCTCTAGGGTTTCAAACGTACACATTTCTTTCTGTTAATATTTTGCCATGACATTATATGTTTCTAAACGTGGGTAGCCATATCGTTGTCAAGGACTCTATCAACGTGATGTTTGGGGAGTTGTAACTACGAGTCTGAGGGATGTGTATACATTTTGGAAATCGTAAGTGTTCATTTTGACAACGTTTGATAGAACATAATCAACATGCGCCATCTCATGAAACCCATTCACAATCTCAAAAATGTCTCTTTGGTCCACTCGGATCTCCGGATCCAGGCCATTCCATTCAGGCCATTCCAATGGAATGGCCAGTTATTTGTTTCTCTCACCCTATCAAAACCTAAGGAACAACACATTTACCACAAAAAAAAAAACAAACAAAAAACACGTCACATTATACTTCACAACCGCCAACATCCCAACACTTATAAAAAAACAAAAAAATCGCATTGCTACATTAAGTAAAGAAGATAAAGACACCACTATGCTTCCACTAAGTGTACATTTAGACACACATCTGCTCTTAAAAAGGGATTTGGCCTTGATGTCGATTTCCCAGCCTGCTCTGAAAGGTTCTTATGTTGTCACCTGGACGCCCCTTGAGATCAGCCTAGGATAGTTTTATGTTTGTATTGTTGATAATAGACTTCTCAAATACGGTACAAGCAAAATTAGGTATTTAACTCCTGGCACAAAATTTAAGAAAAATAAAATATAGCTTAGTTTCGTAAGTGATTTTTTTAAGGTTGACATATACATTTTAATGTTTGCATATTATGTTTTTGTTTTTCGAATACGCCCAGAGTCCATTTGTCAAATGCTTCCAAACCGTTGTGCTGAAACACAATTATTGCTAAAATTCCGAAACAAAACCATCCTTGCAAATATTAGCCATTGTGATTGTGGTTTTTAAAGCAAATGATTGTGCCATGATATAGAAGGAAGCTATATAAATTGCTCCATAGGCTTGGTATCTCAGCACTGGCCCAGTGTATTGCTTAAAAATATAATGCGTAGCTCATATATATTTCTTTTTTTTTTTCTTTTTTTTATTAGAGCAGAAGAGGAGCATTATTATTATTATTAAATTCTTCTTTTTTTTTAAACAATGCAATACCTAAAAATGTGTATTGTCTATTAACCTTTGCATATCCCAATTTGGTGCTTTACTAGACATTAAACTAAAATCTACGTTTTCTGATAATTTGGTTGGGGGGGTGGGGCTTGCTACAGCCAAAATAATTGTTGCTTTGATGCTGTAAGTGTATGTATACTTTTCTTCATTTACGACGTTTACTTTCAGCCAACTAACCAACTTTGTACGTAGTAACCACCCCAAACATAGATCTTCGCTATCCACTAAAAGTTATTAATTATCTACTCCCTCTACACACAAGCCTCCCGAAAAAAAAAATCGCTCTTAAATACACGTGACACCCATTTACAAACATCCTCATTTCTTCTTCAAACATTCTTGAAAATAAATCATACACATTCAAACCGGTCAGATCACTTTAGTTTCAACCTACAATAAACTAACTACTCTATCCTAGTGAAGTACATTCTTAATTTTGCTCTTCCTAACAATTCCCTCTCACAATCTACTGACCCCTTTGCTTTTCTTCTCTTTACGCAAACCCATAATGAATTATGTATATTCATTAATGAGGACGAAATACTTTCCTATTTACAAATAACGCTGGTCAACCGTTCAACATGCTCCTCACAAAGAGGAAGTTTAACAGTGGTAGCACTTTACAAAAAAAAAATTGAGCGATTCTTGATCAGTTAAAGCATTTTTATTTGTCTAAACGACCGATGTTTTCCCCACACAAAAATATCAATGATAGATTTAGAAAAAACAAATTTATAAAACAAAATAAAATAATATTGTTTCTATGAAAAAGGGTTATATAATGATCTCAAAGCCTATACATTTAACGAACTAATTAAGAGGTAACTTTCATATAATGTTTGAACCACTGCTTGCTAAGTCATGGTTTCATGTTTTTTTTTTTTTTAAATGCAAAAATTCAGTCAATTTAAACAAAGAGAATTGGTTTTGTTTCATGGACTAAAGATAAATGATAATGAAATTGAAAAAGATGCATGCAAGTCTATTAAGTAAGTCCTATTGAGTATTTATTTTAAGAATTAATTAAATTATATGTATTTATGCCCTGTATTATTTTTTTCTTTATTTACTTTAAGAAAACTTGATTATGTAATAATTTCTTCAACCTAGTGATATGATTATTACAGGTTCTTTAAATATTTTAAAAAAATAATTTTAAACAATCTTAACAACTCTTCTAAAGATCTGGTATTTGTATTTACCCAAATATATTTATACTCTCAGAGATAAAATAGAAAACACTATCTTTTATGCTGGTCTTCTTTATTTTAAGTATATTTACAATTGTTTGGAGCCCAAATCTTGTATTTGAAACTGCGATTTTCTTATAAAAATGTGGCATCTGGATGATAAACAGTTAATTTCGAGTCCGCATTTAAGAATGTCTGTAATTTGCTTATTCATTTTTACTGCTATACATATTGTTTTTTTCTCGAAACAGTTCTCTGTGTCCAAGTTATGATGTGCACTTGCTGCATATTAAAGGTGGCGGATCAATGTCCCGATTATAATCTGAGGGCTGATACAAATTTTCTGACCCCAGTTTCGCCTAGCGCGTTTGAGACCAATTGCAGGTCAGCCATTTTGTTTCTCACTTCAGACAACCATTTAAACTCCCGGGCTCAACAGTATAGCCATTAGGTTCAGATTGTTGGTTTCCTGTGTATATTAAACTAACAAATATAACCTATTCTATTATTATTTTTCATGATATTAAAATAACATAGGCATCTCATCTCCAATAAATAAAGAAAGACAGCTTTTTTCCTCATTCATTGAGTTTTATTGGCGTTCCTAGAGTTATCGGGGACGCTGAATAGCGAAAATTCCATCGGATGCATCGTAAACGCTCTGATTTTATGTAGATTTAAAAAAAAAATGTTATCATTAAAATATTGGATATATATTTCTTTAAGTTAACAAGAATTTTTGTGTAAAAAGATATTTCTGTAAACTCTTTATATTATAATTGGCACTGACATGATATCGTTAAGTTCAAATGACAACATCGAATTGGTTCTGCATTATTTACTATTTACATTGATAATTTCAGCGAGATCTGTTTAAAACGTATTTACACACATTTATTTCCAAAACTAGGAACCATATTTCTGGATTTGAAAAAAAAAAGTATTTTCTAGGTTATTAAGAGACAGTCTTGGAGATTCACATAGGCCAAAGGCTAATCGTATTGTAAGAAAAAGTCCTAAGATCCTACGACATCAGAAACCTTCTGAAAGCAATTTTGCTTTCGCAATACAACCAAAGTTATGTGGCTTCTGTTCGTCAACATCAAAAACGTATTTTCATATGTGTTCTTTGAAATAGTTAAAAAAATAATAGGTTTCATACGAATCGGTTAATCCACTGTGGGAAATATGAATACCACGATATCTCTTTCGACTTTGAAAAAAAATGTAGTTAAAAAGATTGATACATTTTTTTACGCGATTTGATTGATTATTTTCACATTTGTTTGCGAGTTTCTACACGTTAAACATTGCTTCTAATGTCTTTTGGTATAGTAGAACCAGACATGAACGTTTGGCAAAGAATTTTGGCGTCCATCCTAGATATATATTTTGATGAGAGGGAGAATGTAGTCAGTTATGATTTAGTTAGAGGAGACGGAATCATATTGTTAAGCAATGTCTTTTTCTAATGTGAGAAATAATATCTTATTTAAAGTTATTGGCTAGTTCTATACAGTGCCTAACAAAGGTCGATACCATAGAGAAATACAATAGCAAAAATACAACACTCAAAACAGTACCAATTACATTTAATAAGATCAATTTAAGTATTAATATAATTACTAAACAAAAGAAAATATAGTTACAAACATCACCTTACAGAGTATGACAAGTCTTGTGCAAGTAGACAGTTAGTACGATGTCCAATTAATAAAGTGCAATGATGAATGCAACTAAATACATATGAGTACACAGAGAAAAATACACTTGTCTCGGAAAGTGAAAAATATCTTATCAATCCCTCAGTACCTGAATGTTCTTTGAACACTTTATATATATATGCAGTATAAGACGCGTTCCAGAAACAACTTAGACATTGTTTTCTCTTCTGGTCCCCTAGCGAACTTTCCCCTAATATTCTATTAGAACAAATTCATTATTTTTAGTCGGTAAGGGAAGTACACAAGGTCAAGATAAAAGAAAATAAGCAACGCCCAATACGAACGCAATCTAAGTTGGGGTCACACGGGGAAAGTGTGACGTAAACACGTCCTAAATAACAATACTTTTTATAAAAAAATTTCGAGGTGACAATTCTAATTAAAAAAGGAGGCATTTACCAATCATTGTGTTTTATCTACCGTTTTGTCATATACAAAGCATTGTGTTTTATCCACCGTATTTGTCATATGCCAATCATTGTGTTTTATATACCATATTTGTCATATGCCAATCATTGTGTTTTATCTACCGTATTTGTCATATACCAATCATTGTGTTTAATCTACCGTATTTGTCATATACCAATCATTGTGTTTTATCTACCGTATTTGTCATATACCAATCATTGTGTTTTATCTACCGTATTTGTCATATACCAATCATTGTGTTTTATCTACCGTATTTGTCATATACCAATTATTGTGTTTTATCTACCGTATTTGTCATATACAAATCATTGTGTTTTATCTACCGTATTTGCCATATGCCAATCATTGTGTTTTATCTACCGTATTTGTCATATACCAATCATTGTGTTTTATCTACCGTATTTGTCATATACCAATCATTGTGTTCTATCTACCGTATTTGTCATATACCAATCATTGTGTTTTATCTACCGTATTTGTCATATGCCAATCATTGTGTTTTATCTACCGTATTTGTCATATGCCAATCATTGTGTTTTATCTACCGTATTTGTCATATACCAATCATTGTGTTTAATCTACCGTAATTGTCATATACCAATCATTGTGTTTTATCTACAGTATTTGTCATATACCAATCATTGTGTTTTATCTACCGTATTTGTCATATGTCAATCATTGTGTTTTATCTACCGTATTTGTCATATACCAATCATTGTGTTTTATCTACCGTATTTGTCATATGCCAATCATTGTTTTTTATCTACCGTATTTGTCATATGCCAATCATTGTGTTTTATCTACCGTATTTTTCATATGCCAATCATTGTGTTTTATCTACCTTATTTGTCATATGCCAATCATTGTGTTTTATCTACCGTATTTGTCATATACCAATCATTGTGTTTAATCTACCGTAATTGTCATATACCAATCATTGTGTTTTATCTACCGTATTTGTCATATACCAATCATTGTGTTTTATCTACCGTATTTGTCATATGCAAATCATTGTGTTTTATCTATCGTATTTGTCATATACCAATCATTGTGTTTTATCTACCGTATTTGTCATATGCCAATCATTGTGTTTTATCTACCGTATTTGTCATATGCCAATCATTGTGTTTTATCTACCGTATTTGTCATATACCAATCATTGTGTTTTATCTACCGTATTTGTCATATGCCAATCATTGTGTTTTATCTACCGTATTTGTCATATGCCAATCATTGTGTTTTATCTACCGTATTTGTCATAT
>CAXITT010000068.1:325151-401453 GCA_964033795.1 Lymnaea stagnalis
TAAACTGCGTCTATGTTTCGAAAAAAAAAGTATATATAAAACGTAGGATAAACCATCCACGAAAAAAAAAAAAAAAGGAAACTAACAACACGACTTATCCAGCTTTATTAGTAGTGGCTACGAGGGCGCTAGCTATAAACGGTTGTTGTTTTCACTACAAAAAATGTTCAACTCCCCCGTCCCTCTTGCACGCATTTTACTTTTCAAACAATCAATTTTTACTTTCTTTCCTCTTTTGATCCCTGTTTGCCTAAATTAATTATTTACCTACTGCCTAGATATACCGCCTTTAAACTAAGTTAAGATATATATATATGTATGTATATATATATATATATATATATATATATATATATATATATATATATATATATATGTATATATATATATATTACTCTTTGTTTTATTTATGTATGTAAATTTATATAAATATATATATTACTCTTTGTTTTTACTGTTTTTCTGGACGAATGCTTCTTGTTCAGTTGTTTAATTTTTTTTTTTTTAGTGTTTCTTCTTCCTTGTATTGCCTCTTACCCATAAACTCATCATTGCGTTTCCTCTTAGTGTTTAGAGATCTGTATCGGCTCTTACAGCTAACCATTTGCATACTTACTATTGGACATTCTCGTGTTTATTTATAAAGACAATTAAAAGCATGTGATGTAAGACTTAGTATGTAAGATTTTAGATTTGGGGAAAATTGGGAAATAAGTTTGATGACATTGAACGTGAAGCGAGTTAGAATGATCAGTGAAAATAACTAAACCAATCTTCAATATGTAGATACTCTAAGCTCTTTATTGATCTAAGAACTTTGAAGAAGATTTAGCGTATGGAAGGCTATAATAGATAGACTGACAGATGACTTTAAAGTGGAAACTGGAGTGAGACAAGAATTCCTTTCGTCCCCTTTCATATTTATCCTCACCATTGACTGAATCATGAAAAGATCCATATACAAAAAAAAAAAAAAAAAAAAAAAAAAAAAAAAAAAAAAGAAAGGGATACAGTGGACTCTCTGAGAACAAATGAATGACCTAGAGTTTGAGAGTACATTGCACTTCTGTCCCACAACCAGGAAAAAATGCAGGAAAAGACAAAAGGCGTAACCACTATTTCATCAAAGCTCGGACTCGATATAATTAAGAGCGAGACAAAGATCATGAATGTAATGTAAGCCATTCAAGAGCATTTCCTTCTTGCAGGAAAGGTACTGGAAGAAGAGGAGTCCTTCAAAAACTTAGGCAGCATCATCTATATAAATAGCAGATTCGACGCGAATGTAAGGGCTAAAATTGGAAAAGCTAGATAAGCATGTGTCCTATTAATTTTTTTTTTTATATATATATAAGCTGAAAACCAAAGTCAGAATCTTTAACACAAATGTCAAAACAGTTCTACTCTACGGAGCAGAACCTTCAAACCAATAGAAAGCATTACGCAGAAAGTACAGATCTTGATAAACACATGCCTTAGAAAGATTTTTAACATCAAAGGCCAAATAACATCGCCAAGAAAGATCTTCTAGAACGGACTTACCAGGTGCACATTGATTAACACATAATGAAAAAAAGTAAAGGTGCATGGGGTAAACTCTCTGAAAACCCCAAGACTGCATCGCCAGACATTCCTTAACATGTAATCCACATAAAAAAGAGAGGAAGGTCAAATAATATATATAGAAGCACGCTAGAGTATGGGATACACCTTGAAACCACTGGAAAGGAAAGCTGTTACGCACTGCTTTCTATAGTGAGAAATTAATCTCTTAGTTTGAGTTATTGGCTCGCTCCACACAGTGCCTAACAAAGGATGATACCATAGAGAAATACAATAGAAAAAAAACCACACTCAAAAAATTTGCAAAATACAATTAATAAGATTTATTTAAGTATTAATATTATTACAAATCATCAACTTACATAGTATGTTATATCTTGTACCGGCACAGAGTTAGTATATTGTGCTAATTAATATTGTACAATGATAAATGCGAAAAAACACACATAATAATACACTTGTATCTTGAAGTGAAAATATCTCTATCAAATCTCCGTACCTTAATGTTCTCTGAACCCCTTATATTTATTCAGAGTGAGACGCGTTCCAGAAACAACTTAGACATTTTCGTTTAAATTGCTGGTCCAAGTGCAAACATTCCACAACAAACGATGGGAACGGATTAAGCATGTTTAATTGGTAGTGGCATGAAAACACGCCAAGATGAAAGAAAATAGTCCACGCCAAATTTGAACGAAGAATAATTTTGGGGTCAACCAGAGTGAGACGAAAACACGTCTATATTTAACGAAAGCACATTACCTTAATGAATAGAAAATTCTTGTGGATGGCCTATGACCCAGTCGGGGTAAAGAGGCTTAAGAAGAGCAGGATACTATATATATATATATATATATATATAATATATATATTGTAATAGCATGGGTGATGAGCTAGTTTTGTTTACTCTGCGTGGTTTGAAGCCGTGGCATAACAGCTTACCTCTCACCTTTGTTTAGATTGCCGATGTCACCAATTAACTTTGACACTCATTCTCCTTAGTGCATTTGATTGGGAAATATAGTTTTCGTTTACAAACAGGCCTACAAACATGCATAATTCTAGGCTTTATTTTTTGGATGAATCTGACTCCCTCAGTGTAAATACAGTACAACGGCCGACTGTGCTCTGTCGACTTTGACAAGACTTACTAGATTTTGTTCCTGTGAGTGTGGATTAATAATTTGTATCATTCTACTTTAATACTTTTAAACTTATTCACTTGCGATGCTATTAGTTTATACAGTTTTTATTTCTGTATGTTTTACTTTGTACTTTTATATCAACTTAATAGTATTAGTATATTGATTATAGTCCATATAGTTAGTATGGTCTTCTTTTGTGTACTTATTGTTCACCCAACAAGCCCCAATTTAAAACTACAGAAATATATTACTTTCTCTCTCTGTCTCTGTCTCTCTCTCTCTCTCTCTCTCTCTATATATATATATATATATATATATATATATATATTATATATATATGTGCTTGTGCAGCTGGTTGCACAGTGTATATTGTGGATACATATTAAAACGGTAAATCGGGGCCAAAAGAGTGATTCAAAAACTGGCAAAGTTTTCTCGAATACAAATCAAAATATAATCCGAAATTATTTAACATTTTTTTTTGCCATGGGACGAGGGTGTATATTTTTCCAATTCTTCTTAATAAGCTAGTTTCTATTGCATATTGACCCAGTGCGATAAGTTATCGTAATGTGTGCATCTCTATTTTTCCTGGATTTGCTTCAGGTACGGACATTTTGACGACAATTTACGTCACTTTTTTTTCCAATGCTTCACGCCTTTCATACGACATCAATTTTAAACACATTGGCATATCCGATGACATTCGTTTCTAATGGTAGTCTTTTGAAAATTCAAAGTTCTACTGTAAAAGTAGCAGATCTACTTTAAAAGTTGCTGCGTATAATATAAAGTAAGAAAACAAAATTATGACAGGCAAAATATATGCATTCTGTTTTATTTGATTTAACCCTCGAATTCAGTTGTAATAAATATAAAATTATCTGCTTTTGATTGTATCTCCATATGAGGGTTAATAAATTGATACTGATGTCTTTTGTGTATCTTCTGTGGTTAAGTGGAAGGAGCCAAGCAGCCATGTGTGTTACAAACGCCAACTGCCATGTACACCTCAGGGGACAGATTGATGAAATCGCGGGTACGTTTAAAGCCGTGTGCACAAACAATGGAAATGGTACGTCCTACATAATGTTCATTGCTTTTTGTCCATATTTTCTTTTTCAAATTATAGCAAGAATGTACAGGGCGAAAAATGTCTTACACCGAGTTTTGTAGTTTTCTAACCTCATAAGATAATTTAATGAATACATGCAGTTTCCATTAATTGAAATGAAAATTTTGCAAATTCGTTAACAGTATTACGCGATTAAATACATTTACTAATCCATAGATAAATCTACACATACAGTAATTATCCATTTAACGTATAGTTCGCATTCTACCAATATCTAAAACAGTCATATTTAAATAGACTTAAAAATGGGAAATTTGCTTCAAAATTTGTCGATATGTTTAATAAACGAAATGAATGTATTGTTAGATTTAACACATGTTTAAAAAGTACATTGTATTAAACATTTTGAATATGCATGAGTAAGCATAATTTTAAGAATTTCATTGTTGTTAGTTTTAGATAACATAACGAAGTATAATGATAAGTAAATCACTATGAAAAACAAAACAGTTATACATAATAGTACGGTACTTCGTAAAAGTTTATAGTTCAACAAATTTAACAATTAACGTGCAGAGAGGAAACAGAAATCCAATGCACGCTAATCTTGTTTAGTTTTCATATAGCAGAGGCATTTAATTTTTATATATTGCGATTCAACAAATACTGTGACTACCAAAGATAACAATACTATTTATGAAACACGTTATGATTTTAGAGAGAAAAAACTACAAGGCAAAGCTTAATTTGATTTCTTTAAAATAAAAAAAAAATACATAATTACTTTCATTTTCTTTCCATTTGAAGTGAATTATTTCTGTACAGAAATTGAAGAAGGTGACGATTTCAAGAAATGTCTTAAAGACTTTATTGACATTGTTGGAAACAATTGCTTACCGTAAGTTATTTATTATTATTATATTTTTTTATGCCCATTTTTTAAAGTGTTGTTATCGACATTTGGGAATGTTTCGAGAAAATAACTTTGTTTGCAAAGAGAAATCGTGCAGGCTTATCCCTCACCTCATATCAATCGAGCACATATCAATTTTAGACTCATATCATGAAAGTTCATATAAAGTTTAGACCCATATCATGAAAGCACAAATCAAGTTTAGACCCGAAGCATTAAAGCACATATAAGTTTAGACTTATATAATTAAAGCATATATCAAGTTCATACTTATATCAATAAATCCCATATCAAATATAGACCCATATCCTTAGAGCACAGATCAAATCTAGACTCATATCATTAAATCACATATTAAATCTTGTCTTATACCATTAAAGCACATTTCAAGTTTAAACTGTTATTACAACATGTATCGACATCGCTTTCTTGTCATTTACAGCACATGCAAATAAGTAATCGGGGTTATGGAATATTTAGCTGGGCAAGCTAGGTTGGAAATACAAAAAGGAATAACATATTTTAACCAAGACAGGGAATATCTCACACAAGGGATCACTTACTTTAAAAACGAAATATGTTTAATGTATATTTATTTTTCGAGATCACATTGATAAGTTCATTTATTGCTACATTGAGTTATAAAGAACCTACAGGATATTCTCTTTTTTTTTTTTTTAACCTTCAAATAAAATGTAAAAAAATGCCTCTTCTGTGTCAGAAATATCTAAAATATAATACCTTAACTCTAGATATGTCCCATTATAGTTAAAATAAAGGCCCCAGTAGAAAACAGGTCTATACGGTGAATTTTTAATATAGCAATGAGATTGTGACTTATACATTTTCTTTATTTAAAAAGTAAAGTTAACATTTAGAGGCTGTCCCATTGTAATCAATTAAAAATATGCAAGACGTGGACCGTATGTAAGGAAATTTAAAAAAAATAGTTCGAATTTAGTTCAGGGGCGTGCTAAAGCGAGAAAAATTCGGGATGTGGTCAATTTTAAAATCAGTATATCGCACGCCAAAATGTGTCATACTTTATCTTTTGTGTAAGTATAAAAGTATATCACCTTATGTTAGTTCATGTACAAAATAAGGCGTTTTCTTGTTTTTAGAAAATGTGTCTAAATGCGTGGTCAAAGGGATGTGGATGTAACGTAATAATATAGTTTAGCAGTGTGCAAAAAGTTTGTAGTGGTGTAGGTGAGGGCTGAATCAACAATTTAATGAATTTTTTAGTTAATGTTTAATCTAGTAAAAATATGAGTTTCGGGGTGGGGGGGGAGGCGGGGACAATAAGGGTTGCGACTTTTCATTTTCAACATGCACACTATTGTGTGATTATATTTTTTATTTAATTTTTTTTTTTTTTTGTTGCCTCAGGCAGCCCATAATTCGCTTCAAAATTAGTGGGTGCATTTTAAGAATTATTTCCTCATTTTTGGTTAACACATTTCAAGTGTAGGAAATATGAATATGTTCATTTTATTTTCATTTTCAACATGCACACTATTGTGTGATTATATTTTTTATTTAATTTTTTTTTTTTTTTTTTGCCTCAGGCAGCCCATAATTCGCTTCAAAATTAGTGGGTGCATTTTAAGAATTATTTCATCATATTTGGTTAACACATTTCAAGTGTAGGAAATATGAATATGTTCATTTTATTTGGAGGGCAATATCTTTAAATCCGGTCATATTACAGTTATCAAACCAAATATTAAATTTTCTTTTAAAATAATATATTTAAAAAAAAATAATATTAATTACAGATCAAAGCGTTGACACATCCTGGGTACAGCTACATAAATATACACATACATCAAATATTGTGTAAGTTTGATCGTTTAAAATAAAATTGTGAACAATTTTTTTTACCATTTTCTCGTGTTTACATTTCAAAAGGGACGAAATGGGAGTATCGGAACATTTTTGGATTATTAAGTAAATTTTTACATTGTTTCCGTCAGAACATTATTTAAAACCCCCAAACCATTATGGACATTAATACTGGCATATAAATACTTAAAAGCGATCTTTTAAGCCAAGTATTTTAACATTTTCAGGTTTATATTTCACAGGTGACATAAATTATGGATTGCGTGTTAATATATTATAAAATCAATATCTGCAAGCCCGATTTACACTTTGGTAGAGAATGACATATGAATTTTTTTTTTGAATTCTTTATGTAATGTGTGTGTTACGCACTGGCTTCTAATATGAGAAATTAATGTCCTATTTTAATTTGGTTGGCTCGTTGTAAACAGTTCCTAACAAAGGACGATACCATAGAGTCAACACTATTAAAGATACGACACCCAAAACAGTTGCCAGCTACAATTAATAAGATTTATTAAGTCTTAATATAGTTACAAAAGGAAAGAAAATATAATGACAATCTTCAACTTACAGTAAGGTAGATCTTGTAACGGTACACAGTTAATACAGTTAGTATAATGTGCCATTGAATAATGATGAAATGCAAAATAAACACATATGAGCACACAAATAATAATACACACCTCGTAAAGTTAATAATATTTATCTGAATCTCCGTCTCTCCGTATCTGTCAATACTTTATATAGGTAGGTCTACCGACGTGCCTGGAAACGTCTTTACTTCTCCAAAACAAATCGAGAACCTTCGATAAGACACTAGCATGCATACTAACCAATGTGTAATTGGCCGTCATTTGTAAACAAGGTACATCAAAGAGAATTTAAACCACGCCCAGAACAAACGCTACCGTCTGCTAAGGATCTAATTTAGGTCAAAGCAATGTTCACGCATGGGGATTGTGAGCTACATAACATGTGCATCGGCTCACCTTTGATTTATTAAGATATAAGAATTATGTGTTATACAATTTTCTCAACATATAGTTCAGGAATAATCCATATTATTGGTAAATTTGTAATAAAGGTACTACAAATACTTAGAGAAATATATTTAATATTGTATTTACTTTTTTATAATAATATGATTTGTATGTTTAAAAAAAAATGTTTTCGAAAATATTTCCGTGTAATTCGTGGGCCTGAAAAGGTTATTTGGGGGTGGGGAGGGGGGGGGAGCTCCAATTATAAAGGAGAACATTTTTTCTCAGAACCAAATTATGGTAGAAGCGTAAATTTGTTTACCATGATACTTCTTTACAGATTTTTAAAGTTTGATTTACTATTTCTGAAATATACATGTAAAGGGAGTATAAATGTTCTACTACTCCTTGTAAGATAAAGCTCATCAAAACGAGATTTTATTACAGTTTTTTTTTTTTTTTTGATGTTTAGACGTCACAAAAAGCAAGCTGAATGTAGCGCAATATGCCTTCAATTATTACTACCGTAAAACCAGGTTACACATTCTGGTGACATAAGAATAAGATAATGTCCCGTTTTTCACATCTGGAACTCTTGAAAACAATATATATTAATATTGAATTTGTATTTTTGAAGGAAATTAAAACAATTTAAATAAAATAAAATATATTTTAATTTCTGAAAGTATAACTCATGTATAATAAGTAAATCTTATCATTATAAATTATAAAAACATTTAATTTAGAAATTATTTTCTTTGCAGTTTAGGCGCGTGGAAAAATAGGTTCTGACTATATCATCTTTAGAATACACATTTCTCAAAATCAATAGGGCTTGTCATTTAATGGCGGAAATCTATTAATAGAACTGATGTCACCACTACTGATCATCCCGGTACTCAGCGCGGACAAAATGTCAACACTGTTCAGTATTACTATGTTAGCGAAGTGTCCCTGAAACTTGTTTACAACTCTATTTTACGAAATATTTTACACATTTTTTTTTTTACTTCTGTTTTCTCAAATGCGACTTCATTGCGTGAACGTCACATGTAACAGTAACTCTAGATACAAGGATCGCCCGAACGATATGCTGAAACACACTATAAGCTGCCATGTTTTTAGCTATATTTGTCCGCGGACCTTCTAAAAATAGTACCCTATGACGTTTTCCGGTCTTAGAAATGACAAAGCCTATTATGGTAGAAATATAAATTTCTATACAAAGATACGTATTTAAAAGAGGGAAAGTCTTATTTCCTTTTTCCTAACTAAAGATACTTTTTTAAGACCTTGGGTCATTTATGTAATTTTTTTTAAAGATACCACATCTCAAATCTGGATAAAGCTAACTACGTAAAAATGGGTTTCGCAAAAGCAAATTATTAATTCAAATAGAGGCACTATGTTTTCACTTTTTACCCAGTAACATCCGGACATAAGTTCTAGTCATCGAATAATTAAATCCAATTAAAAAATGTACATTTTTTCTGTCATGAAGTTAGAGACCAACCGAAAATGATTTTCTGATTTCGGCCGAGGCCAAAATTGGACGAACGTTTAAAATGATTTTCGGCTGAAACCGAAAATATGCCGAAAGTTTAAAAATGACTTTCGGCCGAAACCGAAAAAGGCCGAAAGTTAAAACTGAATTTCGGCCGAGACCGAAGACGAAACCGATTCCAAAATCGATAATGAAATATTAAGGGACCGTTATTTTGAAATTCGTTTCTGCATACATTCTGTATACATCGAAAATGATGGCAACAACGAGTAGGCTGAAGATAGTGAATCCTAGTTCTTGAGAACCATTGTTACAGAGAGCTTGTTTACACAATATTTCTCGTACGTGCCCTCTGATTGACCCCGCATGAGACGCTGTGTTCACAAAGGGGTGCGGCTTAGGTCTTTGAAGTGGCTTGTTTACAATCGGCTTCCAATTACGCATTGGGTAGATTGTTTTCGGGTAATTTCTGGAATATACTCCTTAACCCGAGATATGTAAACAACACGTCATAAGCCCTTATTTCGGGTAATTTCTGGAATATACTCCTTAACCCGAGATATGTAAACAACACGTCATAAGCCCTTCTCGAAGCATCTTACTCCACATATATATAAGGGATTGACAGGCACGACGAGGGAGATTTTTTTCACCTAGATTTTCTTAACATTACGAGGCGTGTTTTATTCTTTTGTGTATTTGTGTGCTCCTACTTATATGTGTTTATTCCGCATTATTTATTGGCATCATTATTTCTAATTGTATTAACTGTGTACCGGTACGACATCTGCCATACTGTAAGTTGAAGATTGTAATTTTATTTTATTTTATTTTGTAATTATCTTAAGACATAATAAATCGTAATTAATTGTGACTAGAAACTGTTTTGGGTCGTATCTTTAATATTGTTTATTCTATGGTATCGTCCTTTGTTAGGCACTGTTTACAACGAGCCAATTAAAATTAAAATAGGAGATTAATTTCTCCCAATACAAGTCAGTGCGTAACAACCATTAATGTTTTTAGTGTTATTTATAAAGGTTGAGCAGATTGTAACAGTTATAACCGCTTTTTTATGGAATACTTCACTCGGCCCAGTCTCACTCAGACACTACCTCCTGCAGCCCCCCCCCCTGATGATTTGAGTTTGAGACCCTGTGATGATCTGGAGCTGGACTTTATAAAATTTCTTTCCCCTCAACTACGCCTTTGAATACCCTGTATTATGATACCATTCCCTCCCTATGTTTTGCCCCGTAGTCGACTAACCCGAGTGGTTTCCCTTTGTGTTATGACATTTCTACTCAAGGCTGCTCATCCCAAAAAGCGTGAAATTTGTGTTCACTCCTCCTGGACTCTGAACCTTGAGAAATTAATACCATCACCCCCCCTCCCTCATTTCTGCCCTGAAGACAACTAAGCGGAGTAGCGCCCCTTCGTTGTTATTGCATTTCTGAACCAGATTGCTCACGCAAAAGCGTGAATTTGGATTTTCACCTCACCCCGAAAAACCTTGAGGGTAGGAGGTCAAACCGCTACATCGAAAGTGATTGTCATTGGACGGAAAAACAAACATAATTTGAATCACCCAATTGAATCATCACCTAATCGCCACCCAACTCGAATAAACAGTCTGAACAAGCACCAGTCTGTCTTTTATGATCATGCTCACCTGACAGTGAACGCCGGAAGGATCTGAACTTAAAACTTCTCTAGCGTGATTCATAACTGCAACCTAGGACATAGCAAGTACACGTCTTTTAAGATCTGATCACTCAGTTGTGAACGCTTGAAGTAACTGGACTTAGTACTTCACTGGCGAGATACTTAACTGCGACTGCTACCTAGAGTACTACCTGGTTTCCATTACTGGACCGACTACCTTGAGCTGACGCTAGGGGATTGATCTACATCCTACACCAAACTACCTTCAGCTACCAAAAGGACTTCGAGTTCCAGTGACTCTCACCACCACGATTTATCGAGGGAGAGTCATTTTCCCCATCGCAGACATTCCACGGAATCTACGACCGGGAACTCCGACCTCGCTACGCCTAGAATAGCTCCGAAGACCGGAACAGGGACACGCTTCTAGAACTGAAGGAACTCCCTCACTGTGTGATCCACCGAGATCATCACTAGGACTATAAAGGATAAATCCACCAAGATTGAGCATAGAACTTGAGCAAAATTTAGCACTTTTATGATGATACCGATTGTATGTTAGGGACACTTGCTTTGCATTAATATACCTTTCAAATTGGGATGAAATCCGTTTGATGTATATATGTTAAGTATTAGGAGTGTATAAAGGAGGATTTTGTAAATACAATTATTCAATAAATACTCATAGTTATTTAACCTTTACCTAAGACTTCGTTTCGGTCTATACTATATGTAAATAGATAGGTGTTATGTCTGTGTGGTAATTTGGCTCAAATAACGTACCCCTAGACAGAGAGCCAAGAGGAGATCTCATACGAGAGATACTCCTCATTAATATATTAAAAGTAAAATCACCACAGACCCTTTATCTAATGAATACTTTGGATTTTACCATTTTAATATAAAATTAATTTAAATTGCTTTACAATTTTTTAAAAATTAAAATGGTAGGAGAAAATTTGGCAAAAATGGATTGGGGGGGGGGGGGAATTAATGCAAAATAGACTATTGAGAGCCTTTGCTTTTATAATATAATTACAACCTAGAACATACACCTAAAACAATTATTGTGGCTCCATTAGAGCCAATTGCCACCTAATTATATGTTATTGAGGCTATAAAAATTTCACCACAATGTTTCGCTGTTTTCTTAATACTAATGCTTTGTGTTTTCATGAATAGCTTGCAAGATATCACTGGATTAATATTCAACCTAGCAACAACACACTAGACTCTCCGTGCTGATGACTTATTTTTTTCGTTAAAGAACATTTAGTTTGTTCTTAAAAATCGTTTAGTTTATTCTAAAAGATCGTTTAGTTATTTGTTAAGGATCGCTTTCTTTGTTCTTAGGGATCGGTTAGTTTTTTTCATAAAGATCGCCTGCTTTGTTGTTAAAGATCGATTAGTTTGTTGTTAATGATCGGTTAGTTTGTTCTTAAAGACCGGTGAGTTTGTTCATTAAGATCACTTTGTTTTTTGTAAAAGATCGTTCAGTTTTTTGTTAATGATCGCTTTAAAAGTTCTTAAAGATCGGTTAGTTTTCTCATAAAGATCGCTTAGTTTGTTGGTAAAGATCGCTTAGTTTTTTTCATAAAGATCGCTTAGTTTGTTCTTAAAGATAATTGATTTTGTTCCTTAAGATCGATTAGTTTGTTCTTCAAGATCTTTTAGTTTGTTCCTAAAGAACATTTAGTTTTCTGTTAAAGGTCGGTTAGCTTACTCTTATAAATCATTTAGTTTACTATTAAAGATCATTTGTTTTGTTCTGAAAGATCGTTTAGTTCGTTCTTAAAGATCTTTTAGTTGGTTCCTAAAGAACATTTAGTTTTCTGTTAAAGATCTCTTAGCTTATACTTATAAATCATTTAGTTTACAATTAAAGATCTTTTGCTTTGTTCTTAACGATCCTTTAGTTCGTTCTTAAAAAATTGTTTAGTTTGCTCTTTAAGATCGTTTAGTTTGTTATTAAAGATAGTTAAGATTGTTCTTAAAGATCGTTTAGTTTGTTCTTAAAGATCGCTTAATCGCTTTATTTGTTTTTAAAGATCGTTTAGTTTGTTCTTAAAGATCGCATAATTTGTTCTAAAATGTCATTTAGTTTGTTCTTTAATATCGCTTTCGTTGAGCATTAGATGACTGAAAACCTGAATCATTTTCGGCCGGATGGCGGAAAGTCTAAGTCAATTTCGGAAATAACCGAAAAAAACCGAAAGTTAACTTTTCTCGTTCGGCCGAAACCTAAATTTAGCCGAAAGTTAACTTTTCAATTTTAACCGAAACCGAAACTGAGCCGAACGTGATAAAATGTTAACTTTTGGTGCCTAAACCGAAGCCGAAGCCGAAATTCGGTCGGTCTTTACATAAAGTATATACAAAATGTATTATTTGTTTTCATATAATTTTTTTTTCAATTTTCATTTGTTTATTTGAGAGCCCATTGATATCAATAATTAATTATTTGTATTAAACTTGATAGGAATATTTTAATTGTGTCTAAACAAAACGTACTATATGAACTATATACTTTAAACCATGTAATTTATTCTTAATGTTATAGAGGAATGATGAAGTGTTCAGCATATTACCTTCTTAATGGATCGTTTTTCTGTTAAGACGGAACTTGTTCACTACCTCGATGTATCATTAGTAGAATAAAAAAAAATCAGTGATGAATTTCATCGTAAAATTCGTTTTAAATTCGCGCGTTAGAGATTTGTTTAAAGCAATATTAATTAAACATAACATTATTGGCAATGCATTTTTAAGGGAACACAAGATGCATCCCTTTATTTAAAAAAAAACAAAAACAGGCATAATTATTTTAATTTTGTTTAAAATTCTCTACAGATTGTTCAACAGCGTTATACAGTGCTGGCCATCCCCTATTTCAATCGATTGCTTTTTTTGTCAATTTGATGCAATAGAAATGATGTCTTTTGTCCTCGAAAAATTGAACGAGTATTCACTCAGCATTTACCGCTGCACCTTTTCAAATATTTTTTGTAAGTGTTTTTTTTATACATGTTATGTTCATATCGTCATTAGTCGCAATCATTTGCTCGTGCTTAAATACCTTTTAGCTAATTCCAACATTTCTGTGTTCTGGACTTCCCCTCCTCATGCTCCATGTCCGTTATATTGCTTTAGTGGCCGTGACGTTTCGCATCATCTCCGCCCAAACAAACTGGTGATACGTTTTCCTAAAGAATGATAAACACATGATATAATCAAATGACTTGATGTAAAATAGGTCAGTGTGGGGTAAAACATTGCTTATGTACCATTTGTGTTCTCAGAGACTAAAATAATATTTTAAACAGTTTTTTTTTTATTTCTCTTTCATTAATTTTGTTTTTATGCTCGATTGCATGGCATAGTATAATATACTAGCGGATATACCCGGCATTTGCCGAGTTTTGTTAGGACAGCATCGTGGTGTTTCCCCGATCCCATTGGAACCCTAACCCCATCTTAAACCGATCCAAGCGCAGTCCCATTTCCCCGGTGTTATCACGATCCCGGTGGATCCATTCAATGTTGAGATCCCAATTCCGGCGGGATTCCATTTTCTGGTGTGATCCTGAACCCATTGGGTACGTATTATAATGGGATCCGGAAATTCGGGATCCCGTATTAAAAATTACGCAGTGTTACTGAGAGAACAGTAAACTCCGGGACAATATAGAAATGAATAGAAGTAACTAAAATGTCATTTATTCCTTTATATCCCACTTATATCCCCTTGAAAGAAGTTATAACTTTCTGGAACATTCTAGATTAAATGTAATAACCTTCTCGAAGCATGTGTAAAAACTACGTATCCAATTATTTTTGAAATACAATAACAATCTTCAACAAATGCCATAATTATAATCCTTTTTCTTTTAAGTTAATTGAGGGGCCCGGGGCCCATTCCATAATTGTACAGAAATAGTTTTTTCTAAGATGGGGCCCAATGAAATGATTCAGATAAATAATAGAGTTAAAATTTAAAATTGTCCCATAAAATCTACTTTAAAATGCCATAGAAATAGCTTTTTAAAATTATCGACTTTTCTAGAAAATTCTAGATTGAAAATTCTTAGTTTTAAATGAACCGATATTTCAATACAGACAGTGAAGGGTTTTGATACCAAGCTAGACATAGATCCATTAATTCCCATAGAACCTTAAGTGTTGTTTAACCCTATTAATAATTTTATAGCTTATGGTAGGGCGAATGAAATGGGGCCCCTTGCCCCAGAAGGATGGATATTATGAGTTCATTACCCTCCGGTATTTGAATTTGACTAATCAACTGTATGTGTGATAAGTTTGGTCATTATCCATCTAACCATGTAGGGGTGTTTGTATCTAATTTATTTTTATCTATCTCATATTGGAAAAACAACGAATTCGGGGTCCCCGGCCTCATGAGGAATGTAATAAAAAGTTAATAACCCATAAAGAGTTCATTCCCGATCGTGATGGATATATGTGCCAAGGTTAGTCAAGATCCACCAATCCGTGTAAAAGCTTTTGTGGAACAAACAAATCCACAAACCAAAAAACAAAGTCCACACTCTTTCACCTCTGTGGTTATAGTGCGTCTCCTTTCATTTGAATCCTACGCGTATCTCTTCCCCACATCTTCTTAATTTGAACTACAACAAAAGAATTTTACTGTCGGCCTGCTCACGGTCTCCTAACAGTTGTGGTCAAGGTCAGGGTCAGTTTGGGATCAGCCAGGGCGCGTTTGTACATTCACAACAATCAAACTGTTATTGTTGTACAACAATTAGATGAAGAATAATACATTAAAAAAAACTAAAAAATACTATAAAATTAATAGTACTGCATTAAGATATAAAAATTGGATATAAACTTTCCAACCTTCGAAATTGTCATACACCTTCAGCGCATCGGTCGTCCAAGGGACATCTGATACGCTAGACCCTTTGGTCGGCTTGCCGGTAACCCTGCTGTGGGATTTGATACGCTAGACCCTTTGGTCAGCTGGCCGGTAACCCTGCTGTGGGATCTGACACGCTAGACCCTTTGGTCAGCTTGTCGGTAACCCTGCTTTTGGGATCTGACACGCCAGGCCCTTTGATCAGTTGGTCGGTTGAGATTCCACAATCCCCTGTCGCACCTATGTCCGAACTCTCCACAATATTATTTTCCCGTCACCCTATCGAGCAGAAACTTTACACATGTATCCGTCGAGTGGCAACCAGCCCCATCCACAGGTGTTAACTGTCAATTAGTGTTTATATGTTGACACATAGAGTTTGGTATGTTGTCACATGGTGTTGGGAAGGTTGTCATATGGTGTTAAGAAGGTTGTCACATGGTGTTGGGTAGGTTGTCACATGGTGTTGGATAGGTGGTCACTTGGTGTTGAGAAAATGGTCACATGTTGTTGAAAAAAATGTCACATAATGTTCCATTAATTTTCTTTAGTTGACGCCTCCATATATCAACCAAAAAAGCAGTTCATAAACAACGTTACTTAGTTCACTTTATTGGAATGTATTTATTCCAATAAATTAGTCGTCCAATATTTACATTAACAATGGGTTAAAAATATTATATTATACATTTAGAGATAGCAAATTATTGTTTATGTTTTTGTTTGACTTTGTTGAATTAAGTATTAGAACAAGCTTAAATGACATTAACTTAACCTATTTCTTACACATCACCTTTAAATCTCTCCACCAATGAGAGCATAATTTTTTTTTAAGAATCACTATCGAATCGGCCAAGTACTCTAAAGGGTCAGAGTTTAGTTAACGGAGTAATACGGCCCTTATTTTAAAGAGAAAGAGAGAGAGAAATAGAGGGGGGGAGAGAGACATAAGAAGAGAGGGAGAGACGGTGGTGAGAGAAAAATAGAGAGAAAGAGAGAGGGGAGATAGAGAGAGAGTGGGGAGAGGGAGTGAGATAAAGAGAGAGAAAGAGAGATAGGAGATAGAGAGAGAGGGGGGGAGAGAGAAAGGAGAAAGATAGAGGTAGTGAGAGGGGAGATAGAGAGAAAGAAAGAGACGTAGAGAGAGGGAAGATAGATAGAGAAAGAGAGGTAGAGGGAGGGGAGATAAAGAGAGAGAATAGAGGTAGAGAGACGGGACATAAAGAGGCCGAGAGAGAGAATAGAGAAAGATAGAGGTAGAGAGATGGGGGAAAAAGAGTGGGAAAGAGAGAAAGAGAGAGGAAGAGAGAGGACGAGAGAGAGAGAAAGATAGAGGAAGAGAGGGGGGAGTTAGAAACAGAGAGGGAAAGGAAAGAAAGAGAGAGAGAGAGAGATAACCTTTTTCATTTCAATTTTAACTAATGAAAACTGTATCGAAATGGCAGAAGAGGTTTTCTTAATTAAATGCAGGCTACTGTACTGAAATACACTTTTAAAAAAAAAATCATAACGTCTTGTTACTATTATAATTATTTTTCAGGTGATGTGAGAATTTGCAAAACTTCTCGGAACAATCAAACTTATTTCGTATTTCCCGGTGACACATTTGAGCTGTCAGTTTGTTTTGAAACCTACCTCCCTGTAAACGCTTCACTCGTCCTCAGTGGAAAGAACTTCACAGACGGGGGGAATCGCGACAAGAACGTCGAAATATCGATAATAAATGAGTATCGATTCGCTCGAATGAATATCACTATCAATGACATGACAGAGTCCAACTTTGATTCTTATTCCGTTATTCTGTTGCCTCAAATAGAATCGTGTGATCCCTTGACGTTCACATTTAAATTAAGAAAAAAATCAGGTAGGACTTTTTGTGTATATTTTTAACCAGAAGTATCTCAGACTGTGCAAATATGTGACGAGAAACAAAGTAAACAACAATGAACATATAGAACAAGAAAAAAAACACACACACACAAACATCAGCTTCTTCCTTATAAGTGAATGCGTTAAAAACATGCATTTTAAATTGTGTTTTTAATATATCCTAAATTTTGACAAAATCCATGCCAATCATCTAAAGCAAAATTATTTCTGTTCATTCAATTTTTTTTTTCTTTTTGTTTGATTGCCTGTTTATTTATTTATTAATTAATTTTGATAGTAATATAATTTTGCAAGATACTGTACCTTTAAAATATGTTTACTTCAGTAAAGTATTTAATGTTTGAAGTTTGTGAATTTCAACTTTTTATTTGGCATTTCACCTTTCTAACTATCATGTCCGTTGTAAGTAAACACAGCCTCCCTGGCATAGCCTCAGTTTTTAACCTTGCACTGAATCGGTCAACATTAATTCACATATTTTGACTAAAATGTTTTGCGCATTTTTCGCTCTATTCTAAGCAGGACAGCAAATTTGGTTTTCCATTAAAAAAACATGTGACTACGATATTTTAAAGTTTAACTTTCGAATTATTCAAAACAAAATAAACAAATTCTCTGAAGATTATTTTTGATTATTTAATGTTTTAAGTTATTTTCAAGACTTTTTAACTAGCTTTTTCAGCAAGATCTTCTCACACAAAGCACAATTGGCTTGCAGTCTCGTCAGTTGCAAGTGCCTTATTGTTAGTCAGCGTGACTCTGGCCATCATTGCCTACAGAAGAGGTATTCTATATTTTTATTTATTTATTTATTCTTAAGTTAGTCAAAATCTAATAATTCTTTGAAACGTGTGAATTTTAAAATTAAAAAAGGTGCAATGTGTGTCTGAAAATAATTATTAGCAGAAACTTTATTGTTCCATTTCAGGAAAACATGTAATACACACAAAAAAAAAAAAAAAAAAAAAAAAAAAAAAAAAAAAAAAAAAAAAAAAAAAAAAAAAAAAAAAAAAGAAATAAGCAAAATAGCGAATGTCTGAATGATGGAAAAAAAAATATATATATATTTTATGTTTAAAAAGTTTAATATATTTATAGTGGCACACTTATTTTTTTATTTATGATCAACATTAAGAAAAAATAAATAAAAATGGTCAAAGGCACACGTTTAATGAGCTTTTTTTTCAGGCTCATATTTAATAACAGCTCCAAAAAGGAATAGTTAAACGTACTCTTTAACTGCTGATATTTATGAGTAGATATAAGAATAGTATATATAGTAACATAATGTTAAAATTATGTTAAGAACCTCAATATATTAATTAATAACTCTATTTTGCAGATAATAGATAATTGGGAATATTTAAATAAAACTTAACGAATATATTCGCTTCGTTTTCTATTTCACAATCATGTTATAGGTGGCATTTAAAAAAAAAATAAAAATTAACGACTCTGTTTAGGTTACCTTCCATGTCAGGCAATAAATGGCGCTGTGATTACAATCGAAAATGAAACTGAAGAGAGAACTCTGCCCCTGGATCACTATGATCACCTCATAGACGTTACAGAAACCCCCATGGATTCTACCGAGGACATGGAAAATCTTCTCTCAGTAGAAGTCATTCACAGTAATGATTCAGTCCAAGATGCAGAGCTCATTACGCCGTACGACGTTCCCACAAATTTGCTTGATGAACATCCCTACAATAAGTTTAAATCGTCTGGTCAGATTACTACTGTTGGCATTTTCAATGATGCGATGGATGGAAACACCACAGAAGAACAGACAACCCAGGTCGACATTGAAAGAGAACATGGCTTTACCGGATTCAATGAGAAAGAAAGAATGGACGTGGCAGCGATGGAATGTTTTGATAGCGTACTTAAAACAGCCCCTATTAATAGTGTGAGCCCCTTAAGCACTTCAAAAGAAAAGTCAGTAGAAATAACACAAGATATCTCTTCAAGTTATCCATTACAATGTAATGAGACCGACCACAATGGCACACATGAATGCTCAAATGTTCACAAGATTTGTGTCGAAAACAACGACTACATAACTCCTGATGATACATTGCCACTACCACACGAGACAGCCTTATTAAAATCATTTAAGGCTATGAGGAATGCCAATATCTCTTTTTTAAATGATTCGTTCAAACTTCTTGATTTTGATCCAATGATCCTTGAGGAAACTTATAGTGGAGCTATGAGTGATGTAGATGGTGATTATTGGGCGCCGGACGGATCTGAGACGAACTTCACTGTATCTGCTATTGGCATGGGTAAAAAGAAAGGATGGCCGCATTCAACAGCGACTGATGCAGATTACGAATCGAGTTATTGGATCGCTGATGGTGCTCACTATGGAACCAATAACTTATACAATTACAACGCAGACACGTGTAGCTCTCACACATATGTTAGATTAAGCGACTACATAGCTGGACCGTTTAAGAAGGGCATCAATTTTCATGATACGATCAGCCGGGTGGGCGCATTCAGATTGAACATGTTTTTTGAACATGTGAGTAAGGAAGAATGGTCAAGAAATGATATAGTGGATCAACGCTCCCAAGTTTTCCCACCACGGCAAGGCCTGAGAGAAATCTTTTCTCCTCTAAGTGCATCTTTTGACGTGTCGGACGCACCTAATTACGAGTTCGATATGCTGGTTAATTTTTCTGACATAGATGTGTATGGTAAATTAGAGGGTGATAGTGCTTCACATAAACTCTATGACGTAAAAAAAAATAAGCCCAGAAGTTATCAAGGTGATCTAAAAAATCTGGGAATGGGAGATATGGGAATGTGCATTGAAAGAAATGACGTCATATTCAATCACGTGTCGTTCGTTCAAATCTCTGGCAAACACGAAAAATCAGATCGAGACGGTTATGACGGGTATCGTATACCAGAAGAAGCAGATGTTGATATTTATAGATCAAATCACAATGATAACTCTTTGCTTGAAGTTAGCGACCTAAAGCCTGTTTACGGCATAAAGATTCCCAAGACTTGTAATTTGAAAACATTGGCTAGGGATACTGAAGCCGTATTACCACCAAACAATCGAACAAGAAATCGTGAGGAACCAATGGATCTGAAAGTAGAAGATGAATATTGGGTACCCGATGGCGCTGATCTAAGTGACGACGAAATAGATTCATCTGAATTAATAGCAGTTAAAACAACAGTGCGTGGAGAAGAAGACGAAGCATTGTTCAAAAGGCAACATCGTGTAGATGAGCATGGATACAGCCAACCGATTGAGTTTCAAAATATTCACACGCTAAACATGAATTAACAGGTAGAATTTGTCGCTACAACTATTAGTAATAACATATTTTTGGGGGGATATATTATTTAACTGCAAGTTTCCCTTTATCTATTTAATTTTTGTAGCTATTTTGCTATATAGCTAGCAAAAATGTCACAGTATTGAAGTAGACATCATAGCAAATTAATAGACATTTAACATTATTTACTGGTCGTGAGAAAAATTTGCACAGTTGCTTAGCTACAGTTCGTGCTCTCCTGCCGAAACCCCCAAAACCTTAAAAAAATTGTAATATAAGGTTCTAAACAATATAGAATATAGTAAGTTTAGGATTTTTTTAAAAGGTACACATTATCATACGTAGCAGGTATATAAATAAATATATTTTATTATAATAAATGACTAATTTCTTGCACGCAGTTTTAGTGTACATTTATTATCGCAGCCTTGTGCACCATTATAGATTTACTTTAAAATATAAAATTGAATCGATCCACTAAAAAGAGTATATACAATGTATGTGTTGATAAATGTCTCCATAAATACAGTGAACGGTCGTGGTAAAAAAAGGGTGTAGGCCATTTTAGAAGAACTTTAAATACTTTATGGCGTGAAGTGTATACATGTGCACCTAGGTTTGAGGAAGGAAACTTTTGATGTTTATTACCTACATAATGTTATAGATGAGTATTTAAAGGTGTCGCAAAAGAATTTCAAACCAAGCCTATTATCGTCAACATAAGCTACTGGAAGTTTTGTACATTTGAAGAGGATACTAATGTTCTTTAAAATAATGTTTATTTCTTAAATTAAAAAAAAAATACAATTTTGGCGTTAACAAACAAATTAATAACATATTCTACAGCGCAACAACTGAAAGCCCCTGAAGTTCAAAAGACCGTCTGGTGTGGTAATACATCACTTTTCATCAAACACAGATTAAATAGACGGATCAAGAAAGCCTGCAGAAGTTTACAGGACGTTAATATTGTTGATAGAAGCTGTGGGTTTTACAACTTTGCGACCCTTGACCGTTGCATCTTTGCATGCATTTAGATTAATTTTTGTGGATAATAAGTGGTCTGTTATTACTTTTCTGGTGTTTTTTTTTTTTTTCATTAAAAAAAAAAAATCTGTACTCTGTGAATATGATTAACATCATTTGAAATATTTGTATGTATTTAGATTAATTTTTGTTGATAATAAGTGGTCTGTTATTACTTTTCTGGTGTTTTTTTTTTTTCATTAAAAAAAAAAAATCTGTACTCTGTGGATATGATTAACATCATTTGAAATTATAAGCGTCTGATAGGTCTATATGTTAGGTAAATGGCTATCTGGTTATTGATGCTAGTTTAATACGCTAATCCCTATGACATCTTTTACGTTTGTTGAGAAGTTTAGTTTAAACGAAAAGTTATCTCTTCCTCCAAAAACACCTATGCTTCGTAACACATAAACATTTGTATGGATACCCCATCAACACCTATCACAAATATCTGTGGTTTTTTCTCTATTATCACCAAACCCCTACTTACAAAGCTCTTATGAATTACTCACCAGTAAATCTTTAAACCCAAAAACACCAAAATATAAAAAATCTGAAGCATCTTGTCTCCCGACATCGTAACGACGTGTCGGTGGGAAGTGCATATGGAGAACAAATTACTAACAAGAGATGTTACTTTGACTCCATACGGGATAAACCAAATCCACAATTTTAAGTACCTGCAATGTATTTTCCTGTTGTTTTGTTTTGTTTTAATTGACATCACTTCCTTTCTATTCTTCTTTACTTTGTTTCTATCTGGTTTTTGCAATCGCTCCCATTTTTTTTCCTTTTTATAGGTAGGATAAAATCAAATATATTCTAAATAAAAGTACTCTATAATTATTGAACACTTTTGTTTTTATACTAACGAAGGCATGTATCTATTTTAGAATTATGTAAAATTTACTATGCGTTTACTATGTGGCCCAAATTGACACGTTTTGTTTTTACTATGTTGCCGAAAACGACACGTGTTGTGTTTACTATGTGGCCCAAATTGACACGTCTTGTGTTTACTATGTGGCCCAAAACGTCATGTGTTGTGTTTACTTGGGGACCCAAATTGACATGTGTTGTGTTTACTAGGGTGCCGAAATTGACACGTGTTGCGTTTACTATGTGGCCAAAATTGACACGTCTTGGTTGTACTATTTGGCCCTAATTGACATGTCTTGTGTGTACTATGAGGCCCAATCAGCAAGTGTTTCCTTTACTATGTGGCCCAAATTGACACGTGTTGTGTTTTTACTATGTGGCCCAAATTGACACGTGATGCGTTTACTAGGAGGCCAAAATTGACATGTGTTGTGTTTACTATGTGGCGCACATAAACATGTGTTGGGCTAATATGGTTCCTAAATTGACTCGTGTTGTGTTTACAATGTGGTTAAAATTGATATGTGTTGTGTTTACTATGTGGCAAAAATTGACACGTGTTGTGTTTAGTATTGGGTCCAAATTGACACGTTTTAGTTTTACTACTGGTCCCAAATTGACTCGTGTTGTGTTTACAATATGTTTAAAATTGACACGTGTTGGGTTTGCTATCAGGCCAAAATTAACACGTGTTCGGTTTACAATGGGGCCAAAATTGACGAGTTTTTGTTTTACTATGTGGCCCAAATAGCCACATGTTGTGTTTACAATGTGGCCCAAATTGACACGTGTTGTGTTTATTATGTGGCAAAAATTGACACGTGTGGGTTTATTATGTGGCCCAAATCGTCACTTGTGAGGTTGACCATGTGTTGACGTGTGTATTTAATATCTGGCCAAAATTGACAGTGAGGATTTATTATGTGGCCGAAATTCACGTTAGCGTAGAACGGTAAAAACATGATAGACAGGCCAGAGAACGCGATAGACCAGATAGGCTTTAACGGGAAAAAAGGGAGAGACAAGTAGTGCTAGATTGGAAAAAAACGGGATAGACATGTTTTGCTAGAAAGGGAAAACGGGATAGACAAGCTAGTCTAGAAAAAAGAAAAGGAGATATACAAGTTAGGCTAGAAAGGGAAGAACGAGAAAGACAAGTTAGGCTAGAACAGCTGGCCCAGGACCTATCACATGCAGAGTTAAAGTTGCAGGAGAAACATTATATGTGGAGAGAGGAATTGAGTAAGAAACAAGTGGCTGAGGTTGAGAAATGGAAAAGAGAGACAGAGAGAGAGAGAGAGAGAGATGAGATTCGTGTGATTAAGGAAACCGGGAGGCAGTGGGTGAAAGTCGAAAAGAGTCAAGTCAATTTGTTTGCCATTGAAATGAGCTTAGGGAAGATTTTAACGAAGTTGTAGAGGAACTTAGGTATCCAGAGGAATGTATCGCAAATGTAACTGAAGATTAGGGAGACAGAGTTATCTGTAGTTGCAATTAACTAGGTAAATTTAAATGACCGCATGGTTGAGCTTACAGAAGCCATGAATTTTTTTTTAAAAATAGTCTAGAGTCAGTTAGGAATTTTTTTCCAAGATATAGAAAAGCATGAGTATGCGTAGGAGAAAATTTACGCAGTGGTGTAGGCATGGCACAGTGTAGTCATGAAGATGCTTCATTGGTCATGGAGACTAGATATGACATTCGATAATGCACAGGAACTAAATCTGTATTGTGATGTTTTGCAGGCCGTAGATTGTATCGTACACCATGTGGATGCTGAGGAAATACTCGATGGGGCCATTGATGATTTAAGTGGTGCAGCTTTGATAATTGCACACTGTGAGGGTTTTGAAATTCAACAACAGGGAAATGTTGTTAGTGTACAAGAGAGATCTGTTGATTTTTTTACTGCAAGGGGATGTTGATTTTGTGCAAAAGGGGATGTTTATAATATTAAGATTTGGGCAAGCTACGGAGAATGTTGAGGTATTGACTGTGTATTGTGATTGCGTGTTGTTTAGAGATCTTGTGTGTTGTTTTATTTTTATTTATTAGTATCTTGTGACCATATTGTGTGACAGGGGATATGACGTATTATAGGTGTTTAGTGTTGCTTTTGAGTACAGTTCTCGAAGTTGAGGAATTATTTCGTTTATAAAGATATTTATTATGAGAATAATGGATTGTGAAGTGTATATAATTAAACCCGTAGACAGAACGAAGCCATAGAACCTTAGGTTAGACCAGGTACGTAACACCTCGGTGTTTGCCTGTTTAATAAATACCATTTTAGTTATGTCTGAGATTTGGGGAGGGGGGTGGGGTTGCTATCAAATCATTGAGATAAATTAGAGAATTTAAATGAAAATTTTTCCAATTAAGTCGATTTAAAAATGCCATAGATATAGCTTTTTAGCATTATCGAACTTTCTGGAAAATTCTTGTTTAGATATCATTAGATTTAAATCCACCGTTATTTCAATACGGACTAAAAAGCGTCATGAACAAAGCTAGGCTTAGATTCATTAATTCATATAGGACATATACTGTTCTCTAAGCCTTTTGATATTCATATGGCTTACTTAAAGAAAAATGAAATGGGGCCCCCAGTCCCAGAGAAGTAAATATAATGAGTTCAGTACCCTTCGGAGTTTAAATATGTATGATGATGTGTATTTGTATTAAGTTTGGTCAAGATTTAAGCTATTTATGTGGGATGTATTAAGTCTATTGATATTTATATAGCTTATATAAGGAAAAATGAAATGGGGCCCCGCAGCCCCAAAAGAATGGATATATGATTTTAGTACCCTTCGGTATTTGAATATGAATAATCAAGTGTATGTGTGCTGAGATTGGTTTATATCCATCTATTAATGTAGGAGTATTTGTTTCCAATTATATTTATGTAGCTCATTTTAGAAAAGAAAACGAATTTGGGGTTGGCCCCAAACGAATTTCAAAACCCCTTAAGATTTCCTTTGGGATAATAATTGATATATATGCCAAGTTCGGTCAAGATCCATCAATCTATGTAAAAGCCTTTGTGGAACAAACCCTCAAAACCACAAACCCACAAATAAATGTTTAATTTTATATATACACTAGCCAATATACCCGGCGTTGCACGGGATTGCATTAGAACCTCGAGTCTGGTGGGACCTCAATCCAAGTCTGACACCCATAATGGCGCAGTCCCTTTTCCTGGTGTGATTACAATCCCGATGAATCCATTTAAGGTTAGGATCCCCACCCTGGTGGATCCCGTTTTCTGGTGGGTTCCTGATCCCGTTGGGATAAAGATTATGATGGGATCCCGATCCCTTTGGGATCCCGCATCAAAAAATTCTTTATTGATACTGAGAGAACAGTAAACTCCAGGGCAGTATAAAAATGAATAGCACTAACTAACATTTCAATATTCCCTTAAATCCCACTATATATCTCCTTGTAACAATTTAAACTTTTCAGGTGTATTCTAGATTAAATTTAATAACATGCTCGAAACATGTATAAAAATTATTTTTTAAATTATTTTTGGAATACGATAAAAATATTCAACAAATGCCAAAATTATAATCCTTTTTCTTTTAAGTTAATCAAGGGGCCCCTGAGGGTTCATTCAATAACTGTACCGATCTAGCTTTGCCGGAGATAGAAGACCCTACAAATATCAGACGAACAAATAATATAGTTAAAATTTAAAATTAGTGCCATTAAAATCTACTTAAAATGTCATAGCTATAGTTTTTTTTCTAAATTGTCGAACTTTCTGAAAATGCAAGAATGGATATTACTAATTTTAAATCAACCCATATTTTAATACGGACAATGAAGTGTATTGCTTCTATGCTACGCCTATATCCATCAATTCATATAGCAGCTATAGTGTTGTCTAAGCCTATTGATATTTACATGGCTTATATAAGAAAAAAGGAAACGGGGCCCCCAGGCCCCATAGGAATGGATATTATGTGTTCAGCACCCTTCGGTATTTGAAAATGCATTATCAGGTATGCGTGTACTAAGTTTGGACAACTAATTTTCACTACTATAAATATAGTACATTAAAATGAATATAAGGGCCCCGGTGGGGCCTATTTAATAAAGTATATTTTTCGTTATGTCTGTGATTTGGGGGGGGGGGGCTATAAAAATCATTCAGATAAAATATAGAATTAAAATTTAAAATTTGTCCTATTAAAATCGATTTGAAAATGCCACAGATATAGGTTTTAAACATTAGAGGACTGACTGGAAAATACTTGATTCAATATTATTTGTTTTAAATCCACCAATATTTCAATACGGACTAAGAAGCATAATGAACAAAGCTGGGCTTAGATCCATAAATTCACATAGAACCTATAAGGTTGTCTAACCCTATTGATATTCAGATAACTTATAAGAGGAAAATTGGACTGGGGCTCCCGGCCCAGAGAAATTGATATTATGCGTTCAGTACTCCTCGGTATGTGAATATGGATGATCATGTGTATGTGTATTGAGTTTGGTCAAGATACATCCATTCATGTAGGAATGTTAAGCCTATTAATATTTATTATCTTATATAAGGAAAAATGAACTGGGCCACATTAAAATTAAAATATTATAATGAAATTAGCATTAAATTTATGTAAGAATAAATTATGTCCTCTCACAGTTTCTCGCCCAGACGTTTGTACGAGTCTTCCCGCCAAGGCATTATTTCTGCATTCAGTTTTTCACAAATTGATTAATTTCAAGTTCTAACAAAAAAACTTCGATTCCAGGAATTTCATTTTTTTTTTAATGTCGTTTCACACATGTAAGAAAGCGGGCGGAAATCAGTTTGTGACCCTCCGATTGGCGAAAAAATAAGACATCGAAAAGCAGTACATAACAAGAAGTTATCAGCACTGATAAATGTTGGGTACGTTTTGTTATCACTCTTTTTGGCGCCTTCAAAAACATCAGCAACAGGCTTTATTATGTGTGGAAGCCAATGAACCATTTTATTTACAAAGTGCTTGCCTACCATCCTGAATTAGGTCCGCCTATGACCTGTGATGCACCCTCCTTGCCCTGCCTAATTTTCTGTCTCGGGTTAATCCTGTAATATAGGCCAAAACGTGCCAAAGTGTCCTCGTTTTATAGCCATTTTAATTGTTTCTATAGTATAGTAGTTACTATCCTTATGTCTCATTTTTATTTTAGTTAGTTTACATGTTTTTAATAATTGTAAAGCGCCTAGAGCTTTAAGGTAAGCGCTATATAAAAATGCCTAAATAAATAAATAAAAACAATTATGAAAGTTCAATGTTCTGCCACGAAGTCAAGGGATCTCTAGCCGTTTCCGGTGCCCTTGATCAAAATCCGCGTCGTTGGCTAACATTTTTAAGTAGAAGCTGGTAGAGCGGTGTTCCGTTTGCATCTAGGTCACCAAAACCTGGTGCTGACCTCCAATGTTTGTTTTTTTTAAAATTATTTATTGTGATTGACAAAGTGATTGACTAAGTGATTGACTAAGTGATTGACTAACTGATTGACTAAGATAGTGCCATCGTTAAAATATTGTGTTTTTCTTTTGTATCTTATTTTTCGGAATAAGAATTTCCTTTCGTTTCATACAAATTTGATTAAAAAATTAGGACCAGAAGAGCACGCAGTGCAGTTATAAAAGATTATTTTCTGTTTAAAACTTATTTACTTTGCTACTGTCATGTGTGTAACATTGTGAAAGAAACAAATTTTATTCGAATACATGTGGCATGTGCCATAATTAAAAATGTTGACCGGATTCACTTTTGAAAGAAACTTGTTGGACGGAACTTTGTGCGAACAAAATTTTATTCAAAATACATTTGTAAGTGGGGGGGGGGGGGCAAACTAAAAAAATTAATTATATATATAGTTTTTTAAGCTAACATTTTACCCTTGCTACTTAACTTGCAAAAAAATAATTATTACATTAAAGTACTGATGATTTGAAAAATTGATTTTGAACAACCCCCAATCCCCAAAAAATTCATTTCGAGCAAAATTCCGGATACAGTGGAAGATAATACCATCTAAAACTTGATCATCGACTAACTCTTACTTTGTTCCGTATTAAAAAAAAAAACAAGAACAAAAATCAAAATCAAATTCTACCACCTTACCCATAGCGTAAACTTAAACCGTAAGAGAGTTTAATGCATGGCAGAGTTGATACTAATCATGAAGTGGGCAGATAGCTATCATGCCTGGCAGAGTCGATAAGTCATGAATTAGGCAGATAGCTTTCAAGAAAGGCGAGTTGATACTACTTAGGAAGTGAATATAGATATATTTCCATTGAAATGATACAAAAAGTTACATTAAAATGATTGAAATAAAACGATCGAAATTACCCTTAATTTTACACAATTGCATGAAAGCTGCTGACCATTCCTGCTGCAAGCACTTCTAGTTAAAGAAGAGTCTCACTATGCCGACTCACAATGATAAGCGCAGGGCAGGATAGACGTTAAATGTGTTGTTAAATTTTACAAACGAACATAATCTTAGACTTTTCTATTACAATTTTTAGTCATTAAAATGTATATTCATTTGTTTACTATTTTGTGACTTTGTGATGCTAATATAAAGATATGCACATACTATATGAAACACAAACAAATTAAAGACATGGTAATTTGTGTGGAAAAAAAGTAATGTTTACATAAAAATTAAATTGTATATGACTTTGTTTAGTAAGTAATACCTATTTTACCTTAGTTTATATATATTAATTCAATAAAAAATATGCAACGAAAATGTATTCATTGTTTAATTTTACATTAATTAACACTATTTTACTTAACATGACTTCTCTATTGCCCTGTCTGTAAGTTTGCTATGTCAATCTTGCAGATATTTTTTACATCTGCTGAACCAATTATTTTTTTTTTTTCAAACTTAAAATACATGTGTGGCTTCGATGACAATGCAATCACCCATGGATTTAAGCTTCAATGGTAATAACTATACTGTTATTTTTAAAAGATTAATAATACAATTACATTAAACAAAAGTAAAGGGGCAGATAACCAACAACGTTTTGTCTATATGCAAACCATAAGCTAGCGTTCCCCACACGGTCAAAAGTAGAGTGGATGTTTTCGGAGAAGACATGCTTAAAATAAAACTGAACTGTAAACCAGAAACACTAAGGCCAGGGAAGAAATATTTATGATTGGGCAATGGGTTATTACAATTGTGTATAAATACAATACACTTTGTGTAAGAGAAATCGCAGCGAGCTCAACATGTTGAATGGATTACTATTAAATAATACATCCTTTCGAATGACCTTTTCTATAAGAAAGAACATCAATCTATAAAATGTTTGTTTCATTATTGTCATTACATATTAGCGTCACATGCCTTTATTCATAGTTATTGAAATCCTGGAGCACCCTGACAGCAAAAGAAAAGATGTGTTCTTATTTGTTTGTGACTATCTTTTTTTTAAGCTTTGTGTTTAGAATGATAGTAAAACACAATTATTTTATTTAACCCTCAGAGGCCCCTTGATTCACATGTGACCCACCCTAACAAAAAAAAAAAAAAAAAATTTCGCAAGTATTTTTGTTTCATTTTATTTTTTTTAAGCTTTTTGTTTAGAATGATAGTAAAACAAAATTATTTTATTTAACCCACAGAGGCCCCTTGATTCACATGTGACCCACCCTAACAAAAAAAAAAAAAAAAATTTCGCAACGTATTTTGTCTCGATTTTGTGCGTACGTTTGGGGATTGAGCCTTCTCTCTTCAATTTATTTCTTTTGTAAGTGACTTCACTTTTGCTTATGAATACACATTTAATATTGTATGGACGTTGGATGTTGGATTTATATGTTTCAAGAATATATTCTATCTTTTGAGGTGACTTATAAATTAATCAATTTTCTTGTAAGTATTTGAAAATGTTTTGGAAAATTTTTAGAGATAGCACGTTGACGTCATTTGCGTTTTTTGTTAAGTTGCTGTTTTGGATTCCATCCACTTATTTATTTGTTAATTGAGTTACAATTTCATTAATATGACGATGGCATGTCTTAACTGAATGTTACTGGTTGATTAATTATAATTTTAAAATTTTATTGATTGGCGCATTATATTTGTATGTGTTCCGACATCTTTGAACTGGCGTTATGTCATGACCTCATAGTGTTTCATTTATTTGTTTCATTTCAGAAAACTAGCCATGGAAAATAAAATTAACATGTTTTCTAGACCTGCGCAGAATTAGTCATATGAGACCTTACTTAACGTTTGATGCATCAGAGACTGATGTCTTAATTCGTGCTGTCAAGCTTGGACTACCGCAATGCTCTCATGGTGGGTCTTCCAGCTACACTCCTGGATACAATTTTAAAAAAACACACGCAAATTCGACCATGCTAAAACACTTCTGAGACAGCTGTTTTGGCTGCCGGTCCACGCTAGCATAGAGTACGCAACTCTGTGCTACCGCTGCTTGCATGACCTTGCGCTGTCCTATCGTAAAGCATTCAATACGCCATATGTTACGACTAGACAACTCCACTCATCTGATGGCGCAAACTCTCGATACCGCGTGTTCGCCTTGAGACTTAAACGATGCGCACATTCGCATTTCCTGGCCCAACAATTTAGAACACCCTTCCTGTCGCTCTTAGAAACTGAAGTTCTTCAAAAATCAATTTGAAAACACACCTATTTCGCACTTACCTGCTCGGGCGATGTTGTCTACAATCTTTTCCATCTAGCTATTATCTCCTTTAAGTATTTTGGCTGGTGTTGTTTTTTGGGTGATAGGGATGAAAGACTTTGAATATGTATGCTCGTATGTCATTTTTGTTGCATTTAGTAATTCAGTGTGGTAGAATATAAAATGTTTCCTTTCTCTTTTAATATGTTTGACTTTATACGTCACTTCGAGCCTTTGGAGATGAAGCGTGATTTTTACATAAACTTTATTATTATTTTTATTTTTAAACCAATTTGAATTTTTTTTTAAATTTAAAACTTACATGTTCTTTTACACGCATTCTAATTTAAAATTAATTGAAAATAACTTTGAATTTTTAATTTTTTTTTTTAAAGTTCTCTACATTTTAATAGTTACAACCGCACTCTTTAACTTATGGAAAAACAAATATATTTGATTTCAAGAAAAGCAATTAATTTTATAAATGTTGATTATGTTGAAAATCTTAAAAATGTACAGCTGCTGTCCTACTTGATCATGAATTATGTTTCACGAAATCGGTATAGAATACCCGTTATCATCTATTGGATGCAAACGTTTGAATAAATCTTCGTTGTCTTCGTCGCATGCTGATGTGTCGATAATAATTGTTTCAGTTAAATTTCTATCAACATCTTTAAAATCAGCTCCATCCTGTATCCAATATCCACTTTCTTCTCCAAGGTCAGCCAGGAACTTGGGGTCTCTTCTTTCTTTGTGTTGTGAGATGGCGTCCTTATCATTCAAATTATGGGTCTGTGTTTTCAATGAACAAGTTTGTGAATTTCCCGTAATATTATTATTTGGTTTGGTGATTCTAAAATCTGCTCCATCTGGTATCCAATACCCATAATAACTGTCTCGGTCTGTTTGTCTGTGATAGTTAGGATTATTGTTGAATGTTGCATTACCATTAAGCAAATCCTTCATATAATGTTGCATTTCTCGAGTGTTCATTCCTAAACCAACAGGATGTTCCAACTCTTGATGTCTAATGGGTTGACCAAAGATTACATCATAAAGTTTATGATAGTTGATGATATCTTTTTGTATATCGTAATCGTGTGTGCTAAAAAAAGTTGGAATCACGTTGCAATCGGAAGGATACCTCTCTCGTGCGTTGTCGTCATCATGGTGGTCATTGCGGGAAGGGAGTTGGTAACTGATTTCACTTGAATCTCCATGTAAAAGAGAATCTTGGAAAATATGGTCAGTAGAATTGTGTCTGTCAACTTCAAATCTCTGTACAGGCCTCAGATGCCTGTTCATTAGTAACGTATCCATTCCGCAAAACGCATTACGAAAACCGTCATCCGTGTTCGATGGTCCAACAATGTAATCGCTCAGGCTAGCATAATACAGAGAATCTACTTTTAATGAGTTGCTGCTAAAACATGTATTGCTACTATCGTAAGCTCCATCTGGGATCCAATAGTTTGTCTCGACTTCTGTATCTGTTTCAATTTTCTGCATCTTGAAACGGTTGTTGCAGCTGCTTATCTCGGCACCGTCAGGTATCCAGTAATTACTTTCTTGACTTACATTAGGACTCCTCTCTTGATGACAATGCCCATCGAATTTTATTCTATCTGGCTCGGCATTGTAAAAAGAATCGTATCTCTGTGAGATACTTGCTTTCTTTTTGATATCAAATGATAACATTGCTGATGTCTTATGCGGTAATGTTTTCTCATCATCAAGAGGTCCGCAGCTGTTATTTTCATCAAGACTTTTACATGGAAATATAATTGGTGTTGTGTTACTTCCATTATCAAGAAACTCCTCCTTTACAATGTCCCATTTCACTTTGTTCGTGTTTCGATCTGGAAGAGTTGGTGGTGTCTCTGGCTCTACAGGTGTTATGTACTCTGTATCATCAATACTATATGAGTCGTCTATTTTAGTGTAAGCATCGTCATTTAAAACCTCGAGACTTTTTGTCATTTCAGAGCTGTCTTCAATCGTTGTATAATCACCGGAGGAAGCATTTCTAAAATTCTGGCTTGTGTTCGACGATTCATCTTTAAAGGGAAAAAAAAATAAAAATCACTTTTTTTAAGGATCCATGATGTCTTCTTAAATAATTTCCAAGTAGGCATTGACTGCATAAAATGTTTTTTTATAGAATGCTTTTTTTTTGTTGTATGTATGTATATTTACACTTGAGAAACATTCTGAAAATAAGTCAATGCCCTGTTGAAACTAATATGATAAACATTTAGAACGTGAAATATGGTGTATTAAAATTTAATATTATTATAGAAAAAAATAAGTTGTTAAATTTTTAATAAAATTGATACATATTTACCATTAATGTTGATCATTATCAATATATGTATATATATATATATATATATATATATATATATATATATATGTATATATATATATATATAATTTAAAAGAAAATTGTCGCTTATCTTTAAACACACATCATTATCTTTTGCACTGTAGCACACATTGTCTTTATTTTTTTTTTTTGTTTTTTTTTAAAAATATATATATATATACCATAAATGTTTATCAATATCAATATATGTATATATATATATATATATATATATATATATATATATATATGTATATATATACATGTATAATTTAAAAGAAAATTGTCGCTTATCTTTAAACACCCATCATTATCATTGGCACTGTAGCACACATTGTCTTTATTTTTTGTTGTTGTTTTTTTTTAATCTTATATTAGGCATTTTTACCTAAAAATTGTTTCAAAGTAAACTTGGCATAAATACAATTCAACAAACCTTTAGCTTGCTCGGTTTTCACATTTTTAGCTCTGTTTATATTAGATACAAAATATAAATAAATAAATATATATACATATATATTAAATAAAAAGTATGTATTTATTTTTTTAAATTACTGCTGTTAAATAGGACTTAATGATGTTCTTTTCATTTACCTTTGTTTTTAAATGCAAAGGAAAACGTGTCTTTATATTTATTTAATTAGTTTTCAAATTACTTTGATATATAAATGGTTTCGAAAGAAAATTTAAAACTTTTGTTTCCATTATCCTTTACCAATGTATTAATCCCAAATATTATACTTACCTTTTGAGATATTTAGCTGTAGGAAAAAATAAAAGATCCTTTTTGTAAAAGTAGATTTTTTAAAAGTGTTTATTTATTTGTAAATGATAATTTTCACCGTTTTTAAACACAAGAAATTTAAAAAAATAAGTATAACAGGAAAAATATATCTCGACATGGTTAACGATCTTCCTGATCTTAATAATTTCCACAAGTAAGGATTTACACACTTTTTATAGGAACAACTCCCACTGTAGGTACTTTTACTGATGGCAGTAGACTCCCGTTGTCTACGAGTAACAATCACAATATCATTAACAAACTCAAGTTTTACGATCTCGATATTACCAAAGTTTAATAGTTTCGTTGTCAAGGGGTAGTTCAATTACTTAACAAACCATTGCTTCTTGTCCAATGTCTCTTTATCTAACAATTATCTTCTAAATTATAATGCTCCATATATAATTACCACATCACAATTATCCAAAACCGTAAAACATTCCCAACGTTGTTTCGTTTCCTATGCCAAAATACGTCACAAAACTCTCACTATCAACAAAGTTCCATATCAAATATTCACGCCCCACAATCTTCTTCACAAATATATGTTACTAGAGTTATGATTTTTTTAATCAAATTTTTTTTTTATTTATTTTTTTTTTTTACTTTAAAAGAAATGAAGTAATGAACGCAACAAAATCGGAAAATATTTAATGTTTTAAAATCCCTTTGTGTTTGTTTTTTTTGTTATACAAATTTTTATTAAAAGTTAAGTGGGACTTACCATTAAATTGTATGATCAGGATAAGGACACACAGTAACGTAATGTACACTCCCGTGACAACCAAAGTCAGAGTTATGACATTGAGTTCTTCTGTTGTAACTGAAATTGTGGATAACTTGTTTTGTTTAAATTTAAAAATGAATTCAGCGTTTTTAATTACTATATACAGTATCACAAAAAGGTTAATACTTAAAAGTTGCTGATCTACGAATAGCAAGGGGGAAGGGGGGGGGGTAAAATTATTAAAGTAATGGTACGACTGTATGTCAGTGTTTAATTTACTAACGACAAATAGATAAAAATAACTTTTTTTTTCAAAAATAATTCAAATTGATGCAATTACCTTGTATGGGTTTAGATTCGCATATAAATGAATTCTCAATATTTTCACAATTTTCTAGTCGCCAATGGCCGGAATTTACGTTTAATGAAAAGCAAAAAGTATTAAGACTTTCAAAATCTTTAAAAGTTGGACCAAATTCCGTCTCACCAACATACTGGACCGGAGAATCATCTGACCAAAACACTCGACCTACACAAGAAGTAAAACGTGTAATTTAACTGATGATATAAGTCTTAAAATAGAGCTAAACGTTGCAATTGTTTTACATTATTTACATTAACTTCGCTTTTGTTCATGTGTTTCTTTCTGTCTGGGTGTCAAAATCTTTGTAAGACTGATTGCCTAACTTCCAGTCAACCTATCAATCATATACTTGGCATAAGGACGTGCTGCCTGCGACAACACGTGACATACAAATTTTAACACCCACTATTTAAACACAAGCCCCAAAAAAATCTGTTTGCTCCGTTTTTCAATATAACTTTAAGGACATATAAAAAAAAAGGGATTTCACCAAATAAAATTCCCGAGAGCTGAGCTAAATGAGATTCTTTAAGCAAAAATATGACAAATGCGTTTGTTCCAAAATATTTTTGTTTTTTGTTTTTCTGAAATAACTTGTGAAGAAATCTGCGGTCCAAAAGCAGGTAGGTCATTAGAATGTGAATATAAAATAAAATTATTAATAGTATATATAGTATATATTAAAAAAAAATATACGATTTTTTTTATTGGTGGTTAATTAAAGTTGATTTTCTGGACGATTTTGATTTGAATTAAAAAAATGATACTATATGATACAATTCATTTGCTGCCCTATTAGATACTTCTTCTAAGCTAAGTGTTATTTTTTAAATTTTAATTTTATACTATTTTTTTCTGTTTGGATCGCTGACGAAGTTTTCCTGCCGAGACATTCGTTATTTTGCTTCGTTCCTTTTTAAGGTTTAACCTTACTATGTTTTACTAATTTAATAAAACATGATAGGAGTGAAACAATTAAATACGTTGATGGCAGTCATATCCTCATTTTCATTTGAACATTTATGTGTCTGAATATGCTGATCGTTACTTAAGAATTTCAAAACAATCGCTCGTAGCATGCATTTTCAAATACAAAAAAGTTCATATACTTTTACTCACCATCAACATCCCTGTACATACCGATCCATATGTGACGATGATCATTAAATTCTTTTAGCTTGTTGATTGCTTTTACCTCACTGAGCAAAAAGTCGTGTTCTAATTTCGAAGTCACGCTGGCCAGCTGCATACCTGAGAGGCGGCACCTGTCGTGAGCCTCGAGCCATGGGACGTGGTCTTGAACGTGAATGAGAAAACAGGAATCCCCAAAAGGACGCATGCTTTCCTCTGGACATTCCACTTCTCTGTATGTGTCTTTTCTGTTTATGTCTGGGGAGATTAAATGTGGATAACCCACATTTTTATAGCGTTTGCCATTTCATGACGGCATATATTAATATGACATCCGTGCCTACAGTCTGGCCAATTTAATTGCGATATTAAGAAATTATCCTGGTGTTTTTGTTTGGCCAACAGCTGTTCGGTACTTTTAATTTCACTCGACCCGGCATAGTTTGTCTTAACCTAAACGAAAACTTGTTTACAGCTTATTTCACGAACTATTTTAGAAAAAAATTGTTACTGCTGTATATATGCAGAAAAACGTTTCTGAAAACTTTGATTTAAGAAAAAAGTGTTTAATTATAGTAACACCAAATAATTCTATGTGAAGTTTTCCCGTCTTATAAATGAAAAACCCTAGCAACTGCATTGGGCTTTGTTTAAGTAAATGTCTTATCACCGACTTTGTCCAATCGGCCTTGACACCAAAGTCGCCCAGGTGTTGTCAGATTAGTGAATGATAATAACTAATAATTGTGTTTATCATAATTTTTTTTTGTTTCAATGGTTACTTTTTAAAAATTTAATCAAATATATGTAACTAGCATATTGAATAAAGGATGTCATTTAAAAAAAAAGAAATTTTTTAGGATTCATATGATACAAATTCAAAATTCTCTTCGCGCTAAGAGGTTTTTCTCTTTAAAAAATAAAAAAAAATCTACTTTATAGGTCGGCTTTAAGCCTTGAGTTAGTATCAAGTCTAAAATTTAATTTCATAATCTGGTGTCATTGTTTATTAATTGGCCAACAAATACATTTTAAAAATTTAAATAGTAAACATTTTTTGGCGTTGATCAATGTCAATATAATGATCATATTTTATACTAGCAAATGAAGTTTTTCATCTCATTTTACTTTTTTTCATACCGGAAATTTCATTTGATCTCGATTGACAGACAAACGGGAAGTGTTCAGTGCAGTCTTTTTCAAACCAATTGTTGTCTTTTAAAATGACACATTTTTCAGCGTCCACACTACTGGGTGTGCCACGAGACCAGAAAGATTTGTTCACTGAAACATTCTCGGTCCACAGATATTGAGACTTTTCCTGATATCGGATGTAAAGCATATTATGAGCTTCAATAGGCAAATTCTAACGTTTTTTATAAATTTAAAACTTTAATTTTTTGATAATTGTTTTTTTTAATAAGTTAATTCAGTGGTTCTTAACTTTGTTGGACGTACTGAACCCACCAGTTTCATGTGCGCATTCACCGAACCTTTCTTAGGAGGAAAAATAAAATATTATTTGTTTTTCAAATTCAAAACGTAGGTACATATTTTATTGGCGCACAAAATGAACCGTGCATCAACATAACTGTGTTCAAAGAACACAACCATTTAAAAAATGATTTTCACACAAAAACAAAAACACAGTAATGAATATTTACTGCAAATCAGTGTGACTTCTACTGTTGCCTTTCAGAGACCAGATCAGAAATGCGCGGCTTCACCTTGGTAAGTGCCACTCGCATATCATTTTCGCAACAAAGTCTGTTCAAATTCTTTCGTTTTTATGTCCAGCATCCTCGAAAAGGTTTGCTCGCAAAAATAATAATGATAATATTTAGTGGTCTTTTATAGCCACTGAGACTGAATCACCGAATCTCTGGGTTAGATCGAACCAAGATTAAGAACCACCGACCTAATTGAATTATAAATTAATTGTTTAAAAATTAAAATATTGTCTTTGTTTCATTTATTTTCATATTTTGTAATTTTGGTACAGTATAAGTCAAGGTAAATAATATATTTTTACTCGTATATTAATGTATTTCCTATTTTAACATGTAATGGCAAATGGTAATGCAAAACGTAGTCCTTTAAAAAGGCTACTAGCAGCAAATGTCGCTTTAGAAAATCATGCTTCATCAAGTGAGTTTCGGCCAGAAAAATAACTTATATTTTTTTAATAATGGCTCATCAAAACACAATCTACACGTCATAAAAAAGACATCAAGTATTTGAAATCAGACCTTGTCGAATTTCATTCCGATCCAAACTGGTGTTTCAATGTTCATCGCTCGAATAACGAAATTCACCTTTGACATTTCAAACATGTCCAATATCCAGGCTAGATTTCGTTTAGATTCCATGCAGGAATGCTGAGCTTGGTGCCACGTCAGAGACACATTTGTGAGTTCAAATTTGCCGTTCGAAGTATTCACGATAATCCATTCATCTGATTGTGAATCATTGTCGCTAACTTTGAACGGAGCTAACGTAAAAAAATTAAGATTTTGGTGGAAGTTGGTTGGGGGGGGGGGGAATGCATATGCTATTCTGATACAAAAAGTATCCTCTACAAAACGCATTCTTCTACATTTTACATATACGAAAGAGACACCTAAACATAATTGGTGGATCTTGAATATGGCGTACAATATATATGATTTAAAAGCTTACTTCTAAAACAATATAAATTAGTGAATATATTATGATATATACTGCATTAAAAACAACATCATAATAAGAAATGTCTATGCTATTAAATGAATGGCGTTATTTTGAAAAAAATGAATATGCATATATATGTATATATATTTATATATATATATATATTGAAATAAATATTTATAATATGAAAAACATATCTAAAATACTTTTCTTTTCTTCAATGTACATTTGGCATACATTTAATAGTTTGACATAGATAGGCATGTTTCTCGTCACAAGGACCCGCCGTCCATTTCCCTTGATCGCCGTGTCTGCCAGGGTAGCGCTTTATCTTCCCACATTTGATCTGCTACATTTTTTTCACAGGAAAGGATGGGGAAAATTGTGGAAAGAAATAAAACAACATAGCATACTTCCTTTTTATAAAATGTATTTTTTAAAAAGATATACATCTGTGTATTCCTTTTTTTTTTTAATGAAAATATTGTAAATCATCATTTACAGTTCTGACAATGTATGCAGTGTAATTTTTTTTACAGTGGAATTTTAAAAAAAAATAAAAAATTTTAAATGGAAAAAAAAAACAACATATAATTGTTTTGTGGCGAGGGAAATATGTTTAAAAATTAAGATTGTAGTACCTTAAATATTTGAAACTAAGAAGGGGAGGGGCGCTGCAAAAATTTAAGAAGCCTAGCTCAAAAGTTCAACGGAGGTTCTGAAAATTCACTTAAGCCCACTTAGCTTGAGATTTATACATTATATGATTTACATCATGGCACTACACTTTAAGAGCTGAAATTCCAATTAGTTGAGGCCTGCCAAATCTCAAAAGATGGATATGCTCTCGGGGGGCCTGGGGGGGGGGGATTCTTATACCTCTACCATTCTCAGAGAGGAGATCTGCGAAGGGTTTGGTTTCTTCTGACTTCTCTACTCCTTCACAGAAAGAAGATCTGCGGAAGGGTTGGTTTCTCCTAATGTCTCTACTAATTCTGAGAGAGGAGATCTGAGGAGGCGCTGGTTTCTTCTGATGGCTCTATCATTCTCAGAAAAGAGGTCTATGGAGCGGTACTCCTGATTTCTCTACCCCCCCTTCCCCCCACTTTTTAATTAATTATTTTATTACTGTGTATTTAATATAGAATTTAAAAGGACACTTTAACTTTATTACTTTTTAAAGCCTAGGTATGCGGGCTGCATACATTTATATTTAAATGTTATATAAATAAAGATAAAAATATAAATATATATATATATATATATATATATATTTATAATTATCCATAAATAATACCAGCCCCTAATTTTGATTATCAAAAGTTTAAAATCTAATAATTTATTATTGTGTATTTAATATAGAATTTAAAAGGACACTTTAACTTTATTACTTTTTAAAGCCTAGATATACGGGCTGCATATATTTATATTTAAATGTTATATAAATAAAGATAAAAATATAAATATATATATATATATATATATATATATATTTATAATTATCCATAAATAATACCTGCCCCTAATTTTGATTATCAAAAGTTTAAAATCTAATAACTAATTATTAGTTTACAAAAGTTTAACATTGAATGGGGAAAACATTTTTTGTGGTTGATATGCGCACAAAAAACATCAGAAATTGAAATTCCTATATGAAGAATAACGTATGAAGATTATTGTAAAGATAAGATGATTCCCAAAATTGGATTTTTTCTTAGGACGCGGTTTATCGCGCCTTTTCCTAACAAACTAAAAATAATAATCTCTTAAAAAATAAAAAAATAATTATCTCTTAAACAGTTTAAAAATAATTATCTCTTAAACAAATTAAAAATAATTATCTCTTAAACAGTTTAAAAATAATTATCTCTTAAACAATTTAAAAATAATTATCTCTTAAACATTTTAAAAAATAATTATCTCTTAAACAATTTAAAAATAATTATCTCTTAAACAATTTAAAAAATAATTATCTCTTAAACAATTTAAAAATAATTATCTCTTAAACAATTTTAAAATAATAATCTCCTAAAAAATTTAAAAATAATAATCTCTTAAACAATTTAAAAATAATAATCTCTTAAACAATTTAAAAATAATAATCTCTTAAATAATTTAAAAATAATAGTCTCTTAAACAGTTTAAAAATAAAAATCTCTTAAACAATTTAAAAATAATAATCTCTTAAACAATTTAAAAATAATTATCTCTTAAACAATTTAAAAATAATAATCTCTTAAATTAAACAATTTAAAAATAATAATCTCTTAAACAATTTAAAAATAATTATCTCTTAAACAATTTAAAAATAATTATCTCTTAAACAATTTAAAAATAATAATCTCTTAAACAATTTAAAATAATAGTCTCTTAAACAGTTTAAAAATTATAGCCTCTTAAACAATTTAAAAATAATAATCTCTTAAACAATTTAAAAATAATAATCTCTTAAACAATTTTAAAATAATAATCTCTTAAACAGTTTAAAGCTAATAGTCTCTTAAACAGTTTAAAAATAAAAATCTCTTAAACAATTTAAATTACATATATTTTATATATTACGTACGCTGTTAAATTTTGATAGTTTTGGGAGATAATAATTTTTTTTTATATATCTTTCAATCCCAAATTTGACGATAAGATTCGCCCACTGATCCAAGGTGTGTTGAATATCTTTGATGAAGATTGTGGGATTTATCTTTTAAAATATTTTTTTAGCTTCGACTAGGGATCTTAATTTTTCTTTCATTAATATTACTTTCTTTGTTTTCATGGAAGTTCAAAGCTTTAATTGTCTAGAAGTGTATCTGATTTGGTACATGTGCTAAACATTTAATTAAATGTAAGCCAAACGTCACATTCGAGGAAATGATGATGATCAAACTAATTAAGATCACTTGTCTTCAATGCATTCTTATATTTTAACAAACTGTACCACTTTTTTTTCAAACTTGTATTTAAACACGCATTCCTTGAGTGTATTTATTCTTCAGCAACTGAAAGGTGTTAAATTGAATGATAAAAAGCAAATTTGAGTCCAAATTAAAAACAGCACACTGGATCTTGATACAATCTAAACAATATATAAATGCGCGCAACATGGATATCGTATTGTTCTTTCATAAATGACGAGCTCGAATAAGGTTATTACCTTGTTTTTGTTGAATGCATCGCTGCTTGTTAAGATGTTGGGTAATCCCCAGTTTTGAAAAGTCATTTCAGAGTAGTCTTCCCACATATATATATCAAATCGCCGCCTGTTGTGAATACCTATCCATATGTCACTGCTGATGTTCTCCATTATAAGGTTAACTAAATCTACAGATGATTGACAAATTTATATGAAACATTTAAAAAAAAAGAGAAAATAAAATTTATAACGTATTATTAATTTAATTTTTTTTTTAAATTGAAAACATGACAGTAAAAAATATTTATAAATAATATGAATTTTAAAAATTCGTAAAATAATTAAATAATTCCAATTAATAGTATTTATTGTAATTGAGATATATAAGTCTTATAGATTTCTCAAGAAAATTTTGAAAATGTACCAACATATAGACAAAATCTTTACAATTATTTCGGACCAACAACAATTATCACGGTCACTTTATTAAAATGTATTGAAATTTTGAAGCTAAAACTAAATCCAACCTCCCTCACCCGTGTTGCATCACACCTTTCATTTAATTGTCTTGAACGTTATTCAAGCTTTGAAATATAATGTTTCGATTATTTCACGTACACAGCATTAACGCAGTCTTTTTTTTTTTTTTTTATGTGATATTTACCCTGATCCGCCTGACCTCACCCTTTTTGCATCACCCCTTCCATTTAATTGTTTTGAACGTTATTCAAGCTTTGAAATATAATGTTTCGATTATTTCACGTACACAGCATTAACGCAGTCTTTTTTTTTTTTTTCTATGAGATATTTACCCTGATCCGCCTGACTATGAATGCTAGCTAAATTAACCGGCGCAGTTGATACCATCGACTGACACATCCGTCTGGCTTCTGATGCATTCACCTTTCCGCCGTTACTTAGTCCGCCCACGTGGTAACACTTTCTGTTCATTGCTGTTATTGGCATTAATGTATTGTCAAATCAGTAGTAGCATCTCACACAGACATTCAATGCAAAAAATAAATATGACTTTTGAAAGGGTAAAGTTACATTTTAATTATCATTTTATAATGTGTGTTGAAATCAATACACGAGTGTGTAAATTAATTGTCACAGATAATAATGATTTACAGAGGAGTTAATTGATGTGAGAATTATCATGTGCAATTAATAGAGTAGAAGTAGGCCTACTTGGGAATATGAACAAATCAGTGAAGTGAAGATATAAAAGAAGAGAGGAGTACAAAAAAAGATGGAGTCATGGCGGTTATTATAAGTCCATGTTATTAATATTATGTGATAAGATAATGAATATATTGTGATTGTGTCGTTATTAAATGGAGAAGATTTATTCTAAGTGTTCTTTAAGATCAGTACAAGTATTATCTATTTGTGATTGTTATTGTGATTGCTTATTAATAAAGGATAGTCACTAGATTTCTTTGGAATATACAACGCCTCTGTTGTTGATAGATAGTTAAGATAGCATTGTGGTAGTCTGTGTACTGTGAGTGATTATAGACGTGACATTAATGTTAACTACATTTATGATATATATATATATATATATGTATATATATATATATATATATATATATATATATATATATATATATATATATATATATATATATATATATATATATATATATATATATATATATATATATATATATATAAATATATATGACCTAAAAGCGACGCTACTGGGTGTAGTCCATGGCTTGACGTGTAAATAACTTTAAATATATATTTGTATTTTTTTAAATTTACTTAATGTATGTCAATTAATTTTTAAGTTGTTATTATTATGTTTGTTAAATTGTATGTACATCGTGGTGAGCCCAGGCCTAAATTGGAGTAGCATGCTATATAAAAAAACTCATAATAATAATAACAGTTATATTTTAAATATACGTGTAAAAATAGGTTTATTTGTTGCACAAAGGCTTTTATATGGATTGATGGAACTCGACCAAATTTGCAAAAAAAATATAAATATATATGTATATATATATATATATATATATATATATATATATAATAATAATAATAATAATAATAAAGTTCATTTCAAAAACACGCTTCATCCCCAAAGGCTCGAAGCGCGGTACAAAGTCAACAAAAAACAAATCTATAGTTTACCACATTTACAACAAACGCAACACTACAAAAACTAATTACAAGCATACAATGGCAAAGTCTTTCTAGCCTTTTCAACCATAAGCAACACAGTCATTATGCATTAACTGGAAAATAATGTTGACAATCATCCCAGAAGGTGTTTGCGAAATAGATGTGTCTTTAAATCGGTTTTAAAGGACTCCAGTGTCTGGTTGTTTCTGAGATCGACAGGAAGGGTATTCCAAATTGTTGGACCAGCAAATGCGAAAGTGCACTTTCCGTAAGTCTCAAGGCAAACACGTGGTGTCGAGAGTTTGCCACTATCGTATGAGCGGAGCTCTCTAGTTGGTACATAAGGCGTCAGCAGCTCTTTCAGATAGGACGGCGCCAGGTCATGTAAGCAGCGGTAGCACAAAGTTGCGATTTTGTACTCTATGCGAGCACGCACCGGCAGCCAGTGCAGCTCTCTCAGAAGTGTTTTTGCATGGTCGAATTTGCGTTTGCGGAGAACTATGCGAGCCGCATTATTCTGTGCTATTTGAATTTTATCCAGGAGCGTAGCTGGAAGACCCACCATAAGAGCATTGCAATAGTCCATGCGTGATAGCACAAATGCAGACATCAGCCTCTTTGTTGCATCAATTGTTAGGAAGGGCCTGATGTGACTAATCCTGCGCAGCTCTAGAAAAATCGCCTTGCATAGCATGTTAATATGACTTTCAAAAGTTAGTCTTCCATCTAGGTAGACACCCAGGTACCGCACTGTTTGAGCTAACTCAATACGCACACCTGAGAGAGTAATGGATGTCGTGTTATTTGCAGATTTTTGCTTCTGAGCGGTCGCGATGGGGAGCAGCTCAGTCTTATCATCATTTAATTTGAGCTTGTTTATGGTCATCCAGTGCTTAACCGACTCCATTGTCTTCTGTGTCATACTGAGCAGCTGAGGGAACTGAGAAGGGATCACGGATTGATGAAGTTGTGTATCGTCCGCGTACATGTGATACAACATGTCAAACTGCCTGATCTCTGCGCCCAGGGGCTGAATGTACATCGTGAAGAGCATCGGGCCTAGGACCGAGCCCTGGGGTACTCCGAATTCGATATTAGATTTCTTCGAAGTCAAGCCGTTTGAAATAACTGACTGCACCCGATTAGTCAGATACGATCGGAACCAACACAGGACGGTATCAGTGAGACCGAATGTTTGTTGCAGACGCTGGAGCAATATGCCGTGGTCGAGCGTATCGAAAGCTGCCGATAAATCGAGTAAAGACAAAATCGATACCTTGCCCTCATCACAAGACGACAGAAGGTCGTTTACGACGCGCAACAGGGCTGTCTCAGTAGAGTGATGCACCCTGTATGCTGACTGGAATGGTTCAAACAAGTTAAACTGAGTGAGGTGATCCTGGAGTTGGCGGAGAACGACTTTTTCTAAGATTTTAGAAATAAATGGTAGATTTGAGATGGGGCGATAATTTTCCATCACATTTGGATCAAGATTTGATTTCTTTAATAGTGGAGTGACGATCGCCTCTTTAAAAGATGATGGAACAATACCAGTAGTTAAGGACTGATTTATAATATAAGTGATGATGGGGACTATTTCATCCAGACATTCATACAAGAGCCCTGCTGGAAGAGGGTCAAGCGAACATGACTTGAGGGGAGGGAAGATCTGTCACAAAATCCTTGTGATTGTCTTTGGGTTAAAAAATATGTTGAGTCTAGAGTGTCGGCGAAAGGAATAGGGAAGTATTAGATATTGGATGAACAGTTCTAGGATTAGTTAATGTTTGAGTTGAAAGCTGAAGAAGTGAGGATGCTAAACTTCTACATATAACGGAAAAAAAGAAAAGGTTTAAAAACTTACAATCGCTGACGAATCCCTCCGGGCAAACATCATTTATTAGAATATTTGATCCTGGTTTACTTTCAAAGATTGATTTTTTGCAAACGAAACCTTGTTGGCTGGTGCAATGTCCATGGGACCATTTATCTTGAATAAAGCGCAAATATGTAAAGTAGGAGCATATCGTTTTATTTTAAGAAATTGTAAAAATATTACTAGTTATTTGAATAATCAGGACACAGACATAATTAATGTTACATACGGGCACACATGCATTTGCACACGCAATCACAAACACACACTCATATATATATATATATATATATATATGTGTATATTTATATATATATATATATATATATATATATATATATGTATATATATATATATATATATATATATATATATATATATATAATTTTCCTGAATAGAAGAATTAACGTCATCCTGAATTACAAGAATACAAAACTATTCATAAACACATCATAGCTAGGGGAGCTTTTTAAAGTATTAATTTAAATGTGAATGTGTTATTGCATATCAATGTACGTTGAATGTCATTTTAAACAATCTTGTAGTGGCTAATGATTGACTAATGATAAAATACAAAATTCATAACTTTATTGTAATAATTATCTCTAAAAGTATAAAGAATATTATTTCTGGGTTTAAGATCAGAGCTAACGGCTTACTCACATTCTTTTAGTTGCGTCTTATAGGTTATTAAATTTTGGAAGATTGATATTCATTTTCACATTTCAAACTGTGATCATTGTTTTCTAACATTTTGAAAGAATGAATTAGTGTATATAATAATATATAAATATGTGTATTTCATAAAAAGATATTTACCAAACTTATATGATGTGCAGATGCATCCGTAAAATTCATTTTGTGTTTTACTAGCGTCAAACATCGAGTAACCGAACTTGAATGGACTTCCATCTGACCATCTGAAATTAAGACATCTAATAAAAATATCTATAGACCTGTTTCTAACATATCCTTTTTATCTAAAGCGATTGAAAAACAAATTCTAAAACAATTTTTAGCTTAATCAAACGAAAACTCTCTTCTCAGTCATTATCAGACGGCCTATTGACATTTCCACAGAAATAGACAGTCTTTTGAGCACAATGGATAACGGTAGCGTCTTCATCTTGATATTTTTATATCTCAGTGCAGACTTTGACACTGATGATCATGAAAATCTTTACAAAACCGTGGAAAATTATTTTGGAATTTCTTGTTCAGTTTTGGCTTGATTTAAGTACTACCTTTCCGATTGAACGCAGACGGCCTATGTCGACGACTCTCTCCCCTGCAATGCTGATTTGGTTTACGAAGTGCCACAGGGGTCCGCATGTGGTCCAGTTCCATTCACAATTTATACCAGGCCACAGCTCCTCTGCGTTGAATGCATGATGTTGAGAGCCAGTCATTCGCAGATGACATGCAGCTATACAAGCATACCCATCCCTCTCTTGTCGATTCCACTATCCAGTTTTTGCCGGAGCGTATTGGTGATGTCATGTAATGGATGCCACTCAGGGCTTTGGAGCTTAATGATGACAAATTGGAAGAACACCGTATTCACAATCACAAAAAGACATCTACCTAAACTTTCCTACCTCATTTGTATTAGGTAACTCTGACATACAGTTTAGATCCTCTGCTAGGATTATTGGTTATATTCTTTCTGACATTATGTCTAGTGATAAACATATATCTCACATTTGTCGTTCTGCATACACTGCTATCCGTCAGATCAGATCCACTGCAACTACCTCAAAGTTAGTGCAAAAAAACCCCTAGTCTATGTTTTTGTTCTCTCTGGTCTTGATTATTGCAACTCTCTTCAGTAAGGTTCAGCAAAACAAAAAAACTACATAAGATTCTGAACTAGATTAGGCTACTACTAAAGGCAGAAAAAACGTGATCCCGTTACTCAACTACTTCGTTCACTTCATTGGCTCCTTATATAGGCACGCATTGATTGCAAGCTGTCTGTTCTCAGTCACAACTTTTTCTTGGATTCCTGCCCTTCCTATCTAACCGAACTTATTTATGTCTATTCATCCCTTCAACAGCTTCGCTCCTCTGCAGAATAGCGTATTCTGCCCGTTCCCAAGACACGCGCGAAATCATATGGAGAACAATCTATCTCTTTCTACGCCCCCAAACAATGGAATTCTCTTCCACTGCACATCCGAAATATTCCATCCACCCAGGCCTTCAAAACTACACTAAAAACATCTCTATAAACTCTACTACCCCGACTGATTCCCCCCCCTAAGACTGATACGGTGCTACTGACTGCCGTCAATGGCTTGACGTGTAAAAGTGATAGGAAGGGTGGGGTAAATATACATTTTTTTGTTATTATGCAGCTGTTTTTTTAATTAAATCAATTTATGTTTATTTATTTTATTTATTTGTTTAAGTCACCATTATGTTTGCTAAAATTGTTATTTGCAGCGCGGTGAACCTCGCCCTATTGTGGGGTACCGCGCCATATAAGACCACTAAATAATAATAACAGTAATTATGTCATGAATGGAGAAGAAGTACAAAAATACAGGACAATAGTTGGTTATATCATATCAAGCTTTTGAATTCTTGAAAGCTAATAAAAATAATTAATTGGTTACACCATAAAAAGCACTGGATTTTCTGACAGCTCAAGTAAATATTTTTTTTTAACGGTATCAAGTTATTGCAGTCTTGACGGCACAAGGAAATATTTTGTTACATTACATTAGTTATTGTGATCTTGAAAGCACAAGGAAATATGTTGTTACATTATATTAGTTATTACGATCTTGAAAGCACACGCAAAAAGTTTGTTACATTATATCGAGCTACTTGAGTCTTGAACGCTCAAAGAAATAGTTGATCACAACATTCCAAGCCCCTACGGTCTTGAAAGCTCATCTGATGAGTGTATTATTATTTGGTTATTTTGTATCATGTGAACAAAAAATGACGAATTGCAAGAAAGAAAAAAAATAAAAAGAGTAAATTGTGAATGGAGAGAGGAGTGAATTATTGATAACTTTCTTGTAGTCGCTGCAATATCTGGCTTTCCTCAACGTAGAAGTATGCAGTATTAACATTAGGTCAACTGGCAGATTAATTATCTTTGATATATACAAAATAATGTCATTTTGACAAATCGCCAATTTCAAGAATAGTCATTATCAAACGGAGTCACCTTAGCCCACAACCCTTTCCTTTCCGAAATACAGATTGGCCGTTGAATTATTGTTATTAATATTTAATTGTATGCATTTAAATAGGGGAGCAAAATTTTTATGCCTTCCTGCGTTGGGAAAATGTTATTGAATTTTGGGATGATGGACAAGGAACGCTATAAAATAAAACATATATATACATCAAATGATGCAATCGAACATATTTTATACAATTCATTATTACAATGGATTATAATTAACATAGTATTATGACGGACACACTTATAAAACCACAGTAGAAAATTATAAAAAGATTCAGAGAGGGCACTTACGTAAAATTAGTCTGTTCCACCTTGCTTAATCCGATCCATGTATAGCTCAATATGTCCAACTTGTTTTTCTATTAAATAATTATATCATTTTAAAAAAAAAAAAAGGAATTATTAAAGCTTGAATAACAAAAACGAAATAAAACGAAAACTGCAGCTAACGCCCCCACCCCTCCCCACGTTTGCCATCGATGAACTTGAATACTCATTTATTTTTATACTGTGCCCTTCATTAGTAGAAATTTGTAAAATTTTTGTTGTAGAATTTTCCATTTCACCAAGCACCAAAGAAACTGGATGTCAAGAAGAAAGGTAAACTGAGAAAAAGACGAGAGGTATAACTGGAATTAAAGAGAGCGAGAGAGTGAGATCAAAAGAGAATGCATGGGCGCCCGCAGAAAACTTTCTAGGGGGGGGGGCAAAAAATCGATAAACTTTCCAGGGGGGGGGCAAAAAATGTTTAGTAATGTTTTAATATATTTTTAATTTACTGTAGCGTATTTGTATGGTGAACGAACGGACAGGACATCAGCTTAGTTACTTTCTCTTTATTTTCTCTTTACTTTAATACATTTTTTGTCTATTTTTGTCTAAAAATTTTGTATCCAATCAATCCAGTAGGGGGGCAAGTGCCCCCCATTGCCCCTACCTGTGGGCGCCCATGAGAGAATGGTATATAAAAAAGAGAGAGGGACATAGAAAGTTAGAGGGAGATATACAGAGAGAGAGAGAGATGGAAATAGAGAGTGAGATAGAAGGATAAAAAGGGTAGGGGGGATAGAAAGAGAGAGAGAGAGAAAACATAAAAGAGGAAGAAACGAATAAAGGGTACTGCATTATGGGAGAATTAAAATTCAAATTTAAGTTTCAATCACAAAATTAATTTTGTTTAACTTATTATGTTAAAATGTTCATTTCTATTCCTAAACATTGATGCCCCATGGAGAAATTATAATCTTGGGATGACTTTATTAAGGAGAAACAAATGAAAACTGCGAAAGACTTGAAATCAGCTTGTTATTTGTGGCTGGGTATTTCAGAAGAAATTTTAAAAGGTAACTCTGGTGTCCCTTTAAAACAGAACAGACAACACAATTGAGCACACATTTACCTTATCGAAAATTTCAGAACGTCTCATGCAAGACGTACGCGCTAAAAGAGGCGCTGATGTTTCATCTAATCACAGGCTAGTTCCTGAAAACTCTCAATCTAATCAAAAAGAACAACTGGGAAGAGCTAGACAACTAAAATACAACAAAGCAAGACTTCAAAGGCGATAAAATAACCGGAATATTCTGCGTTACCTTAATATATATGTTCTAGCATGACAAAATAAATGATGACCGAATACAGCTTAATGACAGATCATTATGACGTCTGTAACATCAACGTGCAAGGAGGTATTGGGGCTGGCAATGCCCCAACACAAAGCTTGGCACTCGATCGACACGTTGCAAAAAAAAAAACATACGCGAGGAAATAAATAAAGAAATAAAAATATGTTTTCTTATTTATTATATTTTATATCTCTCCAAAATATTTTGATCTGGTAATATTTCAGACATTTTTTTTTGACAGTAATAATATATATTCTTTCACATCCAACAATATTGCTTTTAAAAAATCCAACTTCTAGGAATAACATTGGCGATTAATTAAGTGTGTAACTATTCTTCATTTCTTTTCTAAATTTCATTTGTTCTGTCTGAGGAAGCCTCTTAACCGAAAAGTTCACATCTTGTTCCCCTTTCTTTTAATTCAAGCTTTCACGTACCTTGTCCATGTCACAGATATGAATATATGGGAGATAAGTTATTTGGTAGTTACTACTTATATAATATACAGAGTATTGGGACTTAAAATAAACTGGCCAATCTTAGAAGAAAAAGAAAAGATTATCCAGAAGTTGGTATTTGAAGTTTTGAAATTAATATAATATTGCTTCCAAGTATTTTTTTTATTCTCATGAGATATATTTCATATTGTAATTATGTAAAATACAATATTAGTCACTTTTTTACCACTTCACCTCTTTTATGATTTATAACGAGTTTATGATTGGGATTGTCCTAAAATTTCCTAGAATGAATGACCAGGTCAACACGCAGCTACGAGATCAAAAACGCTGGCCTCCTACGAAAGATCATACACAGCCCAAATTGCAAATCTACGCATTGTTATAGAAATGTCTATCGTAGGTAACTCACCTTATATCTAAATTGCATTGAATACGAAAAGGCATTTAATAGTCTGGACCAACCGAAACTTTGTGGAAACGTCTCTGACATTATTGGATACCAGAAAAGATAGTCATAATCAATCAGAGTTCAAATGAAGAAAGGACTTTGAGGGTGGTACAAGAAGATGGACTCAAAAATAACTTTTGGTGAAATCATTAGTCAGGCAAGGATCCCCCCTTTTGTATTCATCCTTTCACTGACTGGATAAGGAACTAGTTGACAAACAAAAAGATGAAAAGGGATACATGTGAGTTCATAGGAACAATTGAATGGCTCAGACTTAACAAATGAAATAACACTAAGATTTCTTTCCCCACAAACTACAAAAACACGCAGGAGAAGACAAGAGCTGTAACAAACATTTGAGCAAAGCTAGAAATAGACATGAATAGAAGCAATAGAAAGATCATTAAGATAAACTATCTACTTGGGATGAAATGCACTGATAGAAGTATTGGCAGCAATATTGACACAGATGGTGGATCATAATATTCGACCGCTTGGTCGGCTATTGTGCTATTAAAAATGTACGGAATCGAAGGACCTGACTACAAACTAAATTTAAAAATGTCTGCATCAATGTCAACACTGTCCTACTCAACAGAAAATAATCTTTGCAAAGAACAGCGAGGATCCCGCAGAAAGTACTGAACTTCCCAATTATTTTTCTTTGAAAGATCCTGCAAACAAGATGACCGAACTTCATTACCAGCAAAGACTTTCTATTGCTTTAGGTGTCATAAGAATATGTTGGAGGTAGATAGACAGACACTTTGTAAACCCCCAGATAACATCACCAGACAATACCTAACATCGAATGCAAATGTAAAATGTATGTCATGTACGTATATGTTACAGCAATGTGTAAAATGCAAGTATTGTATAGAATGCCTAAGAATTATATAGAATGCCTGAAGTTTGAAGGAAAATTATGAATTATTTGATTTTCGTTTTTCCACAGCATTTAATACATTTTTTAGTATAATTCATAATGACAAATATACTTTAAGCAAGACTTCAAAAGAGCTTAATGAAGTTTTTTTAATTATTTTTTTTTATTGGAAACAATTCTTTGAAAAGGTAAGAATAAATATAAAATAAGTAAATGACCCTCTTAATAATTAAACCCGAAAGCAATTGTGTCATCGAGCTACTTGTTGCAGCAAGTACCGCTTGGAAGGCATTTTGAAATGCACTTAATTTTCTTTTTCACGCAAAGACACTTTACGTTTGGCACTTGCTTTGCACATAATTTTGAAAATATTAAATTGCTATTTTACTTCACACGGAAGATTATTAAATGAGCAGACAATCAAGGTTAGTTCAACGTTTTATTTGTGTGAGAACAACATGGAGCACAACTAGACAGCCCAAAAACGTGTCGACACTACAAAACAAACAATGAGGCGTGTGAAAGGATGCGTAATTAATATTTAGTATTCTGTCTCTTTCAAAGCATACACCTCACTAATCTTTTATCGCTTCCTGTTGACTGAGAAATAGCATGAGATCGGAGAGTTATTGCAGGTTCTTAAACTCCAAAAAGTTTTTTGGACATACAGCGAACTGTTATCTTACATAATATTGTTTCAAGATATTTTCTTCAGTTCCAAGTCAGTAACAGCCTTTTTCTGTCACTGTCATAACAACTTTCGAACATATTACGGGAGTCAACCCGTTCCTGATCGACGTCAAGAGTAGGAATTCGTACAGGGGCTCGTAAAGGTACAGGAGGGATTTGTTTATTTTCATTTTTTTTTTTTTTTTTGGCTTAGATTTCAAGTTTCGGTTTAGACTCCTTTCTAGCTTCTACAGCTCTCTTAATCTTGAAACACAGGCTGCACAAAATATCACAACCATAACCTTCTGTTTCCTAGTAAAGGTACAGGAGGGATTTGTTTTTTTTTTTTTTTTTTTTTTTTTTGGCTTAGATTTCAAGTTTCGGTTTAGACTCCTTTCTAGCTTCTACAGCTCTCTTAATCTTGAAACACAGGCTGCACAAAATATCAACACCATAACCTTCTGTTTCCTAGTCTCCATCGTCTTTAGCAGCATGCCCATAGATAACATGAACGTTACGGTGACAGTTTCGGCATGTATAGGCACCGCTGCTTTATTTTAAGTAGAGACAACAAACAGCAGAAGTGGAAGGCTCTTCGGTAACCTTGCTGTCACAATCAGTTTTGTTTCCTCCATTATTGGTTGCATTCTCTTCAGTATCCTGTGAAGTAGGCTCTGTATCTTGCCTCTAGTGATTTGCTCCTTCCTGCTGTGTTGTTTGTATGCTTTCTATTACATTCTCCATTTCAATCTCAGTCTCTTTATCTTGCAAAACGCCAGACGGTAGGGAAGACGTTGCGAGGCCCAATTTAGCTTTGCAGCAAAATAGAGCTTTATGAGGGGTTTTATTAATCCCAGAATGGAAAGCCCTGTTCTTTATAAGTTGGACGAAGTGTAATTTTTCAGTCAAGATGTCAGTTTTTTCATCTTGCATCCAAGCACATAGCATGTTTTCGATGTCTTGATAAGCTCTTTCGACATTTCCCTGGCTTTGTGAGTGGCGCTGTTACCATGGACGATCTTCAACCTCAGCCAATAATCACATAGGTTGTTCACCGTATTTTTGGAAAATTCTCGACCATTATCGGACTGTAGAATCAATGGAGCTCCAAGCGATGTAAATATGTCTTCAAGTTTGTAGGCTACCTCTTCCACTCTCTTTAATGTTTGGAACCCACAGAACCAGACACTTTGTGAGATGATCTTGCTACACCATCGTAAATTTGGATTCCCTGTCAGGATGGGACTGAAAATCGATAAGTTCTACCTGACCTCGGGAGTTGAAATAAGAGAAAAAAAACTATAGGATTTAATACAAAACTCTTTTTGACACATTTTCGTTTCTTCTGGCAAGGCTTACAAAGGTGGGGGTATAACAAGATCATTACGAGTAATGTTCTTATACGTGTGTGAAAGTTCGTTTACATTCTGTCCCTTCCTCCATGTCCAACGGCCAAATGAGCCTCATGAAGTACGTCAAATAATTCTGAATCCGTGACAGAATAGCTCTGAATAGCTCTGTCACCGTCTTTAACAGGATAGATCAACTTACTTCTGTTCTTTTCCGCCATTACATCATAGCGCTTCATAAGCCAAATGTCTCGTGGTTTCTTCTGAGTGGCCGTTAGAGCCTTTTCTCATAATTACTAGTTTTTGGTAACACGTTTTCGTTTGGAAAAATCGCGGTTGTTAGTTGTAATGGCTCGTATTTGAGAAAGTTCAGCGCAGAACATCGTTGTGTTTAAACATACTGTGATTCCTAATGTGGAACTAAAATCTCATCTTCCAACATGTCAGCAGCCGTGTTGAAACAATAGGGGCAAGCGTCTTTGGAGGGAGCACGAAGCACGTGTGTCACGATCGCGACGCCATCGAGGAAAAAACAGGGGGTTCCGCTATTCATTGCCGATCCGCTATGCCTAGGATGCCAAGGAAATGTGTAAAAAATAAACCATTTCATACTTTGGCTACAAATTTCAGGCATTCCATATAATTGTCTTGCATTCCATACAATGAAGGATTTTACAAATTCCCGTTAACACACACACACAGACAAACACAATATATATATATATATATATATATTGATATATATATATATATATATTATATAGATATATATTATATAGATATATATATATATATTCTTTTATATAATGACAGTGTATAAATTTTACAAATTCCCGTTAACACACACACACACACACACACAATATATATATATATATATATATATTGATATATATATATATATATATTATATAGATATATATTATATAGATATATATATATATATTCTTTTATATAATGCCAGTGTATACGCCTATCCTACCATGTTTCTAAGAAAGTTTAATTCTTTTTCACTGTTTACACTGGCGAGGTCGCCTCCATATAACTGGCATATTCTTCTTGCTTCATACCAGGACCAAAGGTTTTCAGGTATCCCTTGTGGCCAAAAACTGTAGCAGCTCCCATTGAAGTACTCCCAGTGAGTGTCATTACATGCCGTGGCATATGACGCAGCTAATTAGTGTTTGGGAAGTAATTTTAAAAAATGGCTAAAAAATTTTTAAAAATAAATTTGCTTGCTTTTCAGTCTAAATTCATCAAAATAATGTATATTAATGGAACACTTATTTTAAAGTTGAAGTAATTTATGATAGGTAGATAAATAATTGGCAACTTATCATCAAGAAATCGCAGATATAATTTTTTAAGAAATAAAATATAATTACATTTAAATTATCAATAAAAACATTTTTTTTTTAAATTGATGAAGTTAATCTTTATAAGTAAAAAAAACAACAACTATTAACTTAAAAGCTTACGAAATAATAGAAAGACTGTTTGTGCATGAAGAATCAGAATAAACAATAGTGTGTCCCTCTCGTCCATATTTTAATATTTAAATCAGTTTAACATGTAGCAACTTTAATTTAATTCAACCTAGATTTAACATCACTGAAAAGAATTTCAGCACATCACTTAATAAGCTGACTATAGCTTAAGTTTCAAGCCAAACTACATTGTTGAAAATGCTGGAGGACACTTAGCACGCATACACTACAGTGAAAAATGAACTCAACGGATATACCACTTCTAAAGACACATTTCAATGATTGTTTTAAACAGGAAATACACTTAACATTGTTACAGTGATAATATCTGGAGAAGAGCTTTAAAGATCATGGATGTTTTTGAGTAAAATCTGTATACCTCTCAAACAAGAGCTTTAAAAAAAAAATAAAACAAATTAGAAAGTGTTTATCAAAAAGACGTTAGCGAAAATTATTTAAGAATTTAACAAATTTTGCCTTTTGTTTTAGAGAGTCTTACATCTCAAACATGTTGATCAATTTTTAATTTTTTAATTATTTTACGCAATTAAAAGTTACAATAGGATTAATATTTAACAAATATTCTTAAAATATTCTTGGCCTTATATGTAGGTAAATTTTAATTTATTCAAACACTAGCGAGTACCCGGCATGCGTTGCAATGCCACTCGAGGAAAGAAAGTGTTTGCATGTTATGTTTCTTCAAGAGCTTTTAAATACTCAAAGTTTTTCTTGTATTTCCATCTGGTATATACACGAATAAATCAGAAGATTTTTCGACGCGAGAGCAGACCACATACATCTGTCCATGGGCGAAGCATGGGTTTTCCAAATTTAGTCCGCAAACTTGTAGCGATTGTCCCTGTGCTTTGTAGATAGTCATTGTAGACGCGTGTCACATCGGAAACTGTAGGCGTTTGAATTCAAATGGCATATCTGTTGGAATCATTGGGGTGAATGGCAAAAGTACATCACCTAGTTTAAATTTTCCATTTAAAATAGTAACTTCAATGGAACCAATTTCGGAAGATTCATTTGAAAAAATATACCGTACCTAATGCTTCGATATCAAAGTGCGTTTCTCGTTGCAAATCAAGAGCGAAAAGTTTGTTTGCAGATCGATTCCGAGAGGTCATTCCCAACTCATGAATCATCAATCGATATGAATAGTATTTCATGGCACTGTCTTTCTTATTCGAATTTCTCAATTTGATGTCAAAATGATATCCATCTTCTCCTTGCCAAAATAAAATAGGATATTGCGATCAAACGTATGAGCGATGAGTTTCTGAGACTCGCTGAACATCAACACTTCTGCGATGAAGAATTATATCACTTGAGTTAAATTCTTTGCCAACTATAATGATCGCCACTTCATCCATTGTTGGTGCATTGTATTGTCTTTCATGTTGGCCGACAGGTCTGCTCTAACTATGACTTTGTATTCATCAGTCGGCATCTTTTCAAGTGCAACTCTATACATTTGAATTAATTCGTTGTGTTGCAAAAATAACGTTTGCATTGCAGCGACAATTTCTCGTTTAGTGCCCGTATTGATATGACAACGCTGATCGATTTGCTCATCAGTATTCCCCATGATATCATTTGAAGACATTTGTGATCTGTGTTTGGCATTGGCATCAGAGATCCTACACGATGGTAAATTTGGCCTTTCACTTTACTTTAAATGTTGGCATGTAATTCTCGCGCACGATATTTGTTGCACCGAACGATGTCATTTGGAAACATGAATTGCATTTGCGTATGTTTGCCAAGAAATGTTTCGATTGGCTATTGTCACCTGATACCAACAATTATAATGGTTTTGATGGTGAATGTAATTCTCACACGTTAGGATCTCCCATCTTTTTACATGAAAACCTCGCACAATAGGTACGTTCATTGTTGGCAGGAGATTTCCAGTTGTATATTTTCTCATTAATTTATAAATCGTAAATTTCAGCGGTAAAAAATGACCATAGTTCAATATCTACGCTGTCAAGTGTGTTATTTAATTACTTGAGAAACCATCGATTGGGGTAAAATGTAATTATATAACACAAAACAACTCCGAAATTATAAGACTCTATTCAAGAAATACTCTTAGTTGAAAAAAAAAACGCGAATTGGATGTCATTTCCGATTCTAAAATGCGTCACAAAATTCAAGCTTATTTATACACATAACAAAAATACTCTCTACACTAAAAATGTAAAAACGTGTTTTCTCTGCTTTACTACAAATGTGTCATTTGTTCAAGGGCGGTAGTGTTGATATCGTCGTTATAAATTATATTGATGAAGCTCATTTAAGAAAATAAATTGAATTTAGGGTCCCCAGCCCTAATTGGAATTTAGTACAATGGATGTACTAAATTTGAAAAATTTGCCGGCGGATTCAGCTACTTCCACACATGCAATAGCTCTGTTTGAAATTATAGTTACAAAGCTCTTAGAAGAAAATATGAAATTAGGGTCACTGGCCACTGTTGGAATCATTGGGGTGAATGGCAAAAGTACATCACCTAGTTTAAATTTTCCATTTAAAATAGTAACTTCAATGGAACCAATTTCGGAAGATTCATTTGAAAAAATGTACCGTACCTAATGCTTTGATATCAAAGTGCGTTTCTCGTTGCAAATCAAGTGCGAAAAGTTTGTTTGCAGATCGATTCCGAGAGGTTTTTCCCAACTCATGAATCATCAATCGATATGAATAGTATTTCATGGCACTGTCTTTCTTATTCGAATTTATCAATTTGATGTCAAAATGGTATCCATCTTCTCCTTGCCAAAATAAAATAGGATATTGCAATCAAACGTATGAGCGATGAGTTTCTGAGACTCGCTGAACATCAACACTTCTGGGATGAAGAGTTATATCACTTGAGTTAAATTCTTTGCAAACTATAATGATCGCCACTTCATCAACTGTTGGTGCATTGTATTGTCTTTCATGTTGGCCGACAGGTCTGCTCTAACTATGACTTTGTATTCATCAGTCGGCATCTTTTCAAAGGCAACTCTATACATTTGAATTAATTCGTTGTGTTGCAAAAATAACGTTTGCATTGCAGCGACAATTTCTCGTTTAGTGCCCGTATTGATATGACAACGCTGATCGATTTGCTCAACAGTATTCCCCATTAAATCATTTGAAGACATTTGTGATCTGTGTTTGGCATTGGCATCAGAGATCCTACACGATGGTAAATTTAGCCTTTCACTTTACTTTAAATGTTGGCATGTAATTCTCGCGCACGATATTTGTTGCACCGAACGATGTCATTTGGAAACATGAATTGCATTTGCGTATGTTTGCCAAGAAATGTTTCGATTGGCTATTGTCACCTGATACCAACAATGATAATGGTTTTGATGGTGAATGTAATTCTCACACGTTAGGATCTCCCATCTTTTTACATGAAAACCTCGCACAATATGTACGTTCATTGTTGGCAGGAGATTTCCAGTTGTATAGTTTCTCATTAATTTATAAATCGTAAATTCCAGCGGTAAAAAATGACCATAGTTCAATATCTACGCTGTCAAGTGTGTTATTTAATTACTTGAGAAACCATCGATTGGTGTAAAATGTATTTACAAAACACAAAACAACTCCGAAATTATAAGACTCTATTCAAGAAATACTCTTAGTTGAAAAAAAAAACGCGATTTCGATGTCATTTCCGATTCTAAAATGCGTCACAAAATTCAAGCTTATTTATACAAATAACAAAAATACTCTCTACACTAAAAATGTAAAAACGTGTTTTCTCTGCTTTACTACAAATGTGTCATTTGTTCAAGGGCGGTAGTGTTGATATCTTCGTTATAAATTATATTGATGAAGCTCATTTAAGAAAATAAATTGAATTTAGGGTCCCCAGCCCTAATTGGAATATTGTACAATGGATGTACTAAATTTGAAAAATTTGCCGGCGGATTCAGCTACTTCCACACATGCAATAGCTCTGTTTGAAATTATAGTTACAAAGCTCTTAGAAGAAAATATGAAATTAGGGTCACTGGCCCAAACGGAATATTGTAAAATGTTTTTTTCTAATTTAGAAACATTTTCGGTAGTGCGCATTTCACTTGACCCAGTTTGATCACAATCGAATGAATGGTATAGAAATGCATACTATAATTATATAGATAATAGAAGTGTGGAAAACGAATTTAGGACCCCCCTCCACAAATGGAATATTGTAGAATTGTTGTATTACTTCAGAAACCTACTTAATATGTCACACACTCAATTTAATATCACTATTTGTATTTGATTAAAAAGCTATCCATTCATGCTTTAGCTCTGTTTGAAATTATAGTTGTATAGCTTAAAATTATAGTTGTATAGCTTATATAGAAAAAACGAACATAGGACCCCTGGCTAAAAACGGAGTATTTTAAAATGGTTGTAATCATTTAAGAAACCTTTGCGGGCGGGCGCGCGCACAACATCTCTCTAAAATTTTATCGCATTGTAATAATGTAGAGGAGCGCATACGGAAATTATTTTTTATAAAGCTCCTAATGTAAGGAAAAAAACACGAATTTGGGGCCATTGCCAAAAAAACGGAATATTTTAGTAGAGTTATAATGGCTTAGAAAAATGCTCTGGCTTATGGACAACAACTCACCTCAGTTTTATCGCAAGCGCTTGAATGATGTAGGAGCGCATGCGGTTTGAAATTATATTTATATAGCTCATTTTGTAAGAAACAAACATAGGGCCCCTGGCTCAACACTGAATATTTTAAAACGGTTGTAGTAATTTAAAAACTATTGTGGGCGATAGAACAACATCTCACTAAATTTTTATCGCATTCTGAAAAAATGGTATAGGAGCGCATAGAAATTTTTTTTTTACAAAGCGCATATAAGAAAAAATAAGAATTTGGGTCAACGGCCCAAAAAGGAATATTTTAAAAGTGCTGTAATGAATGGTTATGTTTATAGATAACAACTCTTCAACGTTTTGTCGCAATCGCGTGAATGGTGCAGGAGCGCATACGGTTTGAAATTATATTTATATAGCTCGTATAAGAAAAAAACGTAAATAAGGCTGCTGGCTAAAATTGGAATATTTTGAAAAATTTATAATAATTTAAAAACCTCTGCGGCCGTGCTTCAACATCTCACCAAAGTTGTACGTTTTATTGCAATCGGCTAAATGGCGTAGGAGCGCATATGAAAATTATTTTTTACAAAGCTCATATAAGAAAAAATACGAATTAAGGGTCAACGGCCGAAAATAGAATGTTTTTAAAAGTGTTTAAATAACACAGTAAAATGCACTGGCGCATGGACAACAACTCACTAAGTTTTGTAGCAATCGAATGATTGGTGTAGGAGCGAATACGGTTTGAAAATATATTTATATAGCTCATATGGAAAAACGAATATGAGGCCCCTGGCTAAAACTCAATACTTTAAAATAATTGTTATAATTTAGAAACCTTTATGGACATGTTTGCAACATCTCACCAAAGTTTTATCAAAATCGGATAAATGGCGTAGGAGCGCATATGAAAATTATTTTTTACAAAGCTCATTTTAGAAAAAATACGAATTAAGGGCCAACGGACGAAAACAGAATGTTTTTAAAAGTGTTTAAATAACACAGTAAAATGCACTGACGTATGGACAACAACTCACTAAGTTTTGTAGCTATCGCATGATTGGTGTAGGAGCGCATACGGTTTGAAAATATATTTATATAGCTCATATAAGGAAAAACGAATGTGAGGCCCCAGGCTCAAAACTGAATAATTTAAAACGATTGTAAAAATTTAGAAATGTTTATAAACATGCTCGCAACATTTCACCAACGTTTTATATGAATCGGATAAATGGCGTAGGAGCACATATGGAAAATATTTTACAAAACTCATATAAGAAAAAAAACGATTTAAGGGCCAACGGATAGGAACGGAACACTTGATAAGGATTTTAATGACTTAGTTAAATGGCCGGTTATGTGGAAAACACATGTTTAAAGTTTTGTTGCAATCGCAAACATGGTGTAGGAGCGCATACGAGACATACAGACAGACAGACATACAAACATTCATTTTTATATATATAGATTGCTAAGTTGATTAGAGAGTTTACAATAGTTATAAAAACACATATTGATTAAAACAAATCGACAAGACGCCTTCTTCTCCGTCAAACTAACATGAAATGATTAAATGATGGCATGTGTCAAACAGATTTTTTAAGTCAAAAAATGATTTAAATTTTACAATTTTTTTACACATTTGATTCTCAGTTCTTAAATTCATTTAATATGCGATCCAGTTCGGGTTTTGGCGAATTCGTCCAGTTTACATTTTAAAAAAAAAATAATTTAATTACAAATAAGGATTATCACGGTATGCATTTACGTCTAAAACGATGTAAGTAATATATACTAATTAATGGACTGGATTTAAGTTGTGTAAATGAAATATAAGAACAAGGTATGCTAATCATGAATTCATAGACGCAAGATTTTGACGGTTTAGCTTAGAGTATTCATTAGAAAACAAGACAAAAAGAAGTATAACAAGTATAATAGCACAGTAAAAAACTTTTAGAGCGTTCCTTTTTGTTGCCGGAAGTAGGATAACAGGAAGTGAAAGCGCTGTGAAAAGAAAGGGTAGAGAAACTTAAAGGACCAGCATATTTATTTTAATACATAAATCTAAGGAACATTTTTTTTTTAAATGTATACACGGAAATTGAGAAACATTAGTAAGAGAGTATAATTTATTTCATACCATTGATTACCATGTGGAGATATGATACCGAAAATCTGAAAAAAAGGGGTATTTCAGTTTAACTCTCTCTGTTGCGTTTGTGCACGCAATAAGTGCCGTAAGGGATACATCTAATGCGTCTTTATTTTGTCGTCCGTTGAAGTGGGTAGAAACTGTGGAAAGATTTCCATGCTCACTATCCCGAAGAAGTTCTGGGAACGTATCTGCCAAGCTTCTCCATGTTTCGCCCATATAACGAGAATATCATCTATGACACACAATCGCATGTATCTATCTTATATTAGTTTCAGCAGGGATAGAGGAGTGTGGTTCATTTTCAAGAAAATTCTCGAAGCTCTAAGACAGTCTGCATATTGCATTGATGTGTATTAGGAGCAGTCAATAATGACTTAAAATAAAATTCAAAAAATTTAGGAATAATTGGGATTCCTATAACGTGGGTTACTTCAATGACATGTTTTGTCAAATACCTTTATTACAGAGGTTCTCACCCTGTGGGTCGCATTCCTTATGAGGGTCTAACGACCCTTAAACATGGGTCGCCTTAGACCATATGAAAAACACATATTGATGAAGTACCAATGAAAAATAGTTTATGGTTGGGGGGTCACCACAACATGAGCAAATGTATTAATGTTTCATGGCATTAGAAAGATCGAGAATCTATGATTTATTAGATTGGATGACAACTCATTCATTGCCTCAGTTTGACGAATTAATTCATTAATACATTTTAAAAGATAACATGTGCAAGGAAGAACTTAAGAGGACATTTTAGAACCATAACTAGGTATAGTGAAACCTTGAGATACTCCAACCTTTGTGAATACCCTATCTCCTCCATTTAAACAGGTCGATTTTTTAATCAAATCCCTGTATATAGCAAACAGTTTGTAAATTTTGAATTCTCAAGTGTATCTAATGGACATTTTTTGCATGTTCATAGCATACAATGACATTATATTTTTATAAATTTTGGTAGTCAGCGTGTTGAATAATCGTTGTCAGCATGTTGTTAGGACATTTATCACTACGAGCCTTAGGCTTGTATATAAAGGGGGCAATCATAAGAGTACATACTGACAACGTTTAATGAAATCAGGACAATCGACATGGTGACAATGCACAAGTGCGTAATTATATTTTAGTACTGCGATGTTTTGTTTGGTCGGGAGGACGTTCAGTATCAGTGCTCCTGGAACACAACGTGGTGCGTCCATATTCTGACTGATGATGTGTAACTTGTGTATGAGTGAATTCCCGATTGAAAATAAACAGCATGCGCCATTTATATAAACCATTTCGCATTCAAAAAACTTCCTTGAATCAAACGGATCTCTGGATCCTGGCATTTCTCATAGTGAGTTATGAGAATCTTTTACCCTACACAATCTCAAGTACACATCTATTATAAAAACACTTCACAACATCCTGTATAACATCAACATCTCCCCACTTACGACAAACAACAGCGCATTACTACAATATAAGTAAAGAAAATGATCACACCACTGTGCTACTATTTAATATAAATTCAGACGTGCGTCTGCTCTTAAAAAGAGATACGGCCCTGGATGTCTATTTCATAGAATACTCTGAAAGGTTCTTATATTTCTAGCTTGACGTCCCTTTTTAGCCTCATCGTATAGTTTATTGTATGTTTCGATGTTTTATTAAAGAGACTTGTCAAATACTGTACAGACACATTAGGTAATTAACTCACCGCACAAAATTGACCACTAGAAAATATTGCTGAATTTCGTAACTGATTTATTTTGTTTTTATACATACATGTAAATATGTAGACATTATGTTTGTTTTCTTTTTTTTTCATATGCCTAAAGTTCACTTATCATTTGCTTTTAAACTGTTTGTGCTGTGTCAAAATTATGACTGAAAATTTGAACAGAACCATCCCTGCAAATATAATTCATTTTTGGTTTGAACCAAATTAATTGTGCTGGTCATAGATTTTACTGAAATTCTATAGCTTTCATAGATGCAGATGGAAGTCGATATATAAATTGCCTGTAGGTGCAGGACCGGCGCTAGACATTTTTATGTTGGTGAAACTATGCAATTGTCGCCCTGAGGAAAATTATTGGAAGAGTTCGAAAAAATTTTTTTTTTTTTTTAAATGTACAAAAATCTTTCCGCTTTGGCGCCTGTGTGATAATCAACATCGTACCCGCCTTGAGCTGACTCAGGCCAGGCGCTTAATATCTCAGCATCCATCCAGTGTATTTCTTTATAATCTAATGCGTAGCTCAAATTTATCTACGTATTTATATATGTAGCCCCCTCTTTATTTATCTCTAACTCTCTCTCTCTCTCTCCCTCTGTTTAATTTTAATGCAAAAGAGGAGCATTAATAATTTTCAAAAGTATTTTAAGTATTTTCTTATTTTATTTACAATGCAATACCTAAAATCGTGTTTTGTCTATTGACCTTTGCATTTCCCACGTTGTTGCTTTATTGGCCATTAAGATTGTGGCGAAATGTTGTCTAGGGGTAGGTCTCTCTTCCAACGGCCCCAGACACTCTATCAAATCAGAGCCTAAACTCGTTTTTTTTTTCTGATTGAAAAAACTTCACGATAGAGTTTGAAGTAACAGGTATACTTTAATTACTAATGTGTTTTGCAAAGACAAAAATGCACGACAAACAAATCATCAACACAACTGTTCATCTGTGAAATAGTTTAACTTCCTGGAACTAGTGTAACCAATCAGTCATTTCTTGACACAAACACAGCCTGACGCCCATAGCAAATAATCTGCGTTCATCATCTCCGCACCAATATATCGCATGGCCGGAAATGCGTCATAGCGATTTCATGACAGAAAAAGCGTGGTGCGTCACATGGGGAAGTCCCTAAAGAAAACATAATTGGCTAAATGTTAATTTTAATAAACCAGACATATAGCATAAACACACGATATGAGCGTGACAACAATACAATCTATGTTTCCTGATAATTAAGTGTGGGGGCTTGTTAGTAGCAATATAATGGTGGGGTGTATATACATGTGTTTTTGTTTTGTTGTTATGCTGCTGTTCTTTATTACATAAATGTATTTTACTTTTTGCCACGATTATGTCTCTTTTGCTAATATTCTTATGTATAGCGCGGAGATCAGAGCCCTAGGCTGGGGAACCGCGCTATATAAACCTAATGCTAGCAATAATAATAATACTGCGAAGTTGTGAATGTATATATGACGTTTCGTAATTGATTAGCGGTTTCTATGAGCTAAATCACCACCTTAATTAGTCACCACCTCGAAAATACTTCTTCGCCATACACACAGAGTTGTTCTTTATCTACTGCCTCATCACCCGCTCCTCCCGAAAAGTCTTCACCCCAAAACTCAGATTTAACCCTTACAAATAATCCCCATTAATTCTTTAACGCGTCTTGCAAAATAAATCATTAAAAGCTAACTACTCTATCCTCGTGAAGTACAATTTAAATTTTCTCTCTCTAACATCTCCCTCTAACAGACTATTGACCTATAAGAATGTGTTCTTTTTGCCCACACCCAATAAGAAACATGTTAATACATTAATTTGAACTTAATTTTAGAGACCGACCGAAAGTGATTTTCTGATTTCGGCCGAAGCCGAAAATAGGCCGAAAGTTTAAAATTGACTTTCGGGCGAAACCGAAAATATTCCGAAAGTTTAAAAATGACTTTCGGCCGAAACCGAAAAAAGGCTAAGAGTTAAAAATGATTTTGGGCCGAAACCGAAACCGAAAATAAAATATTTAGATATTTTGAAATTCGTTCCCGCATACATTCTGCATACATCGAAAATGATGGGGGTAAAGTATCAATCTTTAAATTCTTTAAATAATCGTGAATATTAATAAATAAAATCTAATAAAGGGTTTTTAAACTCACGGCCCGCGAGCCATTTTTGTCCCGCAAGACGATATTTTGCGGCCCGCTACATGACAGAAAAGTTTAGTGATAATGCGCCGGCGCGTTTCCCCTATTCTTATATCTATAAAATGACTCTCCGCGACGGTTTTAGTCGAATCTCACCGACTAGTCTAATTCTGATTTTTTTAAAAATGTTTCTATATATATTTTTATAATGATTATAATGGTAAGAATCATTTAAAATCGGAATAAACGTTTTTATTTATAGATTTTTATGAGACAAACAAGGCAAAGTGTGCGGCTTTGAGAAACGTTTTTAAAAAAAGTATGGCGGGTAATGCAAAACCATAAATGTGTAAATCGTAGCAATCTGATACATTATCAAAGGATCCAAATTGAAAATGCCGCTAGTGTTTACGAGTGAGGTCAATTCTGAAACTTGACAGGTTGCTCACATCTAAATTTTCTTCTTATGCCTTTTTAGCCACTCTGGGTCTCTAAATGTTTTAGACTTCAATACTCAGACAGCCACTTTTCAGCTCTTTGCTGACCCTTTCTCCATTAATGTGCAAGATGCCCCGCGCGTGGAGCTAAATGGAAAGACAGAAAAACATTGACATTTTATTGCATGCCCTCCACCTTCCCTGAAATTTTGAGGTTGTTCAAAAGGATCATACGACTTTTTGGGAGTACCTATGTGTGTGAATAGGCCTTTTCCACTATTCAATTTAACAAGTGAAAGTTCAGGGCCAAACTTACTGACAGGATCTTCAAGCTAAACTGAGAGTCTTAGTTGCTTCCTACTCATGCCAAAGCTGATCCGCTGTGTGAAAAGAAGTGCTGACAGATCTGTGGCAACAGTGAGTAGGTGGAAGAAAGTGAATCCTAGTTCTTGAGAACCCTTAAAGTTTTTATTGTTATTTATGAAGGTTAAGCACATTTTAACAGTTGTAACCGTTTCTTTGTGGAATACTTGATGCGACCCAGTCTCTCTCAGACTCTGCCTCCTGCGGCCCTCCTGATGATTTGAGTTTGAGACACTTGATCTAAGGAATAATTTGGATTTTACAATTTTAATATAAAATAATTTAAATTGCTTTACAATTTTTTTAAAATTAGTATGGTAGGAGAAAATTTGGAAAAAGGGGGGGGGGGGGGGGTCAAAATTAATGCAAAATAGACTCTCGAGTGCCTTTGATGTTATAATATAATAACAACCTAGAACATATACCTACATCAATTATTGACGCTCTAATAGAGCTAATTGACAGCTAAATATATGTTATTGAGGCTATAAAAATATCACCACAATGTTTCGCTGTTTTCATAATACTAATGCTTTAGGTTTTCATTAATAGCTTGCAAGATATCACTGTATTAATATTTAACCTAGTAACAACACACTAGTCTTTCCGTGCTGGTGACGTAATCATTTCGTTCGGAGACTAACCTCCCTCATCACAGTTGGTGGAGAAAAGTATTTTTTTTAAACCTGGTCTCTTAAAATTGTTGTTCTAATTGAGGTTCTATAATATCTCTTAATTTGTTCTTAAAGATCGATTTATTTGATTTTAAAGATCGGTTATTTTGTTCATAAAGATCGCTTAGTTTGTTCATAAAGATCGTTTAGTTTGTTCTTAAAGATCATTTAGTTTGTTCTTAAAGATCATTTAGTTTGTTCTTAAAGATCGTTTAGTTTGTTGTTAACGATGGCTTAGTTTGTTCTAAAAGATCGCTTAGTTTAATCTTAAAGATCGCTTTATTTGATCTTAAACATCGGTTAGTTTGTTCATAAAGATCGCTTAGTTTGTTGGTAAAAATAGTTTAGTCTGCTTTTAAAGATTTTTTAGTTTGTTCTTGAGGATCACTTAGTTTTTTCTTTAAAGATCTTTTAGTTTGTTCTTAGAGATCTTTTCATTTGTTCAAAACAGATCGCTTAGTTTGTGTTATTTAAATATAGTTTAGTTTGTTCATAAAGATTGCTTTGTTTTTTCTTAGAAATCATTTATTTTGTTCTGAAATATCGCTTAGTTTATCTTACAGATCATTCAGTTTGTTCTTAAAGTTCATATAGTTTTTTTATATATATCTTTTAGTTTGTTATTAAAAATCTTTTAGTTTGTTCTTAAAGGTCGCGTATTTTGTTGTTGAAGATTGCTTAGATTTTTCGTAAAGATAAATCAGTTTGTTCTTAAAGATAATTGATTTTGTTCCTTGAGATCGATTAGTTTGTTCTTAAAGATATTTTAATTTGTTCAAAAGAACATTCAGTTTTCTGTTAAAGATTGCTTAGTTTATTCTTATACATCATTTAGTTTACGTTAAAGATCATTTTTGTTCTAAAAGACTATTTAGTTCTTTCTTAAAAATCGTTTAGTTTGTTCTTTAAGATCGCTTAGTTTGTTCTTAAAGATCGCTTTGACCAAAAAAAAAAAATACTCGAAAAATTGATAGGTGATTTGTTTGATTATTTTTTAACCTTTGTTTGCAAGTTTCTACACATGAATCGTTGCATCTAAAGTCTTTTGGGATAAAAGAGCAGTACATGAACTTTTGACAAGACAATTTGGCCTCCGAGATACACTTGTTGATGAGACGGAAATGTAGTCAGTTAAGATTTAGTAGGACATGATAGTATCAAATTAACAAAATGTAATTAAAATATTTTTTCATTACTCTTTGATTATACTGTTTGTACGGACGAGGACTTCGTTTTTTTGTTGTGTAATTTTTTTATTTTTTTTTCTAAGTGTTTCTCATTCATTGTATTACTTATTTCCTTTAAAAACATCCTCTTGCAGCTTCAAAGATTTTTATCAGCTGCGTCCGTACGTTTGGAGATGTCGTGTTTTTTTTTTATAAAGACAATTAACAGCTGTCCTTTTTAAGACTTTATATGTAAGTGTTTCGATTACAAATGAAAAAAATGAGAAGTAACTTTTAAGACAATGGACATAAACGTATCAGCATAACCAATAAAAATTAAAAAAAAAAAAAAAAATTCTTATTTTTTTTTATTAATACTATTAACAGCTGTCCTTTTTAATACTTTATATGTAAGTGTTTCGATTACAAATGAAAAAAATGAGAATTATCTTTTAAGAAAATTGACATAAACGTATCAGCATAACCAATAAAAATTAAAAAAAAAAAAAAACATTCTTCGATTCGTAGATTCTCTAAGCACTTTTTTTGTCTAAGTATGAGATACGCTACGTGCCACGGAGCGTAGATGTTTTGAAAACCTTCTTTTTTTGTCGCGATAATCCAGCAATCACATTTATAGTTTACGTTTAGAAGATTAAGCATAGGGTAGGCTACAATAAATATATATATAAAGATATTTATATATAATATGTGTTGTTATCGTATGAGGGTTAGCCTAGTTTTGTTAAAACCTGCGTTATATCTGGGCATAGCATGCAACCTTACCTCCCCTTATGATTATGATACCGATATCACGAATGAACACTGACACTGACCCCCCCCCCTCCCCCCATGCTCTTGATTTGTTTCCGTTTCCAAATGAGTCTAGATAGATGGATAATTCAAGAATTTATGATTTTGAGTGTTCTGACTTCCTCAGAGTAAATACAGTATGACGTTAAGTGTTCTGAATTCCTCAGAGTAAATACAGTATGACGTTCGACTGGGATCGGTGTACTTTTATGAAACTTACGAGACTTACAAGATTTTAGCTGTGTTTATATGTGTTGATTAATATTTGTAATTGTCTAGTCGAAAAAATACCTCACAGTTAGTGCAAAACAACAAAAAAACTAGTCTGTGCAAAAGTACTCTCTCGTCTTGGCTTTTTGTAACTCTCTTCTATCAGGTTAACCTAAAAACTTTTTAGAAAAATTAAAAAAAAAGGTTTAAACCGCATCTGCTAGGCTAGTTCTAAAGGCAACAAAAAAACGTGATCACATCACATCACTACTTCATTCACTTCTTTAGCTGCCTGTAAAAGCACGCATTGACTACAAAATCTCTGTTCTGTTCCACAACTTTTTCTCGAATTCCTACCCTTCTTATCTAACGTCTCTCTGTTTATTCACCCCTTAGACAGCTTCGCTCCTTCGCAGACGCGCATATTCTTTCTCAACACAAGACTCGCTTAAAAACATACGGTGAACGCTCGTTCTCTTTCTGTGCCCCCAAACAATGGAATTCTCTTCCATTACACATCCGCAATATACGGACTATCACAGCCTTCAAAACTGCGGTCAAAACACATTTTCCTTTTAACTCTAGTATCCTGACTGATTCCAACATCTGACCGAAAAACGATGCTGCTGGGTGTCGTCCATTACTTGACATGTAAATAGCTTTAAATATACATTTTTTTTAAAATTTAATTCATGTTAAAATTTTTGTATATTCAGTTAAATTGTATGCACAGCGTGGTGAGCCAGGCCCTTGGCTAGAGTACCACGCTATGTGCACTCATAATAATAAATAATATGTTTTTACTCATTCTTTCTCTATCTTTCGCACTCTCTCAAAAAATAAATAAATAAATAAATATATATTTTTACATATTTTTATTATATATATATAATAAATCCCCAATTATTTGACTTTTTGCGTCTTGAGGGCGTAAATTCTACGCTTTGTATTAACAAATGTTTTTATAACACATTGACAATACGATCAGTGCATGTTTTGTACACATCTCACATTTACCTTGACGTGCTACATTTTAATGTTTACGCCAATGTCTTAGCAAATGTTTCATGCTTTGCATGCAATTACCATAACACAGATTTTGGCAGATCTGATAACATTCGTTTCGAATGATAGTGTCTTAAAAAAAAAAATCAAAGCTTTGATGAAGATGCAGTTGGGTGTCATTTAAGTTCAAAAAATAAAATTCAGACATTAAGATAAGATGCATTGTTTTATTCACTGTTAATTTATAGCACATTATCTTTTTAATGTACACACAAATCCAGGTGGCGTAACAACGGCTTGGCATTGGGGCAGTTGCCAAGGGCGCCGGCCTGCGCCAGTTCAAAAGGGCGCCGCTCAATCTCTATTTTTTAAATTTTTATTTAAACAAAAGAGCGCCAAAAATAAATTAGCCAAGTCCGTCAAAAACCTAGTTACGCTCCTGCACAAATCTCTTTATGCGGCTAAATAAATTATCTATTTTGTTTCTTTAATTTTTTTTTCATATTTTTGTGTGTATCATGTATTGCTAAGTGGGAGGAGCAAAGGCGACACGTGCGTAGCAAACACCGACTGCCATGTACACGTCCGAACACAGTTTGATGAAATCGCCGGTACGTTTAAAGCCGTGTGCATTGACACAAACAATGGAAATGGTACGTTTCACATTCTCTTTATTCTCTATGTGCATATTAGTTTTCAGATTATTGAAAGAATGCACAGGCTGCCAAAATGACTAGCACAAACTTTTCTAACCTCATAAGATACTTTTTTGTGTTATATTAATTTTACAATACCTGTAATGAAAATATTACAAAGACGCTAACAGTGCTATTTGATAGATAAATGTACACATATATAACCACTGATGTGAATTATCGTGTACATGCTTCCAATATCGTAAACAGTTTTATATTGTAAGACTTTTCTTTAAAAAAGGGTTGGGGTTGGGAGGGGGGGGGGACATTCTGCATCAGACTTTGTCGAAATCTTTAATAAACCAAATGAAACTACTTAAGTTGTTTTTTTTGTTTTTTTTTTAAATTATAAAAGTAAACTAAAGTTATTTTTTCGAAGATGCATCAGTAAAAGTTCTTTTAAATTGGGAGGGGGGGGGGACATTCTGCATCAGACTTTGTCGAAATCTTTAATAAACCAAATGAAACTACTTAAGTTGTTTTTTTTGTTTTTTTTTTAAATTATAAAAGTAAACTAAAGTTATCTTTTCGAAGATGCATCAGTAAAAATACTTTTAAGAATTTCATTATCGCTGGCTTTAAATACCATTAAACAGTGTAAAAATAAGTAAACTATTGTTAACAAATTAAACTTATAAATGATAGTATGGTACTTCATGAACGCCTTGTTATTTTTTAAAAAAATGGAAGATCAAAATGCAGATAGGACACGGAAAGCAACTAAACATATCTGGTGTTTGTTGTTTTTTTTGTCAAATATCCTAGGTGTTTGATTTTTTTCATTACGATTCAACATAATCCATCTACCAAATTTAACTTGATTTATTTATAAAATAAGTTATTATTTAAAAGGGTGAAAAAAATGATGATGAAAAGCTTAAATTATTTTCTTAACGAGATTTTAAAAAAATAAAAAAAATAAAAAATTAAAAAATTCACAATTATTTTCTATTTGAAGTGAAGTATATCTGCACAGAAGTGCAAGAGGGTGACGATTTCAAGAACTGCTTTAAGAAATTTGTCGACTTTGTTGGCTTCAAGTGCGCCCCGTAAGTCATGTGTTTTTATTATGATTACAGATAATGTTATTGTTGTATTCGATGTGTGGGAATGTTTCGCGAAATTAACTTTGTCTTCAAAACTTTCTGGGTTGTCTCTAGTGTCATATCATTAAAGAACATATTATATAGTTTAGACTCATATCATTAAAGAAAATATTATATAGTTTAGACTCATATCATTAAAGAACATATTATATAGTTGAGACTCATATCATTAAAGAACGTATATAGTTTAGACACATATAATTAAAGAGCATATTATATATTTTAGACTCATATCATTAAAGAGAATATTATATAGTTTAAACTCATATCATTAAAGAGCATATCTTATATTTTAGACTCATATCTTTGCAACATATATCGAGGTTTTTCTCCTTTCCTTTACATCACATGATCGTAAGCAACCATGGGGGTGGGGGGTGTATTTTTTTTTAGCTGAGCAAGCGAGCTTTGCTATACAGAAAGAAAAACTTATTTGCGTGTACTCTGGAATGTCTCATACTGGGAACCACTAAAGATAAAAACGAAATATGTATATATATATGTATATATGTGTGTATATATATATATATATATATATATATATATTTATTTATTTATATTTATATATATATATAAATTAGCCAAAACTCCCGGCTTAGCACATGTTTGTATTCGGAAAAGAAAATATTTCTAGATAGTTATCAGCGTACACGTAATTTTGAGTCAAGTAAAAAAAAAAATTTACTAAAGTACCCTTTGAAATTACACATAAAAGCAATATTAATAATAGCACTTGCAAACTTTGTCAAAGTTATAGCCTTTTAGCAAATTAGATGAAAATAGTGTCCCTGTCTGTAATCTGTTCCAAAGGTTATTCCTAGAATATTTGCACTTTAAAAATCATTCAAATAAAAATTAATGTTATTTTTATATTTTTTTTCATGCGTATCCCATTTAAATCAGTAGGAATTCGCGGACACTTTGCCTTTTAAATGTCTACTATTGCTCATCCTCCCGTAAATAGAAAATCTCTATCTATAATATTTTACAGGTATGAGTATGTTACTTTAGATTACGCACAAAGTATTTTTTTAATTTTGCTCACCATTATAACGTAATTCAAACTATTTGTATTTCATTGAATTACATATAAACAATTGGAAGTTACATTCACACTAGCATTGTAAACATCATTGGATGTTATTCTTTGTTACGTAACTTCATCATCGCCCTTTTTGGCGCAAGTGACAGAATTATTTTGATACCAACCTCTTTGACTCAACTCACAGACTTAGTTTGATATCACCCTCTTTGANAAAATCTCTTTCTTTAATATTTTACAGGTAGGAGTATGTTACTTTAGATTACGCACAAAGTATTTTTTTAATTTAAAAAAAAATGTTCCCTCTCCCCCCCCCCCCATAAAAAACGCCCATAAGAAATATTGAAAATATTAGGTCTGAAATCAATCGAACTGTTAAAAGATTATGAATGGTAAGTTTATCAAGTTTGGCATATGTGCGACAATTTTCTTTAAAAAATTGCATTTTAGCCTCACGCTTTATGTGTAGCTTTACGCGTATAGGAAAAAAACATTGCAAAACCTTCTACACTCATTTGGAACATTGTGGAAACTTAAAAATAGCAAAGATTCTCAAATCTAATTTCATAAAATTGGAGGAAAATCATAGATACAGAAACATCATAAATATTGACAGTAAATGTATATAATTTTAAAATAGCCATTAACTGACTATGGCCTTACGAAATGCTTATAATTATGTGACCATTCGAACGTTCTAGAATAAGGTAGAAATTTCAAGAAGCTGTAGAAGTTATATTCACCTATACCTAAAAAATTCACAGAAAAGTATTTAGAACTAGAAAAGTAAACTAAAATTTCAATCAACTATTTGAGACCATTAAAAGTGTCCTTTATGTCTACGTAGTGCTATAAAAGCACCTGTTGGAAATTCATTTTTTTTTTAAATTTTAAATAGGAATCAATTGTAAAAAATGCCTCTTCTAAGTGACGAATACTAAAACATCTAGAATAAAATACGTTAAATCTATACATGTTCTTTTAAAGTTAAAATAACAGCCCAGGTTTAGACCCGTTCCTTGAGTTTTAATATAGCAATGTGGTCCTATACATTTCAGTATATAAATAGCAACATTGATAATTTGAGGTTTCTCATTATAATCATTTTAATTATATGCGAGATAATATAAGTAAAGAAAATGAAAGCCGTGTCCCTTAAGAAGTTAAGGGGCATGAAAATTTTAAAACAATTTGGAAGTGGATCAATTTTAATATAAAGAGTTACTTAGTTTTAAGAATTATATGTGCTACGATTATCCCAAAGCTAATATCAGGAACAATAAATTTTTTTTTTTTTTTTTTTTTTTTTTTAATTTTTTATTTAATTTTTTTTTTTTTAAAATTTTTTTTTTTTTTTTTTTTATTTTTTTTTTTTTTTATTTGTTTTTTTTTTTTATATTTTTTTTTAAATTTTTTTTTTTTTTTATTTTGTTGTT
>CAXITT010000068.1:405631-430659 GCA_964033795.1 Lymnaea stagnalis
TTTTTTTTTTGGGGGGGGGTTGGGGGGGGGGGGGGAGGACTGCGTGGCATTTTAAAATATTTTAATCATCATAACGCTTTCCACTGCAGCAGGAAATGCCTCATGACTTAGATATAAAGGAATCTGTGGGTTGTTACTTTGAATTTTTTTTTAAATAAAGATGTAAGGTTGTGTTTAACATCTGGGTGCTTTAGTTGTTTGTAAGAGTTCTAGCTTTCCAAGCACCACACTTATTTATTCAACTTAACCGCTCAGCTCTTTTGCCGACCACATCGTTTAATTTTTTTCTACAAATTAGCCCACATGTTGTTTATCTTCTAGAAATGACATATAATTCTTAAATCCTAAGCCTACCAATAAAATTTCCTCATATAATATCTCATATAATATCTCTCATTTATTCAATCATTGCCAAAAATAGTTCCCTCCCATACATCTACCTTTTTTTACGCAACTTTTTGAATTTTAAAAGAAACTCTTCAAAAATCGCTGTTAATCTCCTAACATTACTGAATTTTATTTCTCTAAAAGACACAACCACACTGTTTTTAAATTACATTAAATTAACTTCGCTCTTGCTCGTGTGCTACTTTCTGCGTGTCTGGCTAAATTTTGGCAGGCTAATTAACCAACTCTCTGTCAACATGTCGAACTGAAACTTTACACGTGGACTTGTATCCTGCATATAAAAGTCTTACATGTTTTAAGAGTGTGAAATTAAACGTATTTGAAAAGCATTTTTGTATTTTGAAAACATGGTATTGGAAAGGTTGTTACATGTTTTGGGTAGGTTGTTATTTATATTTAGCAATGCTCAGTTAACTTATTTGGAATTTGTTGATATTTGCAGTCTGATATTTATATTAATTTTTTGCTAAATATATATAGATATCACATTATTATTTTTTTTTTCAGTATTTTACTTTGTTGAATTAAGTATTTTAACGAGCTTAAATGACATTACCTAAAACTATTTATTACACATCGCCCTTACATCCTTCTACCAATGAGCGCAAGATTTTTTTTAAAGAATCGCTAACGAATCGGCCCGAACTCAAAAGGGTAACCGTTTATTTATCAAAGTTATATGGCCCTTGTTTTTTTGTTTTTTTTTAAACATTTCCCTTCCATTTTAGACAGTAAAAACTGTATCGAAATAGCAGAAGATGTTTTCGTAATTAGATGCGGGCTACTGCATTGAAATAAACGTTTAAAAAAAAATCATAACGCATTGTTATTTTGTTGATTTTATTTTTTTAAATCTTTTCTTTCAAGTGAGATGACATTTTGCAAAAATTATCGGAACAGCCAAACGTATTTCTTATTACCCGGTGACAGATTTGAGCTGTCAGTTTGTTTTGAAACCTTCCTCTCAGTTAAAGCTTCACTCCTCCTAGGTGGAAAGAACTTCACAGACGGGGAGAATTCGAACAAAAACGTTGAAATATCGATAATGAATGAGTATCGATACGCTCAAATGAATATCACTATCAATAACGTGACAGAGTCCAACTTTGAGTCATATTCTGTTATCGTGTTGCCTCAAATAGAATCGTGTGAACCTTTGACTTTCACATTTAAATTAAGAAAAAAATCAGGTGGGAAGATAATTTGTTTATTTTTAAATTTCTAGCTTTGAGAATCTTAGACTGTATGTAGAGAGAAACAAAAGAGAAAATAATTAAAATACATATCAAAAAAAAAAAAATTATAAACTTCCTTTTTATAAGTGAAATTATTTAAAACGTGCATTTTAATTTGTGTTTGTAATAGATACCACATTTGAAAAAAAAAATGACGGACATCTAATTCAAAAATGTTTTGCTTTCTCAAATTTTTTTTTTTAAATGTATTTATTTATTAATGTTTATTATGATGGAATTTTGAACGGTTACAGTATTTGTAAGTCATACAATTCTTACATGTTTTAAGAGTGTCAAACTAAACCTTTCATTTGGTTTTTGACTATAGTACCTATCAGGAACGTTGCAAGTAAAAGCAGCTCCTTTGACTTATCCTCAGTTTTGGCAACCTCCTCCCAAATCAGAAACCATCAATTCACATATTTTGACTGAACCATCTTAGGCGTTATTTTCGCTCAATACGTACAACATCAAATTAGATTTTCATTTACAAAAAAACAAGTAATTTTGATTATAAAAAGTTTAACTTTCCACCAAGTCGATTATAAAAAATTTCCTCCGAAATTAATTGTATTATTTAAATTTTTGTTTTATTTTCATTGAAATTTAACTAGTTATTACAGAAAAATCTGCTCAAATACACCACACATGGCTTGCGGTCTTGTCAGTTGCGATTGCATTTGTGTTAGTCGGCTTGACAGTGGCAATCATTGCCTACAGAAGAGGTAATCAATGTAAAAAGGGTGTTGTTTTGTATTAAGTTCGTTATAATTTTATCATAATTTTTTTTTTTATTTTTTAGGCAAATAAAGTAACAATGAAAGATAACAACAAAAATGTTATATTTTATGTTAAAAATGTTGGATACATTTTAAATTGGGACATTTTTGTTTTATTTAATATCCCCAGTTTTTGTTTCACAAAAAGTGTCTAAGGTACATTTTTAACGCGATTTTGTTGAGGCGTATCTTTAATAACAATTACATAAGGCAATGATTAAATGTATTCAACAGTTCATATTAGTGCGTAGTTATAACAATATAATATAGTTCTATTATGTTTACATTTTATTAAGAACATATATACATATTTTTTAATCATATACATCACTCTATTTTACATGTTGCTTAAAATAGATTATTTGAAATATAGAAATAACTTAATTAACGGTTAATTTTTTTTTCCTCAATTATTTCACAATTATGTTATCTATGCATGTTTTTATAAACGACCCTGTTCAAGTTATCTTCCGTATCAAACAAGCAAGTGTCAAGAGATTACATCTAAAATTGACACTGAAGAGAGAACTTTGCCGCCGGTGGATCACTATGATTACCTCATGGACGTTACAGAAACCCCCATTGATTCTATCGAAGTCATGGAAAGTCATATTTCAGTTTAATTCATTGACAGTAATAATTCAGTCCAAGATGCAGAGCTCGTTACACCGTATGACATTACGTCAAATTTGCTTGACGAGCATACCTACAATAAATTTAAAGGGTCTGGACAGATTTCTACGGTTGGCATTTTCAATGATGCTATGGACGGAAACACGTCGGGGGAACAAACAACTCAGATTGACATTGACAGAGAACATGGCTTTTCCGACTTCTGTGACGAAGAAAAATGAATATGGCAAAGACGGACATATTTGAGCGCGTAATTAAAACAGCAACTATCAATGGTGTTAGCTATTTACGAGCTTCAAAAGAGACGTCAGTAGAAATAATTCAAGACAATTCATCAGTCCATCCATTTCAATTTAATGAGACTGAACACGATAGCGCACGTGAATGTTCCACTGCTCACGAGATTAATGCTGAAGATAACGGCTACATAACTGCCGATGACACTTTGCCACTACCACACGGGACTCTCTCATTAAAATCATTTAAGGCTATGAAAAATGTCAATAACTCATTTTTAAATAATTCTTTCAAACCACTTGATTTTGATCCAACTATCCTTGAGGAATCTTATAGAGAATTGATCAGTAATATAGATAATGATTATTGGGCACCGGAGGGATCTGAGACTAACTTCACTGACGCTGCCATTGGCATGGGTAAAAATAAAGTATGGCCGCGTTCAAAAGCGGCTGATGCAGATTACGAACCGAGTTATTGGATAGCTGATGGGGCTTACTATAGAACCAATACATTTTACAATAGCAAGACAGACACGATTAACCCTCACACGTGTGTTACATTAAGTGACTACATAGCTGGTCCGTTTAAGAAGGGCATCATTTTTCATGATGCAATCAGCCAGGTGGATGCGTCACGATTGAACACGTTTTTTAAACCAGCAAATAAAGAAGAAATTCCAGGAAATGATACTGCAGAGCAAAGTTCTCAAGTTTCCCAAGCACGGCGAGGCCTGAGGAAAATCGATTCTTTTCTGAGTTCATCTTTCAACGTGTCTGACAGACCAAATTATGAATACAATATATTGATGAATGTTTCTGACATGCATGAGTGTGATCACTCAGAAGATGTCAGTGCTCCGCATAAGCTGTATGACGTAAAGAATAATATGCCTTTAAGTTATCATGACCATCTTAAACTCCGGGAATGGGCAATCTGGGAATGTGCATTGAAAGAAATGTCGACATATTCGATCACGTGTCGTTAGTCTAAACCTCTGACAAACACGAACAATAATTTCGAGTCGGTTATCACGGGTATCGGTTACCAAAAGAAGCAGATGTTGATATTTACAGCTCATATCACAACGATAACACTTTGCTTGAAGTTAGCGACCTAAAGCCAGTTTACGACATAAAGATTCCCAAGACTTGTATTTTGAAAAAATTGGCTAGTGACACCGAAGCCGTATTACCACCAAACAATGGATCAAGAAATCGTGAGGAACCAATTGATCTGGAAGTAGAAGATGAATATTGGATACCCGATGGCGCTGATCTAAGTGACGAAGAAATAGATTCATCTGAATTAATTGCAGTTAACACAATAGAATGTAGAGAAGAAGACGAAGCATTGTTCAAAAGGCAACATCCTGTAGATGAGCATGGATACAGCAAACCGATTGAGTTTCAAAATGTTAACAGGCTAAACATGAATTAGCAGATAGAATTTCCCAAGGTGTCACTACAACTATTAGTAATAGCAAATATATATTTTTTAATATACTATTTAAGTACAAGTTCAACTTAATCTATTTTAGTATTATTATGAAGCTAGTAAAAATGTAACAGTAGTGCAAGTAGAAATCATAGATAATTAATGGAAATGTTAACATCACTTTCTTGTCGTTAGAATAATTTGTACAGTTGCTTAGCTACAGTTAGTGCTCTCTTCCCCCACCCCCACACACACACACTCGACTAAGAAATATAAGGTAAATTTTTAACGATAGAGAAAATTGAGATCTTAAGAAAAACAGGCACCACTTATGATACATATAAGATATAAAAATAAATATATAATAAACGACTCACTTCGTGCACGCAGTTTTAGTATACATTTATTATCGCAGCGTTGTGGGCCATTATAGATTTAATTTAAAAAATAAATTTGAATCGATCCACCTCAAAGAGTATATTTTAAAAAAGTATTTAAACTAGAGAATTTACAATGTCCTTTTAATATAACAAGGTACCTGTTGAAAAATTACTCGGGAAAAAATAGTGCTTGATCGTGATCAATAGGAGGTGGGACAGTTCAGGGGAAAAAAATATTCTTTATGGCGTTAAGTGTACACAGGTGTAGCTACGTTTGAGAAAGGAACCTTTTGAGATGGCACGTTTATCTTAATTGCCTACATAATGCTATAGTAGCGTATGTAAAGGCGTAATGAAAGGATTTCGACCCATGCATATTATCGTCAAGTTAAGCTACTGGAAGTTTTGTACATTTCATGAGGGTGCACATTTTTCAAACTATGATTTGTTCTTTTTAAAAAAAATTACAATTTTGGCGCTAACAAACACATTATTAACATGTACAACAACTGGAAGCTTACTGAACTTCAAAATTACCGGCTGGTGCGGGAATTCATCACCTCGTATCAAACGCAGATTAAATAGACTTATGCAAGAAACCAAGCAGACATGTATAAGATGTAAGCATTGTTAATAGAAACGACCATATTTACAACTTTGAGACCCTTTAACGTTGCATCTTTGCATGCTTTTAAATTAGTTTTTGGTGGAGAATAAGTGGTCTGCTGTTGTTGTTTTTTCCATGTGTACCATGTGGATATGATTGGCATTATTTGAAATTATAAATGGCTGATATGTCTCAAGTATTAAGGAAGGTGCTATCTGGCTTGTGATGAATAGCTTGCTAGTTTAAATTGACGATCAATATGAAATCTTGTATGTTTGTTGGGAATGAACTGAGCACAAAGCTATCCACCAGTCTCCCTTCAAAAACCACCATCCAGCAAAATGTTTCTATAAATCGCATGCACTTTGTCTCCCTACCACCTCATCCACGTGTCCATGAGATTATAGTGTTTTATAGCGATCAATACTGCAGACAGCTTTGGGGATTTTAAGTCATGCTTTATTATTCATTCAATCGTCAATTTAAATCCTTTAAGACGAGGGCTCCAAGCTCCTGGGTTTTTATCCATAATCGACACGTGTTGTGTTTCCATGGGAGCCAAATTGACACGTATTGGGTTTACTATGAGGCCCAAATTGACACGTGTTGGGTTTACTATGAGGCCCACATTGACATGTGTTGGGTTTACTATGTTGCCCAAATTGGCACGTGTTGTGTTTACTATTGGCCCACATTAACACGTATTGTGTTTCCCATTGGGCCCAAATTGACACGTGTTGTGTTTACTATGTGGCCCAAAATGAGTGCGAGTTGTGTTTCCTATGTGGCCGAAATAGACACGTGTTATGTCGTGTTATGTTTACTATGTGGCACAAATTGACACGTGTTGTGTTGACAATGTTGACAAAATTGACCCGTGTTGTGTTAGTATGCGGCCCAAATAGTCGCGTGTTGTGTTTACTTGGTGCCCCAAATTGACACATTGGGTTTACTATGTGGAACAAATAGTCACGTGTTGTGTTTACTATGTGCCCCAAATTGACACATGTTGGGTTTACTATGTGGCACAAATAGTCACGTGTTGTGTTTACTATGTGCCCCAAATTGACACATGTTGTGTCTACTATGTGGACCAAATTGACACATGTTGGGTTTACTATGTGGACCAAAGAAACATTTTAATTCTTCTTTTTAGATCATTATAATGTTGATTGTTTTTTTTTTGGTTTTTTTAACTTTAATTATTTATTTTGTTAATTGATGTGTTAATGAAACAAATTTGCATATTACGTTGACTTGATATTTTATTTTTATTGTTTTACAAACAATAAATTTCAGGTGTTCTAATTATACTTGGATCGCGCTATACCCGGTATCGTAACGGAACATGAGTGTTTTATTTTACCTTAATCACATTTTTTTAATCCGATGTCAACATAAAATATAATTCAGTTAATTTGATTTTTTTTAATCTTAATTCTTTATATTAACTTCTCCTTTGTTCGTTTTTTTCTTCCGTACTCTCTGGCGGCAAATGATTCGGAAGTCTTAAATCAACTCTTTTCCTGTCATTCTGTCGAGCTGAATCTTGGCACACAGAAACATTGAAGATGACAACACATTCGATCAAATGTTCAGCCTACTTCCAACACTCAAATCTCAGTAAAAAGTTGTCGCTCTTTTTTCCACAAGAAAAGGGTTGGGGGGGGGGGATGTTAATGTATTCAATGGTAGCGTGTTTTGGTATTTGGATTAATTGTTGTTATTATGTTGTTTGATATTTGGATTTGTGACGCATTTGTGTTCAAACTTATCGTGAGTCTATTTGGTTTTCCATGCACGAATTTTGATAAAAATCATTCCCGAACCAAACATGACTTGCTACAAGCACATCATAAATGATTGGTCGCCTTAAAATGCGTGTATGCAAACAAAAATTCTAATCAAGGATTAATAAAAAAAAAAAACATTTGTAGTTAGGGTGTTAATTGTCGTCGAAATATTCGACAGCGAAGTGGCCAGGACCCCCGATAAAGTTTCGGCGATAAGGCGTCGGCGAAACGTCTCATAACCAACTAATTTACCCACAAATAGATGATCCTGGAATTGAATTGACATTCGCACCTGAGGCTGGTATGAAGATGCAGACTGATCTCAAGATAGTTGCTTTACTTTTGGTTGTATACGTGGCATCCTCACTTGGAGGTAAAGACTATACTTGATTATATCAAATGTATCTAATATTCATTTAAGCTTTTCTCTTTTCCTTTAAAAGTAAATAATCATTTCTCTTTAATGTTTTATTTTTTGCACTTATTTAATGTTTTTTTTAAAGGATTTCTTAAATTTGAATGAATTAATTTGCTGAGTTTTTGTTTTCTTTCCTGGAGTGTGTTAAATTTTTACGAGGATAGAAAGAAAAAAAAAAACGTCAATAACTCTTTATTATTTTGTCAAACAGATAGCATAAATTTAAACTATCCTCCCTTTGAATTTGAAAAACGAAGTAGAAAAAAAATGTTCATGTTGTAATTATAATACGGCCTCAGATGTTTTGCAATTTTCAGGTAAATAAAGGTTGTTTTTTTTGGTCCTTTTTTAACACTTGTTTCGCTACAAACATCGATTTGAATATGATCATTACGAACTAAAAAATATCTTTTTGCTTGTATAGTAATTTTTGTTGTTCTTTTCTATGTATTCTATGGACATTTACTTAACAGACGATGATAATATATCACTATCTTGTTTGAGGTATGATCTTATAATTATACTAGTTGATACCTGCCGTAGCAAACAGCGGTGTACGAATATAAACGGTGAACGTTGAGAAGGAAATTCATGAGCTAAGAAGAAAAAAATACTTCATGAAAAAAGTGAACCTCTCTTGCTCAACACAAGAGTTGCGTCTAAAATAAATGCAAATGTCCCTTTCGGCAAGCGGTTCACATCTTCTCCGACGAAAATGGCCTCAACATCGGTGTGACATGTCGGGACATAACATCGTTTTCAACAAAGCCCAGGGTTTTCTTTAAAACCATTCGGACATATACTGTTGTGATTGGCCTGAGCGATTTCAAACATGTGTTGATATGATTAGGGAAGGGGTTCAGGATTCTAAGCATGGAATCTAGCTGGATGAGTAAATTTTAGCTGCATGCAGAATGTGCTTTATTTGTTTGAGTTTATTTCATTTTATTCCACTGTGTCCAAAACGTACAACTGTCTATATACTGGAAAGATAGCAGTGTTAGTGTATAGTGCAGGCATTTTTTAATAAATTTTCCATTTAGTTGTAGAAAAGCATGGTCCGTGACCTGGAGGTTGAGTTATATGTGCACCCATGGAAGCAAACGCTAGAGAAGTGTTGTATTCTCAAATGTGTCCATGATAATCTTTAGCTTCTGAAGTTTGATGAGTAAAAAGTTGTTGTAAAGACACTGATGGCTCCAGCCAATGTGGTAACCCTACTTTCCAGTCGTGGCAGCAACTTGAATACTTGCTAGATGCATTACACTCAGCAGGTCAGTATAGCGCATTAAAGTATTTTCACTGCTGGCCTGGACTATTAGTGTTGTACTCTTGTACGGTAAGACATAAATTAGGTTAAGTATTACCCCTGGTACCGAGGATTGTGTATATGTCTGTTGAGACTGCTTTTGTTTGGAAGCGTTGCATTGTAGATGTTGCATCGCAAACGCTGTGAATGACTTTTGATGTGCTTCATAAAAAAAACATGTAGTGAACATCTTATTGCATTTTTGGCACACGTATAGTTTCGGCGAGCAATTTTTTTTTCTTGTGTTTGCATTTTGCGTTTGCGTTTGAAATTAGTTTTGCGATTGAAAAGTTTTGTTGCAGGAATCGCACTGGATGAAGGTGCTAATGGAGTGGGAGTCAGGTAATATCTCAACGAGTAGAAATTGTGTATGTTTATGAAGAGAGTTCTGCGTTGTGAAACAGTTAATCCAAGTGTTACACCAAAACAATTTGTCGGGCTTTTGTGTTTGGCTAGGCTTGATTTTGTTTTAAAAGGTTTAATACGAATGTCGCAGAGGAAAGTTCTAGCAGCAGACGACACTGTCTGGAAGAGAAAAATGTCTTAAGACAGATGTTTTGGTTTGATCATCAAACATTATGTGCTTCTGTGGAGACATGATCGGAGTTGGTAGGATGGCTTCATAGTGGTCATTGTCCAATTGTCTTGAGTGCACTGTAGCATTGATAATCTTAGAGAGAGTTTGAATTTCGGGCTCACCACCAAAAACGACAGATGTTGACATGTATTGATAGTACTCTTGATTTTTTGGTGATAGCTTGAGTTGCAGTGAAAAGAAGTACAGGAAGAGCGTCTCCAAATCTGTCCCAACGTGATGCAACGAGTTCTACTGCCTTATTGAGAGTGCACTGCCTTCATCAACCGCTTGTGTCAAGATATAACTCAATGCTAGGAACAGGCAGTAGCCGGATCCCGGCACAGAGATAACTTTGAACAAATATCCATTGACAGATAAAATTTTATGGTTCATTTTATAATTCATTTTATTAACTATTTAAGAAACCAATGATTCTTGTAGCAAGCATCTCTTTATTAAAAAAAAAAACTCCCATACTAACACATTTGCAAGACGCCATTTGTTATATACAAATATGCGTCAAACAATACACAGCATCTGGCAATGTGCGAACTCCATGTACTAAAGTTACTTGACAAATCCTGAACTCAAGTAACGCATATTTAAGAATCCCAATTTTTGCCACTCTCCTTCCCACATGATACTTACTTCAAACTTTTTATTTCACGTCCATGAACTATGTTAATATTCCGATATCTATTAAATACCTTGATGTCCCAACAACTTTTAAACCGATTTTCGTTTTACATCTTACTTAAAGTGAGAAGATTTCATTTTCCGAAAAGAAAGTATATCATTTGGCTTAGTTATCATGATTATATATTGCGCGCTATTGAACTCATTATTGAACAATACTTTCTTACAAAAATTGAGATGAATTAGACACACACAATTTGTGTCAATATAACAATATATGTTAAGATTAAATAATAACTGTATATAATACACAAATAAACGTTATGGCACATGTCTTCATTAGTATAAAACAAAAGGTTTATATAAGTATAAAACAAATTAACATAATATATATACACATATATCCAACCCAAAAATGAGATAAAAAATAGGAGTGGGCACAAAAGCCAGAAAGAATCAAAATAAATAAGAATGGAAAGGACGTGATCTGGAAAAAAACAACAACAAAAAACGAAGCAGGAAAAAGACATGGCAGCTGCGTAAAATTGTGAATTTGGTTTATCTTGTTTGGAGTCAACGTATAAAATCTTGTCTTTAATTTATTCTCTCTATAGATCCTATCAGGTGTGTTACTAGTATACAGTATACCAGTAACTGCGATGTCTAAAATTCCATCATTGTTAGGGCTATTGAAATGTTTGAAGACAAGACAGAGAGCTTGTTTATTTATGTCATAGAGGTGTACTCTGAACCAGTTCTCAAGACGACGACCTGCCTCTCCCACGTATAATTTACACCTCTTTTACAATAATTGGTGTAAATCACTTTGTGACTTGTGCAGGTAAATCCATCCTTTATTCTGAATATTTTCAGAGGGAAAGTGATATTATAATCGTCAATCACGTAGGGATATGTGTTACATCGGCTAGGTTGCAACTTTTGGTGTTTTAATGAGCTTCAATAGCAGGGAGCCGGCTTCTAACTAGCATGTCTCTAAAGATGTTGTTCCTCCTGAAAGGAACAAGGGGAGGTTTTCTGAAAATCTCATTGGTGACAGTGTCTGCCATAAGAATTGAGCGGTGTTTCATAACCAGAGAAAGAGCTTTTAGGTTACAGGGATTAAAAGTTAAAATACATTTAGACCTATGCCCAGTGTCAGAACGAGTAGCTTGAAAATAATCCTGTCTAGTCATACCTTTAATATGAGTGACAGATCTCGTTGTTGTTATGATGGATTGCTGGTCATTGTAGGATATTCAATGTTTTACTTGTTGTGTGCTGCTGAGTGTTTTCCTGGAAAATCTTGACTGTTATTCATATTTTATATACCAGAAATAGTTGACGGAATTTTTAAATTGCCAAGGTGAATAAACTTATAGCTTGCAACAAACCAGTTAGTGTTTAGTGTCTTTGTATCCGTTTATATCAGTTGTACTGGCCCGTGGGACGAAGTGGGAGGAAATACCCCCAAAAAATAATAATCTGTCATCAGGGTTAGATGAGCACACGACAGTAAGATCTACATCTCGTCATCTCTTCAAACATTAAGAATTATTTGTAATATACTCTCAAACAAATTCAATAATTAGGCATCAGTCCACGTGTCACACTAGTAGCGTAATATATATTATATATACAAGTTTATAGATTTTAAAAGTATACTATTAAGCTTGAAATGAAGAGTCAAATTAATTAATATTCTCGTTATCCTCTCAATATACTCATTTAAATTTAACAAACATCGCTCGAAAGCTTCAAGGCTGCCCTGGTATCTGCTAGGAGCTGTTCGACTAGCAACACAATTCCCCCAACCGTTGCACAGATGGCAGTATATGGATGCAGCGACGAACACTACCAGAACCAGACCATTGTATTACATGAATTAACAATAGTTTTTTTAAAGTAATGTATTTCCTTTTATGTTCCTTGGTATAGTTGGAGTAACCGTTAGCGATTTGCCGCAAGACATAAGGCGGGCTAGTGGAAATGGTTTACCCTTATCCTGGCGGTTCTTACGATCCCAAGAAAACGGAAAGACAATTGACGCTCATCCCGGAATCCCGATAAATCCTTTGGAAAAAAATGCCATTAACATACGTATTATAAATAGACTATGCAAGAGGTTTTTTTTTTTATAATGGCTTGATTGCTACAGCGTATTAATGTATGAACACCGAAGTTAAGGGTAGATGACAGGTTGATCCCTTGCACCAAGTTGTTATACTCTCCCCTGCCTGGTCCTAGTCATTAGTAACTAGTATTGACTTTCGCATTTTTAAAACATCACACGTTCTAGTCGCGAATAACTTACGAAATATTTACAACTACTTGTAACAAGGGTTAGATTTAATTAAACCACAGATACAATTGTTAACACATGTACCTATGTATGTAGATATCATACTATGTTGATTTTATAAGGTACAAAAGTCATCCACGTAATACGATGATATTTTTACACATGACCAGCCTGGTATAATATAAAGGTGGTTTGACCTTCTTGTTAAAATATAATGTTAGTTTAACAAATGAACAGTCTGGTACAATATGAAGATAGTTTGACAAATGACAGAATGGTATAAAAAATGTTCTAAGACAGTTTTTTGCAAAGTCATTGGTCAAAAGGTCCAAAAATCCCCAGCAGGATGATTATAACATTTTCTAGAGCAAAATTTCTTTTCCAGAACATGTCAAGAACCATATTTTCGGAGCAAAAACCGATTTGTGGCTGACTTGGCCGAGCCGCAGTCAGGGGCGCTAAAAAGCCGCATGCGGCTCGTGGGCCTTGATTTTTCGACCACTGTTCTAGGGCAAAGATGGCTAGATCTTGAATACGGTAGTGAAGAGATTCATGTTAGGTCGTCGGGTGACACAATACGCTAAAAGAAATGTTGGTCTAGTACATAAATAAATTGGAGATATTTTTTTTCAAAACCATCTGAGCATCTGTCCCTGGTTAAAGTGATCAGCTGTAGCAATCTATAACTTGCTGAGATTTTTTTAAACGTATAATGATAGTCATTACTTGGGTTTTACGCTGATGGAACTTTTTCCTAACTATCATCCCAGATCCCGGGGTTCTATGATCCCGTTTGAGAAACACTAATGGATGTCAATGTGGTGGGCTTCGAATTTATTCCTTAACACAGTAAATCCACTGACTGATTGATCGTCCTCTGTCATTTAATCCGGAGGGTGAGGTAATTTTAATGGCTATAATTTAAAATTGTACTTTCTTTTCTCTTTTTTTTCCTCAGGAAAATGCAACAGAAAAGATTCCTATTATGTCCATGGCGCTTGTTTCTTTCTAAGACAACAGAAAGCTACCTATGATAATGCTAAGGTAAAATAGGCGAAAATTTTAATGAACACTTTTATTCTTCTTAAAAACGTTGCCTTTAAAAAAAAAAAAAAAAAAAAAAAAATGAAATACGAAAAAAAAATGATGCTTTTAATCGTTAGCGTTGACTTCAGTTTTTATGTAAATTAAAATATTATTTTAATCCTAAATACAAACTTCATTTAATATTCAGCCACTTATGCATCATGCTTATATTCTTTACTTAGATTTCACTTCATAGATTAAAATTTTACATTAATTGTTAAAGGAACAGTATTCATGTCAGAGTAGATGTGTTACATTTAGCATAGGTGTGTAGGCTTGCAGCCATTTTACTTTTTTTTTATATTATAAAACAAAATTAATTTATGTGCAATTAAAAAAAGGGGGCATAGAAAACCCGAGCACAATTAAGTAGGATCGAACGTAGAACTGCAGAACGTACAGGTCAATCGCACGGCTGCCATGCATGCATTTAAATACATCGTTTTTATACTGCATGTTTTAAATGATATTACTCTTACCCCCCCCCCCCCCGCCCCCCGGGCCACTTTTTCCCCATAAAGGCTGAATGCATAACAGAAGGAGGTGAGCTGGCTTTGGTTAAAACAGAACAACATTTGAATAAAATACCTGAACTTAGGCAAATATTTAAGCATCGTAAGTATTTTTAATGCACATAATATATTAACTTTATTTTTATTTTTTTTTTGAAATGCTGACTGTATTAATTATGAGACAAATAACCATTCAGTTACTGTGGATTTGTGATAATAGTTTATGACTATAATGAATTCTTAAACTTGAACGGGCATGGGGGAGAATTTCAAGCGTTTTAATTACTTGTATAAAAACGTATATTTTAAATTATTGATATGATTAAAATTCATTATTTAAAAGCTTATAACTCAAGCAACAGGAATAATAATAAAGATAACTTTAATGCTAATAATAAATTGATCCTTGCAACGCCTCTAACAATAGCAGAACTTTTCTTATGTCTGTTCATCTTCAGTGGAGTCAAGCCCTGGCAGAAAAAAAAAAATAATAGCGTAATTACGTTAGAATACGAAGGTATTTATTTCTTAGAAAGAAAAAAAATGGTGTGGCTCAGTTCCCGAGCGTTACTGCAGGGCTCAATCCCTGATTTAAAAAAACAACAACTTAAAGCCGATGAAGATTGTCTGAACCACAATATCGAAACAATTCATCAGAACATTAATTAAAATGTTGCTCTTTATCAAAAATATAAATAATTGAATCTTATAATACAATCAATTACATTTTGTACGATGAATTATACAGTACTCCATTGGTGTGTGTCTCTCTGTGGGCGTGCTTGTGCGTATGGCTGTGATGGTGTGTGTCTCTCTGTGGGCGTGCTTGTGCGTATGGCTGTGATGGTGTGTTTCTCTGTGGGCGTGCTTGTGCGTATGGCTGTGATGGTGTGTTTCTCTGTGGGCGTGCTTGTGCGTATGGCTGTGATGGTGTGTCTGAGTCTGAGTGTTGTTGTGGATATTGTATTTACTAGCAAAATTGAGAAAAATGAAACTTTTGACCAAACAAAAAAAAAAATACCTCTTAAAACATATCCATTTTTTTAATTTTTTTAAAAGACAACGGCGCATACCAGGATAGAGAAAAAAGTTACTATGCAATTATTGAGACGTGCTCTGGCTTAACTACGTCTGTTTTCTTGCAGCTTATAACGTTTGGATTGGCGCACGGTACAATGTAAAGAGCGGTAAATGGATCTCCGAAGCGACGGGGGCACCAGTGTTTGGCCTGGGTCAATTTGTTGGCTCAATAGGCAAACCCAAAGAGGACTCTTGTGGAGCCGTATTGATGGGCTATGGAGACAGGTGGATCGATGCACGAGCGTGTAAATCAACGTTTGTATTTCTTTGCACGGAGCGAAGAGGCAAGTAAAGTGTTTTGATATGGAATGTTTACGTTACATCTCTTTTTTTTTTTAGCTTCTTTCTTTCTTAAATGTATGTTTGGTTGTTAAAATAGTAACATGTGTGTAACCAAGTATAGAATAAAATGTGAATGGTATAGTAAAACTTATGGCTGGATAATTATTCAGGAAATTCAATTTTAAAACCTTTAAGTAACTAAAGAAATGGATTTTTAATTATATTAATGGTGTATGTAAGAGAAAGGAACTTATTAACACATAATTTGATTTATTTAAAATATATTTTAAAAAATTTAATTCAAAGTATAATATATTAAAAACATTTTTTTTTCTGAAAATTATGCACTATTTTTTATCATTTGATTTTTAAATAATGGATACAAAATTTCATAATTCATTATTTTACTTAAAGGAAAAATTAGCGAAACTACGCACAATATTTAAAACATTCAGATCTTTTTTAAAGTATCTTTAAATTTGAAAAAAAAAATTCGAATTTAATATTTTTTTTTTTTTAAATTTACACTACGATCGTATATTTTTGTTTACATAGTTTTATCTTAAAATGTGAAAGATGTATTGCGAAGTCCATCAATGATGAGTAAATAAGAAGGCCATAACTACACCTCCCAGACAAAAAAGAATATTGTAACGCCATATCCACACTAACTTCCTTAGAATAAAGTGAGGACAATCCCAATGAACAGACAGACATCTTAAAGACCTCTCAACACTTCCGACTTAAAGTGTTCCTCTTTTCTCTTCCACAGTTTCCCCAGTTAGCCCGACCTGCATTTCCGAAATGATTTCTGCAAGTGAAGCTACAAATTCTACAAACGAGGAGAATATGGTTCCAGACACTCCAGGGGCTGACATAAACACTTCAAAGGAAATATCGTCTGAAATAACCGAAAAGGACAATGGAATATCGTCTAGCCCTGAAAACGGAGAGAAAGCAGAAGCCCACACCTAGCTCTAAAAAAAAAAGATAAAGAAGGAGCTAACACGCCTATATCAGTAAACACAGAGAAAGTAGAAGTCAACACACCTAGAACTGAAAACACAGAAACCGTAGAAATTGGTATGAAAACAAAGAGATCGTTCAAACAAGCTCACCTTGTAAAGTTTCCTCAATTAAAGTCGCCAGTCAAGTGTCTAGATGTTATAAAAATATTAATATACAACACACCATAACATTATTTGCCAAAAGCGAAGACGGTAGCACCACTTAGGGAAATTTCATCTTTTTTCCCTTAAGTAAAAAATTTTAAACAAAGTCTACAACACAATTTATTTGCAATGGATATCAAATGAATAAATGAAACAAATTTTAATTTTTAGAAAAAAAAAATTGAAGCTATGCAACAAATATTGCTTAATGTATTTGAATGATACATTTTAGTCATTTGATTTCAACTAGGGTATGAACCATAAACTTTAAATAAAATTTCAGAAAATCTTAAGAAAAAAAATAGTAAATAATATTTTGTTTGCCATGCATTACAATTATATTTAAAAACAATAGGGCATTCTTTTTTTAAACTACACAAACTAAACAAACTTGCAACTCCGTTGATATTTGTCGATCAATTTGATTTTGAATTAATCTAATCATGAAATTAAACAACTTCTAAGAAAACCAAGTTTTTCGTATAACTTCTTCATATGCATTATTTAAAATTAGCTTTCTTTGTTTTAATATTCGAATGTCCCATCAGCTATTAAATCGTAGATTGACTGCACCAAAGTTTTGTGAAAAGAAAAGAAAATCTGAGGCACAAACGCACTTGCATGTTTAATTCTTTTTATTTTTTATTTTATTTTTTTTTAAATTATTTTTTTTTGGAGAATCTCATTTAGCGCAGTCATTGGGAAATTAAATTCGTTGATTCAGTTGTATCATGTCATATTCCTTTACCTTTCCTTTAAAACATGGAAAACTTTTGTTTAAACTTTTTTTTAAACTATTATTTTTAAGGTCTTGGTTGGAAAGTGAAGTTAATATGGCAGAATGTGTTAACATCGACAGTCAGTATATAAGCCACGTTTTAGCTCGATAGTTTGGTGGAAAGTGGGTCAATGGGCCGTCCAAAGATTTAGTTAGTAATAAAAAATTCGAGCAAAAGTGTAGTTATTATGAATGATTTATATATATTTTAAAAAATTGCAAGAAATACAATTGTATACCAGTAAAAATGTAACTATCATATGCAAAACAAGTGAAGTTAACAACAAGCCATGGAAAAGGAAGAAGAACTTTAAAACATGTAGCAGTATTTTATATATGTTTGCAAAATAAATAAAATACAGTAAAAATCGTTGAAAAAATTTCAGTAAATTTTTAATTAGGCCACTGTATAATTAAAATACTTTTTATATTATAAATAATTCATTCTAAATAAATTAACACAAGTTAGGTAAGCAACATAAGATCCTCTCGCTGTTTCTCGCCCTGACATGTGTATGCCTCCTCGCTTTCAATGAGAGAGTGACGAGTTTCTGTTAAATTCTGGAGCAGTGGACCATCACGTTATTTATCTCATACATCTTGGAGAGCCTTGGATAGTCTTCGTCATTCCACCAACGGTGACCAGACCAATGTTTCCAGCATGCTGCCAACACAAGAAGTATTCCTGTAGTGGTTCTGGACAAAGTGTGCTGACTGTACCTGGACCGATAGGCTGTCGATGCTCTCCGTGGTAAGTGGTCCTAGAAAGAAGATGCATATACTAAAAAAGGACGGACAAAGGCTTCATAAAATTTTTCTTTCACTCTGGAGTTGCTGACCTTGAGATTATGCCTTAAGAACCCAGGTTTTTTTGTGCCTGGTTGCACACATTCTTAATATGCTTGTCCTCGCAGACCTCTCTTTGAATGGTAACACTCAGGTACTTTACGGAAAGAACTGGCCCAAGTATGTGGCCATGCAGTTCGTAGTGTTGGTGTAGAGGATACATTTCTAGAGACTGACAGTGTCTGGCAGTTTGTAGGATGAAATTCCATGTCCCAGCTCATCTCCCACTCAGCTAACGATTGAGATTCTGTTGTAGCTGGTCCTGATCAGATCTGTTGGTGATCGTGCTATACACTGTCGTGTCATCTGCGAACAGTTTTACATCGGCTGTCAGTTCCTTGGGTAGGTCATTGATGTATGCTAGGAACAAACAGGGCTTAGCATCGAGCCCAGTGGGACCACTGACTTAACACCGCAAAGGGGGCAGCTTTTACTTTTCAACACTACTTTATTGGCATCAGATGCTGAGGAAGCTAGAGATCTCTGTTTTAGTAAAGCCTTGGATTTCGGATCCCATATCTCTGAAGAGTGTGCAAAAGCATAATTTGACTCGGAAGCCATGTTGACAGACATTGACGTTTTTTTTTATTTTTATGATGCTTCAGGACTGCGCCTACGATTATGTGCTCACAACAGTTTGAATACCACGCTGGTGAGGAATATCGGACGATAATTTGCAGGGTCGGGATGCTCCCCTTTCTTGTAGATTGGAGTGGCATGCGCTGTTCTCCAGGCTGCTTGAACATTGCCTGTGCACAGCATTGTTTGTAAGAGGATTATTAATGCAGGAGCTATATATTTGGCCAAATTTTTAGCACTCGTGGTTGAAGTTGTCAGGACAACATCTTTGTAGGGGTTAAACGTTTTGAGGAGGGAAAGCATACCCTGCCCTGATATCTGGACATCTTTCATGATGGAGTAGGCTCTGTTCACCGTGATGGTCTTCAGAAGGAACTCAGCCTCCGAGAACTCTCTACCATTACCAAAGACTGACTGAAACTGCTGATTGATTATGTTAGACTGTGCCATTGGGTCAGATATTAAAGTGCCGTATCACCTCAGGGTAGTACCCCCAGTGTTTGCGGACTTTTTGTGCTTCACATAGCTCCAGAAGCGGTTGTTCGTGAGCAAATTTCGTCGGAGTGTCATCCCCTGAGAAGATGCCGTTCAGTTAGTTCCTGTTAGATCTGCGCCATAAGCGTTGAAAGTTTCGGCGAAGCCTTAGTAACACGTCTCTCAGTTCAACCAAAACAACAATACTGAACCCGGTAAACATTCTACAACAAACCGTGCATACTAATCACACTTCGACAATGCTGGTTACATTAAACACTCTTTACACTACTGTAATTATTAAAAACTTTTTGACAACACTGAGCCCATTAAACACTCTACGACAAAATTGAACCCATTTAACACTCTACGACAACTCTGAGCCCATTAAACACTCTACAACAAAATTGAGCCGATTAAACTCTCTTCGACAAAACTGATCCCGTTAAACACTCTTCGACAACATTGAGCCCATTAAACACTTTAGGACAACTCTGAGCCTGTTAAACACTCTACGACAATTTTGAGCCCGTTAAACACTCTAAGACAACACTAAGTCCATTAATCACTCTATGACAACTCTGAGCAAATTAAACACTCTTCGACAACACTGAGCCCCTTAAACACTCTAAGACAACACTGAGTCCATTAAAAACTCTACGACAATACTGAGCCCATTAAACACTCGACGACAAAACTGAGCCCATTAAACACTCTTCGACAACACTGATCCCGTCAAACACTCTTTTACGTAAGTCTGTGATTGAAACCCGGCACACGCGTCGTGTGTAGTTTTGAACAATAAATCATTAACATATTAACGCAGCCAAAAAAAAAAAAGTAATGACAGAATGTTGATTATCATTTGAAGGACCACCTACACCCGTTTGAAATGCATTTGTGATAAGAATTTTTAGTGCCTACCATTGATCCATATAGCAAATACATATTTAAAATTGGGGAGTGCGCCTTGCTTGTTTAAATCATGCACACGCTACAGATTTCCTCGATCAAACCATATTCTTGAATAATTATTTTTTTAACTTTTTTATTTATTTTTTGTAAGGTAGACATTAGCTAAGTATGAATATTTGGCATTATATCAAAGGAAAGATAAATGTAAGCCCCCACCCCCTCCCCCAAAAACACAATTCCCTGTACAAAAAGATGGTAGATAAATCTGAAGCACGTCAAGTTAGCTGATCAAGTGATTGATTTCATTAATGGTCTTTATTATCACAGGACAAACGAATCAGTGTAGTAGAAGTACGTCGAGTAGATCGATATTTTTATCTAATGATTTACTCCGTGAACTAGTCACCACGGTTTCGAAATTCAATGCCGTGTAACCATCTTTTAAAACTATTCCATTGTGTAGAGATAGAATTTTTATAACTTGTAAAACGTTTTAAACTTTTGTTCTTACTTTTTTGTTTTAATTTTAAATAAAGTTTTCTTAATAATAAGTGAACAATTTTTTTTTAGAATAAAACAGAGGATACTTTCATGAATTTCAAATAGGTTAAAAATAATGTAATTTTCCTCCCAATAAAATCGTGAGAATCATTGTGTAAAGAGGGTCCCCCGAAAGAGATATGATCTATATAAATCAAAAGTGATTGATCTCTATGTCCTGTTCTAGAAAAAAATGTATTGTACGATCTTGTGAAATAATAAAGAATATAAGAAACACGAAATAAATAGTTCAATCGTAAACTCGATTGTCTTAAACTAGGCTTTATATAAAAAAAAAAGTATTATTCTAAAGTCGAGACAAGAGCTCCGTCTACTGTCAGAGTTGGATTAGTCGGCCATGAAGAACACTGTCCTGTTGGTACTGACCGTTGCAGGGTTGATGGTCTTCACTGCGTCTGTAGAAGCAGGTTGGAAATTAATATTTATAAACATATTTGCATTGAGATATATATAATTTGCAGGTGTCATATATTTGTTTTAATTTCATGTATAATACGTCAAGAGGATATATCTTTAAGCTGCAACAATGTCAGTTATTATATTTTTACAATGTTAGAAGGTGAATAATTAAGTATTGCACTAGACATCAAATGTAATTTTGTAATAACAATTTAAAAATGAATGTAGTCAGCATTTACAATCACAACTCTGTACATAATGGAATAATGTTTAATCACTTCTAGATGTACAGTTATAATACCTCAGATTAAATTTATTTTTTTTCAGATATAAAAGAAGTTAATCGTAATTATTCAAAGTTTCTTAAAATCAGTGCACGCCTAATGTAAGCCTCAACCAAATTATACTTAAAATGACAAGCTCTATCTATTGTCCTTTTTGATATCCGTATTTTTAGCTCTATGTTATAAGTTTAAATTGTCCCTGTTTCCTCCAGTGACTTGTAGATGGTCAGGAGCCGTAGTTGTTGAAGGTATCTGTTTCTTGTTGAACAAAACCAAATCTTCATGGTACGATGCCAGGGTAATGCTTTTATGTTTATTATATTTTTAAAACAGTTTTGTTCTGTTATCAATATTTTTTATCTTTGCAATTTTTATCTGCATGTGTAATTTTATTATTAAATATTTCACTTGGTTTTTTTTTTAAATTGTAAATTACAAGAAATAATTTGATGTTTTAACTTTGCTGTCTTTAACGTCATTTCATTAACATGACTTGACTTGGGTTTGTATGAAATTACACCACATTTTCATTTTTTTAGATTTCAGAATTAGAACTCAGTTTCATTTCATAGAGCAATTGTTCTAGTCTGAAATATTTAATGGATCAAGATCGGATTATAAAATAAAGTTATTTTTTCTAAGTTACCTGGCACTAAAATGCAAAAATGGAACACTAAATTAAGTTATGAAAAGAAAAACCCAATAGTACAATCTGTGAATAATAAAACGTATCATTTGAAATGGCATCCATTAACTATACAAACAAGTTGATCACTCACTTTCAAATTTAAAGCAAAATAGGCTCCAAATTTATCAGAAAACTCTTAGTTTTTAAACCTTTTTAAATCAAATTAACTTTTGTAAGATTGGAATCTTTAAAAAATAAAAAGGTAAACGAAATGTGTTGTTTGTGTTATTGTTTCTATTTTCTTTTAAGACTCCAGCTATTAACAAAAGATTTAAAGTGTACACAATTGTGCAAGAAAGTAATTTTTAATTTCGTGAGATTATTCTTTTTTTTTCCCCGAAAAAATTATTCTGTAAGGTTTGCCAGGAAATTAGACGTTTTCAAACGAATGTCACCAATTTTAATATTTTGAAAAACCAGATGCAAATGTTTTACTTTTTTTTCAGGATTATTGTGCATCTATCGGTGGAGTAATAGCCACTGTGAAAACATCAACGCAAATGAAGAATGCTATCTCTGGAACGTCAACGAGTAGGTTACGAATTCACTGTTTTGTATCCAAATTTGTCTCTTAAATGCGATAATGGAAAAAATCAAATGTTACAATTCTATTTGTTTTCTTTCCAAATCTCGAAATTAGTGTATATAATTTGAATAGAGGAGCTTAATTTACATGTCAGCTGTGGCGCCCCAACGGTTACAGAACTAAGGGTAATGATTATGATGATGATGGTAAATTTTGAATGATTTAAAAAAAAAAATTACTTTAAAACCGTTTGAATGTTTAAACATATATAGTGACTGTGAAAATGGAGTATACGTCCATACAAGATCTTATGGAAAACTGTTCAATATCGCCAGCCTTCGTGCAAAGACCAAAGCAAAAAAAGGTGCTGATTCCTTAACTGCTGTATTAACATCTCACACAGAAGAAAGTCTGCAGGGGCTGGTTAATCGCCTATCACATGCTTGTAAAGAGTTTGGACTTTCGATTTGTCTACAGAAAGCTCATGTAATGATGCAAGAAGCACCGTCCCCTCACATCTATTGAGGGTCATAATCTTTCGGTTGTTGATCATTTCATATACCTGGGATCCAATATTTCTAGTTCTATCTCGGTTGATGAAGAGATAAATATCAGGATTGCAAAAGCAGCAGCAACTATGACTTAACTGAATAAGCGGGTGTGGAATAACCTCAATCTAACTGATAAAACAAAAATAAGTGTCTATCAGGCATTCGTGCTTAGCACGCTCCTATATGGTAGCGAAGTGTAATATACCAGTCAGGAGCGGAAACTCAACAGCTTCCATCAAAGATGTCAGCGTCGCATTTTGCGCATTCGTTGGAAGGACAGGGTGCCTAACGTGGAGGTTTTGGAACGTGCACATATGTTTAGCATATTCTCCTTTCTTATCAAGAGACGCCTTCGCTGGTTAGGTCATGTACGGAGAATGGAGAAAGGCCGTATCCCAAAGATGCTGCTGTATGGCGAGTTGGCAGAGGGGACAAGACATATTGGACGGCCAACCCTGAGATTTATTGACGTTCGCAAACGAAGCATGAGAGAAGCCAATATTGAAACAAATGAATGGGAGTTCATTGCCGAACATCGCTCCAACTGGCGAAAAGCAGTGTTTGAAGGAGTAAAAAAGGCAGAAGATACGCGAAAGAGGCCCTTGAATCAAAAAGAACAATTCGGAAATCAAGAACTTACCGGGACTCAATATTCACCTGCGAGAGATGCGGCCGTGATTGCCATTCTAGGATTGGCCTAGTGAGCCACTGGACAAAGTGTAGAACCATATAGCTACTCCATCGTCTCACGAAGATGGAAGGATGCCATATATATATAAATATTGTTAATGGTTTCATCTTCATTTTTCACGGGTAAAAATTGTGTATGGGCTCCATCTCTTGGCATGCACCGTATCCCACACTAGTAAAGCGGGGACCATTACCCTTATACTTTTCCTCCTGTTAATATTTTTGTTAAATGCAAATATTCTTAATTCTTAAAACACAAAAATGCACAATTAAAATTTTTTATCACTTTCTTTAAATTAAAAAAAATGTATATTATAATGAGGAATACCCATTTTAATCGACATTTTTTTTTAAAATACACTAATAGAAAGCTAAACATGTCCACATAACTCTTTCAAGTGTACTACTATCAAAACTAAGAAATATCTTCGTTTGTATATTATAAAGAATGATGAATGTTACATTATTGTCATGCACAGAAGATGTCGTTTGGATAGGAGCCAACGATCAAGCCGTTGAAGGGACGTGGGTTTGGGAAGAAACGAAACAGAAGGCAACCGAGCTGTCCGGCCTGTGGAGGGGAAGCACTTACTCCCAGCCGGACTCAGGGACGGCGCTCGAGGACTGCGCAGATATCTACAAGGAGGTCTTCACGACGGCAATCTGGGATGACGAGTGCCAGAATAAATATTACTTCTTGTGCAAGGAATTACGTGAGTCAATCTCTTTATATATATATATATATATATATATATATATATATATATATATATAAATATATATATATATATATATAGATATATATGTGTGTGTATATATATATATATATATATATAAATAGATATATATATATATAG
>CAXITT010000068.1:435132-487136 GCA_964033795.1 Lymnaea stagnalis
GATAGATAGATAGATAGATAGATAGATAGATAGATAGATAGATAGATAGATAGATAGATAGATAGATAGATAGATAGATAGATAGATAGATAGATAGATAGATAGATAGATAGATAGATAGGTTAATTATGTTGTAACCATTGCTTTTTATATTTTTACAGCACTAACAACGACTACCACAACAACTACGACAACAACTACAACAACACCAAAAACTACTACACCAACCACAACAAGTACATTACCTACCACTACAACTTCAACTACAACACCTTCTACTACAACAACAACACAAACCACAACAACTACAACACCCATCACTACAACCACTTCGCCAACGACCACAACGACAATTCCCACCACTCCAACAACAACGTCAACGACTACAAAAACAACACCAACCACAATATCTACAACGACTTCACAAACTATACAAACTACAGTACCCACAGCAAAAACTACAACAACAGAAACGACAGCAGAATCCGAAACATACACTGCAGACATTACAACCATCATTGACGACCACATAACAACGACAATGCTGTCACCTGCATCAAAAACATCAATGAATTTAATGGAGTCATCCATACTTACCACACCTGCTCCGGTGGACGCTACAACAGATTTTACCGCTGAAAACTCTGTAGATTTTATGGAGTCTACAACGACCACGGAAAAAACAGCCACATCTACAGATACAGAATTATCATCTGCATTTTCCGCAACTTTATTTGTTGAAACACCCGCAAAATCAACTTTTGCTACAGACATTGCCTCAGAACAAGCGTACACTGAAAATTCTTCTATGATTTCAACACAATCAGAGAATATTACGGATTTTACTGCTAAAACATCTCCAGCAATTATGATGTCTACCACAAGCCAGGAATCGACGAAGACAGAGACAGACGAAGAACCTCAAACGGCTCTTTCCTCCACACCAGCAACGTCTTCCACACCAACGTCAGCACTATCAGAAACTACAAGACGTATCTACTCTGAAACTCACACCATTAAACCCCTGATAACCAAACCTCGGCCGTCTCTCAACACTTCGACAACCACGTCTACTACATCCTCAAGATATAGCACACTGACTGGTGGATCAGTGTCTTTACATGGTGGACATGTCAATTCGATGTCGACAGCCTTAACATCTAAATCGGAAACAATTTCTACATTGAAATATTCCAGCAGCTTGCTGACAACAGAACAACGCACTAGGTCAACTACAAAAGCCACAGTGATTGCCACTTCAAATACTCGACACACACTTGCCGGGAACACCTCTACGAACACTACAACAACAAATGGGGCTGTTGGAATTTTTCATCATTCCATAATTCTACTGGTCTGTGCTGTGCTGGCTATAATATAATTCAAAGCCTACATGCCAAATAGTATTAATATCAAATATAATACCGCCAATCTCAAAGTAGTATCGTCAATGTCATTGGTGTAACAGCACTAGTGGGGCTCTGGCCCGCACTACCACATCTTTAAAGTCCCATCAATCGGTTGCTTTCCATCTCGAAGCGTACACACCAAGAATAAATTACGACGTTAACTGACTAAAGAAATTGTACAGAGATTTATCGAATTTGATTTGTAACATTTACATGTGCAGTTTTTATACATGCAAAAAATTAAAAGCTCATATGGTTTATAGCTAGCATTTTAAAAAATAAAACATTTTTGGGTTCAATTAGTTTATTTGGCGTGTCAAAAGAGTTGAACGTGTGTAGATAAAAACACTTACACAACTAAAATAATCGTGCAGAGATACGTTGACATGTAAAGGCTTTTATAGAAATGAAGTATATAAACATTTTTATCAAGTCTTTATTTTGTACATACGCGGATTTAAACGTATTATGTTTATCCATTTTAAATATGATTGTTTCAGTAAACTTTAGTACCAATAAACAAAGTTATATTATAGTCTGCATAAATCAATTTTTGTACATGTCGTTCTAGATGTATATTTACTTCTACTTCGTACACTGTTACAGATTGCTATCAACAATATGTTGACATTAGAATTACACTTGTCTATTGTGAGGAGCATATCCAATTTTTCTTATTTTTCCTTTAATATTTTTTAATAGGAATTTATTAAAATAACTCAATGTCCTGTACTTACAAATCGTCTAAAATTTGTATTATGATTTTTAATTGAAGCCTAACTATAGTGTGTTATTTCAGGTCAATGTTTGTCCCGTAACCAAAGATACTTCATCACAGTCCAACTCTCATATTTCTAGGAAAAAGCAACTTAGAATTATTTTCTAATATTCGTTAACTTACCACAAACATGCGCCTTGTGTTCTTGAAGTACTGGGGCAGCCTCAAATAAATGTACGTTTGAAAGAGAACATCTGATGAAAAATTACCGTACTGTGGTTAAGATAAGATAATATATTTTAATAGATCCAAATAAATGGAATTTTTTTTATACATTCATCTACCATAATTTTTTCAGTCCTAGAATGCTTGTTTGAGTTTTCCGTTGTTCCTTAAAATTAGTCTGTAGCAAGACATTCGGCGTGTCATTGGGCGGTAAGTAAGAAAAACTGTTGAGTTCTTGGGTGGCAACAAAGTCTTGGATTTTCGTTTGAACGGAGTTTTTCTTCTCCAAGATCATGAACACGCCTTTTGTCGGTTGTCGATTTCTCTTTCAGCAGTTGTTATGATCTTGAAATTTTTATAAAGATGGCATACCAATGGTTTTTCAATATGGTGGCTATGGATTTGTCTTGGTGAATGGCAACGATGTCCAAAAAATCCATGCAATCACTGTTCCTCGAGGTAAAAAAACATAAGATTATCTGTCAAAACCGATAAAACACATTCAACACACCTTGATTCCAAAGGAAACGTTGTTAAAACATCCTTTACGGAAACTTGAAAAAAAATTATCCACAGATGAAATCGAGTCGCCTGCACAGGGGCGCCCCGGAAGTATTTAATCAGACACATCGGCTTATATATTTCTCTAAAAGAATGCAAGCATTTTGATGCGAGTTCAAAAATAAACCTAGATTTTTTGTAATTATATTCCTACATTTTAATTCATAACTGTTTCCATTAAAATACCTCGGACGTTCATTTACTTATCTTCAACAAATACAAATGTGCATAAGATATTTTTGCTACTATCCTCGGTCTGAATCTTGGGTGGAGGGGGGCAATATTATTTTTAACTTTTAAATAAAGTTTTGCTTTTGTAGCAGAAATTTAAAAAAAAGGGCAGGCTGCACTGGGCTGGATATTCCCAAATGACAAGGGAGTGAAGGTGCACCACAACAAAATCAGAGGGAAACGGCTCAAGGGCAGACCTAGGCTAAGATGGATGGTTGATGTGGACAAAGACTTAAAGCAGATCTAAGCACGGAGGGGAAACTCAGAAAAACGCCTTAACTACCTATCAAAACTCCTATATTAGAAGAACACGAAGTATAACTAATTTACAATTGTTAAAAAAAACGTATACTAAAATTAACAAATAAATACGCGTTAAAAATAGTATAGCTACATTTATTTACGAATGAGAAAATTAATTAATTTACCCGAGAATGAATGGATACATTTTTCTTTTGGATTTAAAGCAAAGAATTTTGGGGACTTTGGTTAAAATTCATTTCAAAATTATTATAAACTTAACGATAGTTTTAAGACAATAAAAAGAAAAATTTGGAAATTAATTTTAAATGAAATGAAAACAAAGTAACAAAAAGGACGTAAGAAATGTGTCGACAATGAGCCTTCTTTGGCTAACAAACAACAATAAAAACAATATAAACATTAAAACCTTCACTTTTCGGAATTGTAATAGCCGAATAGAAAACAAGGTTGGAGAGGTAGGTAAGAGAGATAAATATATTTAATATGGGGCGGCAGTGATGAAAAGAATTACATAGTGTTCGGTCATATCAAGGAGAGAATGGATGAAAGAGTGTACAAGTGAAGTACAAGATAACATTGAAACCAAGGTCTCATAAATCTAAATTAGTTTGTTCTCTAAGTTCAGCCTAGCGGGCATAATTTAAAAAACAATAATGACGTTGAAAGCAAAGTCACTGGGGTTTTGTGTTCGCGTCTATGTAAGTGTTTCGAGACACTGTTTGTTCTGCTCAATACAAGACATGTGTCCAAGAGGTCCCTTCCAATCTCATCTACAAATGCCATATGACTCTTCGAAACACAATGAGAGGTAGGGAAGTGAAAATTGTGTGTGTGTGTCAGGGTCGGCGAGAAGAATGACACGGTGTTTAGGGAAAACGTTCATGGATATGAGATTGTGAGGGTGATTTCTGAGAGTACGTTTGTCGAGACACCATTGTCACTTGGACAAGACATGATGGCATCAACAGAAATGATATTTTTAACCCGTTGAAGTGATAATGAAAATATTGTCTTCGAGTGGGACATCCACCAAAAATGACCAATCATCTCAAGGAACTCGTCCCAAAAATCATCCACAGATTGGAAATTCGTTGAACTAGTTGAGAAAATGGAGTTTAAGTCTTCACATGATTATGTATGTGAAGAAGAGTAGAGTAAATTGATTTTAATCAGCGGGTATAAAGCTGATGGAGGGAGTAGGCTGTCTTTGGGGAAAGGGACCTGAATTTCCAAAAGTTATCGATATTTCATACACCTGTCATGTGAATTTAATCAAAGTTAATCAATAGGTCAGTTGTGAACATCGCCATAGTAGATAGCTCAAGACATCATCGATGCATCATTTGTGAAATTCAGTCCCCATACAAAACCACTTATTTAGTCAAAAAATTGGCGTTCAACTCAAACGAAATGAGAGTGATAAAAGGTTCTGCTAACCGAATTGGGGTATTGGTAGATATACATGGATGAGGTTGCCCTCGAGAAAGTATTATAAAGCTATAAGACTGTATGAGGGATCAAAGTACACAGAGAACATACATCAAACAGAAATAGATGCCTTCAATGTCTTTAAAATAATGGATGGTATCTTTGATATAAGTGGATTAGGGGAGATTTAGTCAGAGGACGCAATTGCTTCTCTCTTCCCTCAAAATTACCTACGCCACTAACCCCACCAATTATACAGGTCCTTGAATTTAATTTCAAATCATTTCCTTTAAATTACATATCATAAATGGGAATTGGGAAAAGTATATGTGTTGCGAATTTCAGTTCCGTTTTTTGCTGACCAAAGAAGCTGTCATTTTACTTGTGCTCTAGTTTGACCTGCAGTCACCACATATATATATACATACATTTATAGATATTAATATAGACGTTAGCTGATTCGAGATCGCAGTCTAATCTTTGCAGGTTGCCTAGACCACAACAGTAAATACCTAGATTTTACCTGCATTGTTCAACTTGAATAGAATTTGTTTTTACCCACGCTTGTACGCATATGCTCAATGGCATGCGCATTGCTAATAATAATAATAATAATAATAATAATAATAATAATAATAATACTAAGACAGGGATCGAAGTATTCAGAGAACATAGTCCATGCAGAAATAAATTATAAAGTATGTTTCTATTTAGTATGTTTGATTATGGATTCAAAATTTTCTTTTAAGCATAAATGTTTTCTTTGGTATAAATAGACAGTGAAGAAACGATGGGATAAAAAACTCCATCAAATATCCACAAGACATTTTCAGTGTGGATACAGCAGGCTGGTACAATGGGTTTACCTACTAATGGCAAATTAAATTCCTCTTGATGTCCTCTAGGATACTGCATCGCAGCCAAGCTTTTGTAGTATGTTTTATACTGCTAATACTGTATCTAGATGTTAATGGTCTGATCCGTTCAATACTTTCTTATTGTCAATTTGGCCACTTTTAAAACCTATTAACCTACACAAGTCTTTCCACGTGCTGTATGGAATAAAATGTGTAAATAACATTAGTTGAAAGGACAAGGACCCTCGCACGAAATTTAATCCCTTATCAGGCACCGATCTCAAAGCTCTATCTGATTTCATCAGGAAGTGACGAGAGGATTCCGTCTACCACCTACGGCATAACTCAATGGACCCGTCTACCACCTACGGCATAACTCAATGGACCCGTCTACCACCTACGGCATAACTCAATGGACACTTCTGCCACCAGTGGCATACCTCAGTGGACCCGTGTGCCACCATTGGCATACCTCAGTGGACCCGTCTGCCACCAGTGGCATACCTCAGTGGATCCGTCTGCCACCAGTGGCATACCTCAGTGGACCCGTGTGCCACCATTGGCATACCTCAATGGACCCGTCTGCCACCAGTGGCAAACCTCAGTGGACCCGTCTGCCACCAATGGCATACCTCAGTGGACCCCTCTGCCACCAGTGGCATACCTCAATGGACCCCTCTCCCACCAGATGCATATGGTATTCGCATTTGTTTATGTTTTATTCTACATAAAATGTTACGGAACAATTATTTCAGCTTTCTTTCATTTTTCGGAGTATAATCACTAAATACATAAACAATAAGAATCAGTATATAAACAATGAAAAATCGATAGTTAAACAGTTTTGGAAATTAAAAAAATGAGAGCACCAAAAAAAAAATGGTATTTCAAAGTGTGTTGAATATTTAAACAGGCAATGCATACTAAATGAATGTTGTTTGTTTTTTTCTTGAATTATTATCCACTCTACTCTTAAGAAAAAATGTAGAGATATTTAAGCCTAACCGACACAATGTCACATGTTAACAGGGATTTATCAGCTAAGACGTAGTATACGTTTCATTTAACTAGTGGTCCATTGACACTTGAATAATTGTATCTGTAATCTCTTTGGCTGTGTTCAGAATAAAGTATAGACACTCAATTTCACGAGGGATCGTCCATTCACCTTACTGAAGTCTTTTAATGACATAAATTGTTTTTCCCAACTTAGCGGTTCTAACAGTTTAATTGAATAAATTCCATTTTTCAGTAATTTTTAAAACTGTTTATTAGATAATTTTATGGAATTTATATTTACAGGAAAAATGCAAGACCGAATAATATTTTTTAGTATTTTAGCTTTGAAAACCGTACACACTTTCTTAACTAATATTAATTTATAGATTAATGGCCGTGATTGCCATTCAAGGATTGGCCTAGTGAGCCACTCGTCAAAGTGTAGAGCTATATAGCTACTCCATCGTCTCACGTACACGGAAGGATGCCATAATAGATTAATGGAAAAAGATAAAAATCGTTGGTTAAATTTTGAGAACCACTGACTGCACATAACTGACGTGGGAGTGTAAAGTTCTAGAAAAACTGCATTTTTTTTTCCTCCTACCATTTTATTAATGATAATCGGTGTTTAGACAGTAAGGGTTAAGTCATACACTTGTCAGAAGGATTAAAGTGCTGCGATATGGACTTCACAAGCTCGACATCTAGCTGAACGAGGTAAAGAAAAAGATACAGATTATTGAATTGTGAAGTCCAAATTCCAAGTGTTGTTTTTCTATATTTGTACTTTATTTATATATTAATAAAGTAATGTCAAAGACGTTAGTGTTATAAATAAATATTAAATCATATATGTGTACTGGTTAAATGAGTAATCTTTCTTTGTATTGGGATATGTCTTTTCAGACTATCAACAATATGTTGATGCTTTATACGTAATTACGCTATAATTTTTGAAGGTAAATATGTGTAAATAAATAGATGAATGTGATATGTTTGGTCATCTACTGCATCCTGGTTTATTTCCAATCGTCTCAACAAAGGCTTTCCTTTGTATCTAACGGGCAAGGGCGAGAGATTGAGGCAGACGACTTGAGCAACTCTCCCTTACTTTATGCAACTCAAGTCAAGGCTACTCCTCAAGTCAAGGCTACTCCTCAAGTCTGAAATTACTTTGTTCAAATTCGCAAAATCTTTCCATTGGATCTAATACGCAAAGACGAGAGATTGAGGCTGACGAATTGAGTAACTATCTCTCTCTCGCGACGAAAAATAAAATAATAAAGGGCTTGGGAAAAAAGAGAAAACAATTAAGCGCATCTTTCGGCTTAATTTTATCTTCGGTGAACAATAAAATCAAACAAAACATGAGATTGTTTAAATCACAAAATAAAACGTATGATTTATGGAGATCGTATTTATTTCAATGACACTGATATTTAACAATAATTTGCTGCAAATCAAATAACAAATTATTTTCGCAGTTCTTTCTAAATGTTAAATCTATCTTTAAATACCAAATGTCCTTGAGTGTAAATGTGAGTAAAACAATTTAAGTAATTTCTTTTCTTTCTTTTTTTTTTTAATCCACAGAAATTAGTTACGTTATTTTTAATTCTTTAAAAATACGTGAACAATAAAAAAGTGTTTAACAGTTGTAAATTTTAGGATAATAAATATGAAGCATACAGCCCAGATAATCATTGCTTGCACTTTATTGCTGTATTTTAATGTCGCAGTTGAAGCGGGTAAGGAACTTAAACCTGTTTTTTAGTGTCTTTTAACTATTTTTTTTTTTTTTTTTTGTTTTTTTTTTGGATGGGGGGTGGGGTTAGGTTTGAAGGGATATAATTTAGTTGTTGTTTTTTCTTTAGTTTAAGTTAAATTAAACAATTAAATTGACCTTTTAATTTAAATATTATTTTTACTCTATTTAAAATCATATTTAAACCATAAACAAATGTAATATAAATAAATAAGATCATATTTTGTTACATAATGTTTCAGATTGCATACATGAAAACTCAGTGTTATTTTTTTTACGGAATATTCTTATTTGTTTACATACCAGTTTAAATTTGATTTTTTTTTTTATAACTGCTTATACGTTATAATTTCACATTATATAATTTTAACTTTTTACTCTGTGGTTACACTGTGGAAAAGAATTTTTTTTTTAAATTTTGAATTAAATGTTAAATATATATATATATATATATATATATATATATATATATNATATATATATATATATATATATATATATACACACACATATCCCTGTACATATATAGCAAGAGAGAGAGGGGACGAGAGATTTTTCTTTTAAAAAGTCAAACATAGTTCTAAATATATTTCATACAACAGATGAGTGTAACACAACTATAGCCAACCCGTAGTATCTGAAAACAAAATACAATGAAGATATACGTTTTTAAATATGTTAACTTATTTAAATAATTTTGTATGACTTAAAATCATAATTTAAACACAAAATGCATACAAGTTTGAATGCTATATATTTATTAACCTTAATAACACATATTATTTCAGTGACGTGCAAGTGGTCAGGTGCGGTGATTGTTGAAAACATTTGTTTCCTGTTAAATAAAACGAAATCATCGTGGTACGATGCAAAGGTAATTCCACTGCTTCTATATATATATATATATATATATATATATATATATATAATGCGAATGAAAATACTATTGTAAGACTACACTTTATCTAAAGATTTATGCTTTTCTGTTAGGGACACTAAAGGTGTTCTTTATGTTTGTAATTATTTCAGTGACGTGCAAGTGGTCAGGTGCGGTGATTTTTGAAAACATTTGTTTCCTGTTAAATAAAACGAAATCATCGTGGTACGATGCAAAGGTAATTCCACTGCTTCTATATATATATATATATATATATATATATATATATAATGCGAATGAAAATACTATTGTAAGACTACACTTTATCCAAAGATTTATGCTTTGCTGTTAGGGACACTAAAGGTGTTCTTTATGTTTGTGAGTTTTTAATTTTTCTATATAAGCTTGTACAACGTACATCAATTTTATGTATTGATAATTCTTTTTTCTTTTATTTATTAGTTTTTTTTAAATTGCAACTCTTTGTATTCATTTGTGTAATCATAATACAACACTATCTTTGCTCCAATTAAAAACTACTGAAAGATGTGTGGCTGCATTTAAAAATACTGAACTATTTTATTCTATGACAATTTCAAATAAGAAATTTGGTTTTCAGGCCTACTGTGCTTCCATCGGGGGCGTCATTGCCAGTGTAAAAACGTCAACTCAAATGAAGGGCGCCATCGCCGGTACCTCCACTTGTAAGTTTATCAATTAGAGTTTGCTTTCAATTTCAGCTTAGTTTAAGATATTTAAAAATGTATTTATATAGAGACGAAGTGAGGGAGGGGGGTAGAGGGGACAGCTGTCCCCGGGCGCAAACTGCTTAGGGGCTTCAAAATTTGCCTTGATATTATTCTATTGTTGACAACAATGGGTTTTGTGAGGGGAAAAAAGAAAAGGGGCGCTTCAAAATTTTAATGATTCCAGTCCCTGTGTGTGAATCTTGTCATCGGGCGCAAAACACTCTCGCTATGCCTCTGATGGACATGGTGGTGACAAAAGAGAACTTAAAATCCCCGTGCCAACAGTACAATTCATGAGCAAATTGTAATATTATTTTAAAGACCTGGTTCTCTGCACGTGGGTCATGACACCAAATAAGATTACGAGACTACCGAGGTTCTTTTGTGGGGTCCCCGAGGGAAACTGTAGGCCAAAACTACAAAACGTTTCAAAAGAATTCTAATTTTTTTTATTTGTGCCTAATTAAAATTAAAATAATTTCAAAATACTGCGACTATTATATTATATAAATATTTTTTTCTTACATTTAATTTATTTTTCGTATGATTGGGGTCAGAGTTCAATTTGATGTTATAAAATTTAGTCAGGGGTCAATTTGTTTCGTTTCTATAAAAGGCGGTCGTACGCACATTATCTTCCGTAAAATTAATTTGTGGGCTAATTTTATTCTACAAAATGCTATTGCAGCTACTTTCCTTCATAAAATTATCTTATTGTTGTTGACTTTAGTTCTAAAAATGCCATGGTGTGCAACTTTGCTTCCACAAAACCCTGTCCTGTGGCCCTTTTGTTCTATAAATGGCTGGTTCGACTTTGCTAAAGTCTACAACTCTTATTTGTTTGCAGCGAATTTTATAATAATGATACAATTAGCACAGAGGTAGTATTGGAAATAATTTTTTTCGAACTTTCAGTATTTATTTAATATTTTTAAAGATTTTGTTTAAAGGTGTTGAATATTCCTGAATTAAACAATGTATATCCATTGGTTCGAATAAATATCAACCAGAAAGGGGTATTGTGTTAAATTCAATTGTAATTAAATGCTAAAATCATCCCTATTGTGTTATTTATATATCTATAACAGATAAATATTTTCTTTTTCAAACATTATTGTTACGCAAAATTGTGGGAATAACTTTAAACCAGTGACTTTCGATCTCTTCTATTCATACTGTACATTCTGGTGGGTGCCTTGGGAGCTTGAGGGAAAAAAAAAAATATCAATTATTTGTCAGACAGGGTAGGAAGTCTTAACGAGCTCACTTACAGAAAATAATGGTTTTAAAAAAGTTTTGCGTGCACAAAAAATAAGTTGCGAGCAACTGAGAAATTATCTTCCATCCATCCATCGTGTTGAGCTACAGCCGATGTAGTTTGTTGGCCTGTCTCTCCACTTCATTCCACTCCGACCAAATCAATGCTTTTCTTATCAATGCTTGGATTTCCAGCTGCTATAGATCTTTTTCAATATCACAAATCCATCTAGATCTCCATTTGAGCCTTTTTTTTCTATGGAGTTTTGATGGTGCACTTTCTTCATTGATCTGTCATTTGGCATTCTTAATAAAAAATATATTTTAAAAAAAACAAAAAAAAACTCTTACAAAATAAACCAGTGTATCCCATTGCCGTGCCATGGATAATTTGACCATATTATCTTGAAAGTATTACACAATAATGACGCTCGATATAAATACCAAACGACTCGCTTAAACTCAGCATTATCTTTTCTTCAGATGATGTCATCTGGACAGGAGCCAACGACCAGGCAGTAGAAGGGAAGTGGGTCTGGGAGGCCACTGGGCAAGCGGCGACGGAACTGTCTGGCCTGTGGAGGGGTCCATTCTACACGCAGCCTGACCAGGGCACCGCTCTCGAAGACTGCGCTGATATTTATGTTGAGTCAATTACAACAAAAATTTGGGATGATGAATGTCAAAATAAATATTACTTCCTTTGCATGGAACTACGTGAGTTGTTATGTCACACTTGTATATTGAGAAATGATGAACAGACTACGACAGAATAAAGTTATAAAGTTTATAATTTTAGAATACGTTATAATAATAATTCAAGGTTTAATGTGTGGGGTTTTTTTTGTAGGTCATTTATTTGAAAAAGCTAATTTCACTGGGGCCCTTCAACCGATGTCAAATAATTAAATAGCACCTTGAAAATAATCCAAAGGATTTAGATATGTCACTTTTCTTATGATAAATGAAAAAAATTACTTATACACTTTTTAAAGTTTAAATGCCATACTTTAATGATAACTGTTACAATTTTTGTTGCCAATTCCTGCAACCAATCTAGTTTTTGATTGTTACATCGAATATATATCTATCTAGTTTTATAAGTCACTCATCTGGCGAAAAATTATATGACGTATGTGTACCCGGCTTTTTATTTAAATACGGTTAAATATATAATCCGGAGGAGCTCGGGAGGAACAGCTAGTAAATATATAAACAAAAATGACTTGCCAGACAGTCCATTTCAACACGTCTTAAAAATGTATGATATCAAGATAGCCTACACCCTGTAGTATATAACAGCCAGTATAAACTATGCTTTGCACAATGTCATCTGAGAAAGCGATGGCATAATATCATTTGTTGTTGTTTAATATAAAAACAAAAACTTGAAACCGAATCATAGACATTATTTTTTCAATTTAAATAATTATAAAACAAATTTAAAGTCATTGGAAAATGTTCCAACCTTTTCATGTGTAACCAGCTAATCCTGTAAGGTTTTTTCCGACGTAGTCATCATACAACAGTATCACCGTCCCGTCTTTTGATTCAATCTTCCACAGACCCTGTTCTACTATTTCATTCATACAGCTTGAACGCAGTCATACATTTATTATAAACAGTATTCCAAACGTGTGTCATAGTTATTTAGTTTTTTATAACTTGATTATTATTTTATAACAAAAACTTAAAAAAAAATTATAATTAACGTTTTATATCTGGAATTAACGCTGAGACAACATCGTATATTAAAGTAAGCAGTTATTTAAATGAAAACAAAAAATGGCATTCGATATTGTACTTTCATCAGCTAACCAGAGCCCTTAAAATGATATTATCCCAGAATAAGCCATAAACGTATGCATCAAGGTTGCTGTGTTTATGTTTCTTTCTGTTGTTGTCTTCTGGTTTAATTTATCCCATTTAAAAAAAATGTTGATCAATGTTGAGAGTTTTTCGAGCTTTAAAAATAAATTGTTAAAATGTTGTTCTTTTTAAATGTATTTAATTTTTTACAGCTCTAACTACAACTACAACGACGACAACAACAAGTACTACAACGAGAACTACAACAACTACTAGGCCCACGACGACGACCACCCCATCAACCACAACACCAGTTACCACTTCTACGACGCTGCCAACTACAACAACAGAGCGAACCACTACAACAGCATCAACCACTACTTCTACACCTACTACTACTACTGCACAATCTACTACACCAACTACAACTACTAGAACAACTACTACTACACCGACTACTACTACACCGATTACTACTACACCTACTACTACTACACCTACTACTACTACAACAACAATTACTAGTACTACACCAACTACTACTACACCAACTAGAACTACTTCACCAAATTCTACTACACCGACTACTACTACACCTACTACAACTACAACACCAACTTCTACTACACCAACTACAACTACACTAACTACTACAACACCGACTACAACTACTACACCAACTTCTACTACACCAACTACAACTACTACACCAACTTCTACTACACCAACTACAACTACTACACCGACTACTACTACACCTACTACAACTACACCGACTACTACTACTACACCAACTACTACTACACCAACTACAACTACTACACAAACTTCTACTACACCAACTAAAACTACTACACAAACTTCTACTACACATACTACAACTACTACACCGACTACTATTACACCAACTACAACTACTACACCAACTTCTACTACACCAACTTTTACTACACCAACTACAACTACTACACCAACTACAACTACTACACCAACTTCTACTACACCAACTACAACTACTACACCAATTTCTACTACACCAACTACAACTACTACACCGACTACTACTACACCTACTACAACTACTTTACTGACAAGTACTACACCTACTACAACTACTAAAACAACTATAACTACAACAACTACTACTACACCAACTACAACTACTACACCAACTTCTACTACACCAACTACAACTACTACACCAACTTCTACTACATTAACTACAACTACTACACCGACTACTACTATACCTTCTACAACTACACCGACTACTACTACTACACCAACTACTACTACACAAACTACTACTACACCAACTACAACTACTACACCTACTACAACTACACTGACTACTACTACACCGATTACAACTACACCAAATACTAGACCAACTACAACTACTACACCTACTACAACTACACCGACTACTACTACTACACCTACTACTGCTACATCAACTACAGCTACTACACCAACTACTACTACAACCAATACTACTTCACCAACTACTACTACACTGACAACTACTTCTACACCAATTACTACTACAACACAAACTATTTCTACTACCCCAACAACTGCTTCTACACCACATACTACTACACAAACTACTACTACAACAACTACTACAACACAAACTTCTACTACTACACCAACTACTACTACACAAAATACTACTTCTAACTCTATTCAAACTAATACGATTACACCAAATACTCATACACAAACTACAAATAATCAAACTACTGCTACTCAAACTACTACTACTACTCAAACTACTACTACACCAACTACTATTATTACACCAACTACTACTATTACCACACCAACTACCACTAATACACCAAATACTAATACTACACCCACTACTACTACTACTGCATTAATAACTACAACACCAACTACTACTACAACAGCTAATACTACTATTCCATCTACAACTACACCAACTACTACTACACAAACTACAACTTTACAAACTGCTCCTACTACACCAAATAATATGACACCAACTATTGGTACGCAAACTACTTTTATACAAATCACAACTTCTTCACAAACTTCTATAACGCCATCTACTAGTGCACCAACAAATACTACAGCCACTTCAACAACTTCTACCATTATACCCACTGCTACCACTAATACTACACCTAATATTTCTACTACCACAACATCGTCTTTGATTTCGCCAACCCCAACTGCTCCACAAAATGCAAATTTTACACTAACAACTACTACTACACCATCAGCTGCTAGTAGTACCTCTACACAAACAACTGCTACGTCTACTAAACCAACCTCTGCTATGACACCAATAACTACTGATATGCCAACAACTATTTCACCAACTAATATAACTACACCAAATACTGCTACTATGTCTATACTATCTACTAGCCCACAAAATAGCGCACCAACGACTACTACTCCAACTACACCAACTTCTGATTCTACCACTACACCAACTGTTACAACGTCTACGCCACCAACTCTTACTACTACAGCATCTACTACTGCTACAATTGCAACACCGACTACAACTACTCCCTCTGCTACTAAACAAACATCTACCAATACTCTACCAATAATTACTATTATTACACAATCTACTATTTCTACTACACCCACCATTTATCCACCAAATACTACTACACCAGTAACTACAACCACTTCACGAACAGCTACAACTATTACTACACCAACGACTTCAATCACTTTACCAACGCAAACGACTACAAAAGCTACTGCAACTTCAACAATTACTAATAACTCCACATCCACAATTTCAATGAATGCTACATCACAATCTGATATGACCATGAATGATTTCATAATACCTCAAGATCCTTCACCTATGACATCTTTACCAGCGTCAAATTCAGTAAGTCAGGAAAATGCACCGACAACAACAACAACAAACTCTCAACACACAACAGAGACATCTACAGCTTCTCACGCTGAGGTTTCGAAAATAACCATAGCAGAGGTAACAAATATCCCAATAGCTTTTAGTGGACAGACTACCTCAGGCATAAATAAAGCTACTTCCGAAACGCCGGCAGACACAGAAAGAGTGAGCTTAACTACGTCCAGTACATCCGGTCGGACTACAGGTCTCACTGAGACTATAACTTCAGGTATTTCCTCGGAGACAACCACAGAACCTTACGCGGGAAACCAGAAATCATCAGTTACAACGGCTACTTCCACAACGGTTCAAACTTCTAAATCGAAACCCAAAGCTGTTACCTCTGCTACCGACACCAGTGTAACGTACCTCACTACAACGAAAGCCATTTCGACTACAATGCCATCAACCGACACCAGTGTAACGTACCTCACTACAACAAAAGCCAGTTCGACTACAATGCCATCAACTTTAACAACCAAAGATATAAACTCTCCGACGTACTCGTTAACAGCAACAACCACCAGCCTCCCAACTGAAACAACAGCAGTCCCTACCACTGCCTCCACGTTTACTGCTACTGCAGACACCAACCCTACTACACCCATATCAACAGCCAAAGCAAGTAGCTCCTCCACTACAACAGTAGCCTATGCGAAAACATCAGATATCCCACCAGACGCAAACTTTGTCATACCGTTATTAACAACCACATTATCTTTAGCGGAGCAAACATCGTCTGCAGCAAAGACATCCCTACTCACGGCACAAACATCAATTCCCACAACCGATGCCAAATCTACGGAGTCTACACTAAGAACTGCAACAGAAGTATTAGCTGTTAAACCATCGGCAGAGACCCTAACAGACAACACCGCCACTGCCTCAACCACAACTACTTCTCTTTCGACTTCTGCTCCAGCAAGCAGTCTTTTAAAAACACCATCGACTGCAGGCGCAACATCGTATTCTACTGCAACTCCAATGGTTCAGACATCTAAAAGAAAACCTCAAGGAACAACTACATCCACCGCCTCCACACCTTCATCCACCGTCTCGACAACTCCACAAAGCAGCAGCACCACCACCACGACAACAAAAATTCTAACGACTCTTCAGGGACCAAAAACCAAGCCTCAAGCTCCAAGCACAAGTACAACCATTTCTACTGTAAAATAGTGAACTTCTATAGTTTATGAAGTTAAAAAGTCACTAACCTCATCTCCATTGTTTATTTGTAAGGACGTAGTACTTGTTTCTAGGCTCGACAAAATAAAAAATTAAAATACACATTTCAAAAGGAAAACTTAAGTAAAACTTAAGGTACCCAAGCCTAAGACTGTGTACCTGTTCAAATGTTTTAACAGCTTACAAGGTTTGGAAAACCTAATGTCACCATAATTTCTTTTTCTTTGTTCTGTTTAAATTAGATAAAAGACAGTAATGTAATGAAAATCAATATATTAAATTAACATTGCTTCAAGAGTGTTGGTTTAACATAAAAAAATACACTTTTAAAAAAATTAGTTTTGGATAAATATTGACGTTATTAAAAATCAAAACAAAATTAAATTTTTACATTTGTATTACAATCTTTTTTTTAGTAAGTATCAAAACGAAAATATATTTTTAACAGAACAGAATTTCGTAATGTTGTGTTTAATTTTATAAAACTGAAGACAGTATTTTTCATTACTTGAACGATTATTTTCTTCTAAACATAATCTTCATTTTTTTTTTAATGCATTAATCCTATAAATATACAATTAAATCTTTAAGGTTGAAACATTTTATTTAACGTGTTTTCATTCGTTGTTTCTTTCTTTCCTTCATGTTCATACATTAGACCCAGTAGTACGTGTGTCGGTTTTGGTGTATGCGTTAACCCGCTTTGGGAACAATGTTTACCCGTAACGACTGAACCTATGTCAGCTGAAATTGTTTTAGATAGCGTTACTAAATTAAAAACCCACCTGTACTTTGTAATCATTACGGATGTTACCTATTAATATAGTATTTGTTTCTATAAACAAAGAATACAGTTCTGAGTATTTAAGTCGTGGTCAAAATTATTTAAAGCAATGTTAGTCATTAAGCGGTATTTAAAATAATTTCATTGCTCTTACTATTTTTTTAAAATCCTAAGTCAATTCAAGAAATATGTTTTAATATAATATTAGTTAACCATGTTATTATTTTTTCTAATGATATGTGGGTTGTATAATATTCCCAATGGCTCATTGTAATTAAAAATATAATAATAATAATGGTATATATAATATACAATTTAAATTCATAAGCACGTTTACCAACTGTGGCGAAATGTCGTCTCAGGGTAGGTCCCTCCTCCTACGGCCACAGAAGAAAAACACTATCAGATCAGAGCCTAAACTCTGTTTTATTTCTCGCTTCAAATAACTAGACCAGATGGTGTGAAATAAAGGTATCCTTTAATTATTTATATGATGGTTTAAGACACTATGTACAATCAACCAACTAGTAACAATAGTGTTCACATTTGAAAGACTGGACATCCCAGCACCCAGCATAACAAATCACTCACTCATTACTTTAAAACAAATGCATCTTGACGTCCATAAAAATGCTCCGCACCAATGTATCGCACCACACACGAAATGCGTCATAGCGCATTCATGACTTAGCGAACATGGTGCGATATATGGGGAAGTTCCAAAGGAAGAACATCATTTCTCACTGTTAAAGCTATCAACCCAGAGACAAAAAATAAACACGCGATATAACCGTGACACTAGCCCCTGTGTGATCTATAACAAAACTAATTGCTATTTTTGTTTTTTAGTGAAACCGTTAGAATACAATGTCTAAATTAGAATCAACTCAATTAGTTATTTTTTTTCAGAGAGAGTTGCTCAATTTGTCTACCTCACTCTCGTCCTTATCTGATTGATTAAATGCCTAGACTCAGTCAAGAAGTCTGGAAATAAATCAGGATGCGCTAAATGGAAAAAGTGTGTGTGTGTGTGTGCGTGTGTATTCACTGTCCTACATGTGCGTTATACTTCGCTGGAGTTGTTAGAAGTGTCATTGTGTCAATGTCATACCGACTACGGGACGTCACCTCCGAGTTAGATTTCAGAGTTTGACATTTCTTGATGAGTTGCCATCCAACGTTAACGAGTTCCATCCACCAGGGGGGGGGGGAGGGGGGTTGCTGGTAATTACTTTTTCTTCTTTAGGCGTTTCCTGGGGCGTTTACACCAGTACATTATTTTGGGCTTGACTCAGTTTAGACAGCTCGGCCACTTAGTTTAGGGGGGGGGGGGGGAGGGGGGTTGCTGGTAATTACTTTTTCTTCTTTAGGCGTTTCCTGGGGCGTTTACACCAGTACATTATTTTGGGCTTGACTCAGTTTAGACAGCTCGGCCACTTAGTTTTGCAATCAGTAATTTATGAAGAGTGTGAAACACAATGTAAAAAATGGTTGGTACTTAGTGTCGTAGATAAAAAGACATGTAAGGTTAATGGGTGAAAGCAAGTTATTATAACATAAGATATTGAACGTCTAGGCTAAACTAGTTGACTAGTTGACTTCATAATTTTGTTTTCACGGCATGGACAATGCCATTAATGAAATGTTCTCGTTGCTAACCTGTAATGTGGGAAAGTGTTTTACTGTTGTCAGACCCGATGATGACGATTAGTTGATGATGAGTATTTGTTGATGATGATCGTGGTGGAAGAAGTGCATTGTACCGGTGTTCAATGTTTCCAGCTGCAGCTGGTCAATATGGTCGGGGATGACTGCAGTTTCTGGAAATGAATGTGTAACAAAGGAGGAAGGCAGATTTTTTTTACCAATTTGTTCGCATAGTGTGTCGCGTTCATTTCAATTTTTTTTTTTAATTAAGGCTAATCAACAATGAAAAATTAAACAGTTAGTCAAGAATACCTTTTTTCCAGTGGATATCTGAAGATTAAATTGCCACGACTTTGTTAATACAATCTTGCAACATTCGTGTTTATTTAGTGGCATGGTAGCACTTACGTCATATGAACTGAATGAATACACTCGCCCTTAGAGTTCTTACTTTACTCCCTATTGCCATAACAATTCATACCTTACACATACTTGACTTGCCAATACAGATCTTTCCTTAAACATTACCATGACTGGTTTTCAGTGTTTCTTTAAGAAAGTTTCCTCGCGAGGGAACATTGGTGGTGGCCAGGGGCGTAGATAAGGAGGGCGTATTTAGCGTAGTGATATTTCATAGGTTTCACTCATCATAATCTGTTCAACGCACCGGTTATTTTAATTGAATGGCAATTTTGTAGGGACTTTTTTTTTTTAAATTTCAGAACATATTTCGTTTTTGTTATTGTACACACGTTTCCTCGGGGTTGCTTGACTTACTTCGGGGAGAGAGGCGCCGTAAAGAAATACTTCAGATCTTACATTACACACACTTGCCATTACAGATATTTCCTTTGGAAGACACTGTAAACAATGACTAGTGTGATGAGTAAATAAAATATATCACGTTTTATATCGTCACTGATCCACCTCAGGAGATATTCTCGTCCTGCTCCAAAAAGTTTAGTTTAAGAGAACCTTCGCACAGTAAGGACAATTTCCTGTCGTCGTTTCTACGGATTATAACATTGTACCAGTTCTGTCTATCCCAAACTTTTCTATATTATGCCCTGCCCCTTCCCCCACATTTTTTACAAAATATTTTATTCAAACTTCCAACACTAAATAAGTAGCATGAATTATAAAATTTGAATATAATTTGTTTTGATTACGCTTTTGCAAGAAAACGGGAAATGAAGAATTTTTTTTTTTAAAATTAATAAAACTGTGACCGACAATACAACGAAAATGATATTATCGCTGTTATAAATATATAAATATGTGAATCAGAATTTAAAGACAGCGCTCCTCTGTTCTTATCATAACTTTACCTTGAGTCCGTCACTGGGTTACTGACTCCCCGGGCAAGGAAATTCCAATCTAACACATCTTAAAGTGCAGGTCATTCAACTCAACTTCATTTTAGATTTATTACGTTGTAAGTGACATTACGGATTAGTTTTTAGTTTTATTTTTAAAAAAAAAATTTTTTTAACAATGAAAGACCCGAAATAACTCAAATTGCCGTATGCGGAACTTGAGCCACAGGTTGGCGAGGCGAAGGTTGTTCTATATTACAAATCTTGTCTAGGACCATTACAAAAGATAAAAATCTTGAAAGACACAACAATAAGTAAAAATATCTTTTTTCAGGGCTACGAGTTGTTACCCCCCCCCCTCCCTCAATGGGACAACATAATATATAAAGTACGGATCATGTTTCAGATGTACGACTCAAAAACAAAAACAAAAATATTTTTTTTAAAGTAAGCCGCAGTCAACGTTTCATGTAGCAATGGTTCCAAGGTTACTGGAGTAATTTTATATGTAATCTTTTTCTTTAGATCGTAGTACTTCTAGTTTGAAATGGGATGATGTCAAATGGTGGAAGGATTTCAGAAATATGTGTTCTTAACCTCACCATCCACAATGCTTCTTATGTAGAATTGTTTGAGGACCGTTATATTTAAGTATTTTTTTTTAAATATATTTGTTGTTGTTGTTGTTTTCGAATCTTCGTTGAACCAGGCTGTGCTGACTATAAAGTCCTCCAACCCTCAGGCACCTTACGATCGTGTCCTCAGATATACATTTTACAGCTCGGCGAACATCATCTGTTGGGTAACGAATAACAAATTTTCATATTGACGTACATATTTCGTTTTTCTTTTCTTTTTTTTTTTTTTTTTTTTTTTTTTTTCTTTTTATATTTTTTCTTTAATTTTGTGAAAAAGGAAAACCAATTTATTTTTTTTTTTTTTTTTTTTTTTTTTTTTTTTTTTTTTGTTTTTATTTTTTTGTTTTTTTTTTTTTTTTTTTTTTTTTTTTTTTTTTTGTACTTGTAATAGTATCTCATGAATTGTGAGAAAACGGAAAACCAATTTCAATAAATTCGTCTCAATGAAATTGTCTGAGGAAGATTATTATATGATATACACATATATATTCGAGGGCTAGAAATAAAATATACGATATGCAATGTTAATACTTTTATTTCTTAACACTTTTTTTTTTTTTACTTTGTTCACCACTGTTTCTCTTTACCTCAGTGTTTTTACAGTGGAATTGATAAATATAACCACAAATCACATCCATTCCTAATGATGATAGGATGACGCTCTACCGCAGGTCCACCAAATGTTGTAATAATTATTTAAACTTTTCTAACAAATCTTCATGTGTATGAATAAATATTAAAGCAACATTTCTCATTTAAAACTCTTCAGGCCTGAGATACGATCACTTTCGTTGGCTTTAAAAGTTCCTCAAAAGAGAGAAATAACCCTGTACTATTTGAAAGACCATCTCCAAGTTCAACTCATCAGCTATGAAGCACACAGCCCTGCTGATCGCGGCCTGCTCCGTATTGCTTTATTTTTTCGGCACTGCTCGCGCAGGTAAGTTAAATAAACATTTTTTATAAAGCATTAAGTTCATTAAGAAATAGCGTCAATGACCAGGCGGTAGAAGTGAAGAAGTGAAGTGGGATTGGTAGGCGACTGGACTAGCGGCGACAGAGCTGTCTGGCTTGTGGCGGGGTCTATCCTGCAGACAGCCTGATCAGGGCACCACTCTCGAAGACTACGTTGATATTAGGGCACTGTCTCGAAGACTGCACTGATATTAGGGCACCGATCTCTAAGACTGCGCTGATATTAGGGCACCGCTCTCGAAGACTGCGCTAATATTAGGGCATCGCTCTCGAAGACTGCGCTAATATTAAGGTACCGCTCTCGAAGACTGCGCTTATATTAGGGCAATGCTCTCGTAGACTGCGCTGATATTAGGGCACCGCTCTCCAAGACTTCACTGATATTAGGGCACCGCTCTCCAAGACTTCACTGATATGAGGGCACCGTTCTCGAAGACTGCGCAGATATTAGGGCATTGCTATTGAAGACTGCGCTGATATGTATGTTGTCAATTACAACAAAAATGTGGGATGGTGAATTTCAAAATAAAAATGAATTCCTTTGCACGTAGCTATGTGAGTTGTTATTTCTGCTTAAATATAATATAGATAACAAAATGGGGGAACAGACTACAAGAAAACAAAATAGATCCCCGACAAAACGTTAAAAAAATTTTCTCCACATTTTGTCTTACCCTAAATATCATTTAAATAATTCACAAATCCTACAGCTATATATTTCTACTAATATGACTAGTACAATTTAGCCTCAGCTATATTTGAATTTAACAAGTTGTACTATTTTTAGAATGAACATTTTTCTTGATATACTATTTTGATATTATCATAGACAAGCCCAACTAGTAAGATTAATATTGCATTACTGAAAAGGATGAAATAAATAAAAGCAATTAAAATAAATGTAACAAACATTTTCTTTTAAATCTTGACTCGGTAGAAAATAAATACAAAAGGCGGACAAAATGTAAGAAAAGGCAAAGAGGATTTTAACGATATTTGTTTAATATCTACTATTTCATCAGTGGTTATATTGAAAACATATGATTTAAAAGAAAGATTTTGTAACATTTCTCGTCGCATATGAACTTTTTTTTTTTAAAATACGCAATCTGGGTATACAAATCGTTACTTGGTAACGTTTTATCTTTCAAATGCTTTTCAATACATTGATGTGTTAAATGGAGACATGTTTTTGTTAATGATCATCATTTCTACATTACTTACGCATTAAGACAGTGTCAAGCATGTTTTAAAACTCTGTATTTTCGTTTTTTCCAAGCTACAACTACTTCAAAGACGACTTCACCTACAACAAGAGCAACAACTTTCACATCTATTCCATCCACAACAATTACAGCTAAGCCCACTACCACCACTACACCGTCTACCACAACTACAGCTAAGCCCACTACCACCACTACACCGTCTAATAAAACTACAGCTAAGCTCACTACAACCACTACACCGTCTACAACAACTACAGCTAAGCCAATTACCACCACTACACCATCCACAACGACTACAGCAAAGCCCACTACCACCACTACGCCGTCTACAACAACTACAGCTAAACCCACTACCACCTTTACACCGTCCACAACAACTATTGCTAAGCCAATTACCACCACTACACGGTCCACAACAACTACAGCTAAGCCAATTACCACCACTACACCATCCACAACGACTACAGCTAAGCCCGCTGCCACTACTACATCGTCCACAACAACTACAGCTAAGCCCACTACCACCATTTCACCGTCCACAGCAACTACAGCTAAGCCCACTACAACCACTACACCGTCAACAAAAACTACAACTAATCCCACTACAACATCTACACCGTCAACAACAACTACAGCTAAGCCCACTACCAGCACTACACCATCCACAACAACTAGTGCTAAGCCCACTACCACCACTACAACGTCAACAACACCTACAGCTAAGCCCCCTACCACCACTACACCGTCAACAACAATTACAGCTAAGCCAATTATCACCACTACACAGTCCACAACGACTACAGCTAAGCCCACTACCAATACTACATCGTCCACAACAAATACAGCTAAGCCCAATACAACCACTACACGGTCCACAACAACTATAGCTAAGCCTACTACCACCATTACACCGTCCACAACAACTACAGCTAATCCGCCTACCACAATTACACCGTCCACAACGACTACAGCTAAGCCCACTACAACCCCTACACCGTCCACAACAACTACAGCTAAGCCCACTACCACCACTATACCGTCAACAACAACTAAAGCTAAGCCCACTACCACCACTACACCGTCTACAACAACTACAGCTAAGCCAATTACCACTTCTACACCATCCACAACAACTACTACTTAGCCCACTACCACCGGTACAACGTTCACAACAATTACAGCTAATCCCACTGCCACCACTACATCGTTCACATCAACTACAGCTAATCCCAATACCATCACTACACCGTCCACAACAACCACACTTAAGCCCAGTGCCACATCTACACCGTACACAACAACTACTACTAAGCCCATTTTCACCCCAACCCCATCAATAACGAGTATACTTCAACCCACTACCAACCCTACACAGTTCACAACAACCTTAGCTTAGCCCACTGCCACCACAGATTTCCAGTTCTGGAACTAAATCATCAAAAATTACATTAGTAGCATCTACATTAAATTAATCAATCAATAGCAAAGCTTTAGAACACAGATGATGCTTTGTTTTTTTCAAACAAGCCTACTACGTCGACATATACACGACGCAACAAGGAAAACACCTACCTCCGACTTAACACCCACAATCGCAGCATAGTTAATGACACCAGCTCTAAGTACTATTTCAACATACACAAAAACTATCTCCTTTTTCAAAATACCCCAACACTAACTACTATTTCAAAATACCCCAACACTATCTCCTGTTTCAACATACCCCAACACTAACTACTATTTCAACATACCCCAACACTATCTACTATTTCAACATACCCCAAACCTATCTACTATTTCAACATACCCCAACACTATCTACTATTTCAACATACCCCAACACTATCTACAATTTCAACATACCCCAACACTATCTACTATTTCAACATACGCCAACACTATCTACTATTTCAACATACCCCAACACTATCTACTATTTCAACATACCCCATCACTAACTACAATTTATACATCAACACTCCCACAATAAATTTAGTAAATCATACACCAAGTAAAGAGGACAAATCTTCAACAGTCGAGGATCCAATAAAAAATCAAACCCCTTCACACGTGACACAAACTCCTACGTCATCTTTAGAATCTTCATCAAAAGTCTCTCCAATGCAAGTAGAACACTGTTCAGACGGGTGTGACAAAATATTCATTGCAAAAAAAAACTAACAGTGAATATGATGCTGAGACTCATGTTGCTATATTATTTAGAGATCGACTAATTTCAGATGCAAATAACACTACTTTAGTTACAAAATTAAATTGAGTAAGTATGAATTCCACTGACTTCAAGTCAGTTTCGTATCAGTCCACTAGTCGCATGACGCACATAACTTCCCATATGCCTCCAGAAACTACCAGAGGTCATCACGTAGCAAACCCGATAACATCAATTACAACAGCTCCTGGGCAAAAAAAAACATTAAATCAAACCTCTAAATCGAAACCTCAACCCAATACTGCAGCAGCCGTTAACAACGCATTGCCGTCTACGCCAGTCCTTCCCAGATTACGGACATAAAACACAAACAATACTGAACATACAACGTCATTGTTCACCACCACAGCAATCAGTTTACATGCAACAGTAGCAGTTTTTTCCTACTGCTCTGACCACAGCTACCCATAATGAGGTCAAACCTATACAACAGCAACATTATCATCCACCGCAACAGAATCCAACGCTACCGAAACAAAATCAAGTACAGCAGCGACCGTCCTAGGCTCGCCTGAGACAACTTCAAAGCTTGCTATATTTTTGCATGTAAGCTAAGGGCCAGACAGAATACACAGTCTTCATCCCAGCGACCTCCAAATTCCAGCGTCCAAACTTCAACAACAAAAATCTTAGCCTTCATGCACCGAGAGCGAAGCCAAAGCCACTCGTAAATTCGAATAACTTAACACAATTCACATGCAGTCTGACAACACTTCGTTACAGCATACGAGTTTTAATTGTATTGAAAAACTAAACACATCAAAGAATTGAAAAAGTTTTATTTCCTTACACACCAACAAAAAGATGACATTTTTAATGCCCTGAATGGAGTGTTTTTTTTATCACAATGAATGATTTTTTTTTCTTTGTTTTATTGTTTGCGATTTTCTTTTGAATTTTGTTTGAACTTTAAAAAAAAAAATTCCATATAAACTTATATCATTTAAATAAAATCTCTAAATTTTTATACATATTCTTAGTCATTGTTTTCTAGGCACACCTGTATAAACGATCAAGTTGTTAGTATGTTTGCTGTGAAACTTCAGCGTAACCAAAAATTATTGCAGCGACTAAGAAAATATCGTATGCTTACCTACATAATATAGGCGTTAACCACTATTGTTTTCGTGTTTTCAAATAAGGACTAGAGCTCAGGCGGTTTTAATTGTTGGAAACAACAACAAAAGAAATGTATACGGTCACTCTTTTAGGGACTGGGGCCACCAAATATTGTTTTTTCCTGAAAAAAACTATGTAAATACCATTAGGCTTAGATGACATTACAGTTCCTTTGTCATTTGATGAATATAGGCCTAGCGTGGTAGCAATACCCTTTATAAGCCATATTGACATATCGGTGGATTCAAAACTAACAAGATTCCAGGCAGATGTTGAATTTTAAAGAAACTTCGATAATTTAAATGGCTACATCTGTAGCATTTTAAAACCAATTGCGTGGGACAACGCTTTAAATTTTAACGCCATCATTGATCTGAATGATTTAATAGGGACCCTTATTTCAGCATAACTATAAAAGTATTTTATAAAAAAAGCCCCCCCCCCCCGCCCCCGGACTCCTCTTTTAACTTAAATGATAAATGATTACAGTTATGACAAGCAGTTTTTTATTTTTTTTTTCTAATTCAAAAAATAATCACGTGGAAAGTTCATTTTTAACAATTAGTTCCAAGGAGGTTATTTAATATATTCTAGAATATTCCAGAAAGGTTTATTGGATTCCGCGGGGATTCACTTCTATATTTTTGGGGGAATTTTTTCATCAAATACTGAGTCTTTTTATAAGGTTTATGAAGTTTCTACATTAGTCAGAAGTTTCAATTTCATCTATAATCTTTTATGAGGTTTATAGATCACCCTCATTATGTTTAATGTATTTCATTAACTTTCAAATTAGTTTCCTCCGATGTTATTGTATAAGGATTAAAATTTGGTTTTGGAAGTTTAACGAAAGTTCCAAATCAAATATCCATTATTAGAGCTTAAGCTTGATACATAAATCAGTTTCAAGGCTTACATTACTGTAGATACTTCAATGTGTTTGGTGGATCTTGGGCAAATTCGGTGAACATACCCTGCATTAACTTTTCGGAGGAACATAATACCACCAGAAACATGACACCCACCTTTGAATGGGATTCAATTAAGAAAGGGTGATCCCACTTGATAAGAGTATCACAGCATGAATGGGGTCTCACGGGGATCGAGATCCCATCGACGAATGGGGTGTCACCAAGGAATGGGGTCTAACAGGGAACAGGACCACACCTAGAAACGGTATCAAACCGTAAACGGGATCCTATCCAGAAATGGGATCCCATTGGAGAAAAGAATCCCATTTTGGACGTGATCTCACCGGGAAATGGGGTCATACCGAGAACGGGACCCCATCGAGAATGGGATACCACTATGACCCACATCCAGTCAGAAATGGGATGCAAACTGTATTGGGAGCCATATGAAATGGGATACATCAGGAAATGGGATCCCATTCTGGAAAGGCTATCCCATGAGGGAACGAATTGTTGATAAATGTTATTATAAATGAGATTTTTTAAAAATGTGTATTTATTTTTTACTTTAGAAACGTGTTTTCACAGGTCATTTGATTTTCGACTTTAGCTAAATGGATGTTGAATTCTTTTCCCGAATGAAATCATGGGCAACGCCGGGTAAATTCGCTAGGCTTTATTTTTTTTTTTATAAAATGAGAAATGAATGAACTATATTATTTAAACCGCCTGTATAATATATGATTTAAATTGTGACGCATTTTGCATTTTACCAATACATTATTTTACATTACCAAATGAAACATTTATATTGTTACTTCTTTTTTTTTAAAATAATTTTATTTTAAAATTAGAAAACAGTTGACGAGGACTAACTATTGAAAAGGAGAGATTGAGTAGAGATGATGAGGATTATAAAGCAACTCCTGCTTAGAGGTGATTACTTCCCAGACGTAACGAGTGATTCTTCTGAAGTATGGTGTCTCCAACAACGAAAATTCTGATGGACACCTTGCGAAAGCAATCCCGCTAGTGCCATGCACGTTTTCAACAGAGATCCCGGGATGTTAACTATTAAGGAGATTAATAAATTATTATTTAGTAAGGGAACTTTTTGTTTTAAAATTTTAGTGCTAAGAAAATAGTTTGGTGGCCGCTGAGAGAGAATTTCTAAAGATTTATTTTTAGATTAATGCATGAGAGATTACGCTATCGCCGTGTAATGGGAAAAAATAGTGCATTTTTAGGTTAAGTTTCTGATTGAAAGAAGGAAGGACAATTATATGACGTTACGGCTAAATACCTTCTTCAGCAGACAAGAGCAAACAAGAAACAAAAAACAAAAAATAATAATAAATAAAAAAATTCAAAACTATTGTGTTCGAAGCTTCTGATCATCATGTTGTTCACCCATTCTCTGTTTACAAACAACTAACACGCTCTGTTTGAAACAGAAGTCAATCACGGACACTCATTTACGAGTAATTCTTTTATTTTTTTTTTTCATTTATCTATCTTGAAATCTTGAGTTGCCATCCACTTGGAAATTTATGTTAAATTATCGTTTTTCATTCTTGGTCGTTGAAATACCCTACATGCGATTCAGAATTTATAAAACTAAAACGTATACATTAATTATAACTAATATTTGGCTACAGTTAATGCATATTGGCTGTGTTGCTTACGGTTGAAATGGCTAGAAAGACTTTGCCATTGTATGCTTGTAATGAGTTTTTGTACTTTTGCGTTTGTTTTAAATGTGGTAAATTATAGATTTGTTTTTTGTTGACTTTGTACCGCGCGTCGAGCCTTTGGGGATGAAGGTGTTTTTGAAATGAACTTTATTATTATTATTATTATTATTATTACATTGTCCTACATTCGTTGTTATTAACCTACATTGTCGCAACACATCTCAAAAGTTTGGGAAGTAGCATACCTGAAGATCGTGAAATTTGATACAATCCAGATTTCGCGTTCAGACAAGGGCTTAGATATAAGATTACCGGTTATTATATTAAGATTTGACGACAGGTTAGCGTGTCGCTTAAGGACAGGGGACAATTCACTTCAAACAATGAACAGGTTTGTTCTGCCACGGCTGATTTTAAAAAAAAGTACGTTTACGATAGAACCATAAGGAGACGATACGAGTCGCTGTACTTTACGGGTAGTCCAGACAATGAACTGTTGTGTTGCACCCCGATGTCTGCCTTTGGGTGTGTTATAGTGCGCTCTATAGGAATGACTCATTTAAAATATAGTAATTTAGATCTATAATACGTGCAAATGATCCTATTACCCTTCAGTATTCTAATAAAATAAAATATTTGGTGACTGTTGTGGTTTACTATTCAAAGGCCCGCACCTGGGAGGGGGGGGGGGGGGGGGGGGGGGGGAGAGGGGCGAAAGGGGGAAACAACCATGGTACTTGTCAAGAGGCCCCAAGCTGGATAAGGGCCCGCACTTTTTTTCGACTTTCAAAATATACGCACATGTTTGAAACACGAAAGAAGCCCGAACTCTGTCAGCTGCCTGGGGCCCAGAATTTCCCATGTGCGGGGCCTGAATAGTATTCACATGTTTAACACTTGGAAATATATCGGAAGTTAACAAAGCAGTGGCATGCAAAATATGCACCCAAACATAAGCCTCAGTTTACTCGGCGTCTTCGCAATAACTACATGTTAATACACTGCGATCCACAAAAATCTACTATGTCAGCACCCTCTGAATATGATGCCCTGGGCGGATGCACCCTTCGCCTTCTTTTGTCTCATTGAGACACGACGACACAACACCATATCTTAATCTACCAGAAAATCAACAAGCCGTGGTGCTGTAAGAAAAGCATGCGATGATGACGTCCTGATATAATAAAAAATGGGAAATACTATTGAAGCGTTAAAAAATCACTCCGACAACGCATGTCTTCTCGTCTTTTTACCAACACCTGATTACAAAACCATTCAGTGGGGTATGAAACAAAGCTTGAGGGGGTGGCCCACCATGACATTTGAGGGGATGGCCCACCGAGACATTTGAGGGGATGGCCCACCATGATATTTGAGGGTTTGACCCATCATGACATTTGAGGGGGTGGCCCACCATGACATTAGAGGGGATGGCCCACAATGACATCTCTTTTGTTTCTTTATATACTGGGTTGGCCATTTTGCATCATTATGTAATGGCATAAACCAGTGCGGCGGCTACAATGGTTGGCCCGTCCTGGACGGCAACAGCCTTATCTGCTCCACTGCTAACTTCATTTTGCATTCAGTATGACCGGAAAAGTGACGTCATGCGTCATAATTACTATGAATAGCACACAAAGTACACGTGAATAATTCCTAATGAAGCTTTCCACACGTTGAAGAGGTTGGGGGGGGGGGGGTAATCGGAAGATAAACCTGTTGTATTTTGGCCAACTACAGGGTTGTTTGTTTTTTTCCGTAGAAGGGGGTTTAAAAAAAAAAATTAGCTCCCCAAGATGGGCATTAAGAAGAGGTTGGGGGGGGGGGGGTAATCGGAAGATAAACCTGTTGTATTTTGGCCAACTACAGGGTTGTTTGTTTTTTTCCGTAGAAGGGGGTTTAAAAAAAAAAATTGGCTCCCCAAGCTGGGCATTATCCCTACTGCTTGCTCACATCCACGGAATGTAATCAGCTTAAAACTTAAATCCTTCTAAATCTCGGTTTTGTAATAGCACGAAGCGTTAAGTTTAAGAGTGTTAAATCATCTCTTGTACACAACATTTTTTTTAATAGCTTAAACATGTTTTAAGATTGCATTGAACTACAGAGGCGTAGCGAAAGGGGCGGGGGTGACATGGTGGCAGATGTCACCGGGCGCCAGCTAGTTAGGGGCGCCAAAATGTGCTTTGATATTATTTTGTAGATGAAAATAGTGGGTTTGAGAGTTTTAAAAAAGGGGTGCTTTAAAATGAATCTTGTCCCCGGGCGCCAAGCAATGTACCTACGCCTCTGTTGAACTAATTTGTTTTTATGTATTCCTATTTTAACGATTGAGCGCTCTGTTAGTAAGTGAAATAATTTTTTTTTAAAATTCTTTCTTAGTCTTTTCGTGGGGGTTGGGGTGGGGAGAGGGGGGGGGGTGGTTGAAGATGGCTGGTATTTTTTTTTTAATGGTTTTTAATTTTTTTTTGTATATGTGTCGTTATAATTGCAAGATAAAATTAATAAGTGTTAGTACGGATGATTCAATTTTTTTTTTTTTAAATTCATATGCTTTTGATATGCGATACTATTTTGTGTACCATAAAAGACAGAGGACACCATCTTACTGTTATTTGAAAAACTTTACCATCGCCTGAAGTGACCTAGACAGACCTAAAAAAGATTGGTTTTGTGCTTTTCTTAGACTTCTCATCAACATTTAACACTCTCCAACTACACCTTATGATTAAAATGCTTGCTTTACTCGTTGCAAAATTCAAAATATTCAAACGTGGATGCTAACAAAGCTCCCACCGTATGTCAAGAGGAATTACCAAAAATTATTAACTAAGGAAATAAGAACTGGGGCGCCAAAATATTGCCTTCTCTCCCTTGGCTCGTAAAACATACGATAAGCGTATAAGAGCCCAGGCAAAAACGCTTGGGACAAGTAAGTACCTAGGTGTTTTAAACCAAAACAAGAAGTAAACTAAAGTTTCTTCCATCTTAAAAAATCGTAATATTTCATTTTAAAAAATTAACTAATTATAAAAAGTGTTGCAATGCGATAAAGCTTTAAAATAGATTAATTAGACACCAACAATTTTTGTCAAAATAACAATGTAAGGTAAGCTTTAATAATAGTTTTACAGAATAAAAAATTTTACATTTCGGCACATGCCTTCATCAGTACAGCAAAAAGACAATTAAATAAGAAAAAATTAAATTTAATATATATATATATATATATATATATAAAAAAAAAAAAAAAAAAAAAAAAAAAAAAAAAAAATATAATATATATATATATATATATATATATATATATATATATATATATATATATATAGGTATCCTACCTAAAAAGGGGAGAAAAAATAGGAGAAAAATAGGAGAGTAAAAATGGGAGAACGAATAGGGGACAAAAAAATAGGAGTGGGCGAAAAAACAGGCAGAAATTGTCTTTTTGTTGGGTGGGGTGATCAAGGTAAAACACAATGTCAAAAAAAAAAAAAATAAAAAAGATTTGTGTGGTTATGCTCTAGTTGTGCTCCACTGACCGTATGGTTAAGCTCTGGCTGTGCATCAGGGACCGGGTGGTTATGCTCCTGCTGTGCACAACTGATCGAGCGGCTGTGCTACAGCTGTACTCGCCTGACTGGACGGCTATCCTCCAGCTGTGCATCATTGACCGGATGACTAGGCTTAATCTGCGCACCGCTGACCGTTTGGCTAGGATCCAGCTGTGCACAATTTTCCCTTTACGCTTCGCGTTTGCGCAGCCACGCAAGCTGTCTCACAGACGCCGCACGGCAGTTTTGAATATCAGCGCAGCAAATTTCCATTTAAGTGTACGTTTGTGTTTGTGGGCTGTAAAATTTAGCACACAAAAAAAATTGATGCTGTAAAACTTTGCACACAACTATATGATTTTTGCACACGATCAAACAAACCTTCGAGGGAACATTACTGTGCACCTCTGACAAGGCGGCTATCTCCCAGCTATGCAACATTGACCGTGTCAGTCATAGGTGGAATCGATAACAATACTTATAACGACCGGGGCCAGAAAAAAGGCGATCCGAGAATAAAAATGAAACTAAAACAAACAAACAAACAAGATTAAATCATCACATGATAGTTATGAAACTACATATTTGTAATAATAAGTAAAAGAAAATTATCGCATCCATGAAGTTTTTAATAATAGTTTACGAAATGTTTATTACATCTTCATTACTACTTTATGAACAGAATAAAACGTGTTTTTTTTTTTGTTGTTTTTTTATTCTGTCATGGGTAATTGAAAGTATACATTATAAAGCCGGGTTATTTTAAAAGCTAAGAGCTGAGACTAATACAATGAGTCAGGTGACATCAACGACCCACATTGGAACTGGGACGGTCTTCTCTTTTTACGACTTCCCCCTTATTGGACTGATCCTTGGTCAGCAGGCGCAGTATAACCATCGTGTATTTACACTGGCAACACAAGAAAATTAGGATCGCAACGGATACGGCGATGAACACGACTAACAATAGTACATCCATTGAGACCTCTGGGAAATCGGTCCCAGGTGTGAACAAGATGGTAACGGAAGTATGTGTGTTCTCATTTGACCTTGTTGTGGGTTGCTCTCCCTGGGACTGGTCAAAAGTAGGTAGTAGTTTGACACCCGTGTTGCTAATCTGTGAGAGTGGTTCATCTGTGGTCTCAAGAGAGGCCGTTGTTAATGTTGTGTATAAGAAGCTCTTGCGAGATGAAGTGTCAGGATTGTGTGATGCTGTTCGAGCGGACAAAACTGAGTGGGTATGGGACGTTTCGGAAAGAGAATTAGCATCGTGAAGTTCTGAGGAAGTATTTTTTGAAAACTTTTCAGAAAGCTCTGGTCGGAAAGTTGAGCTTCCTTGTTGTTTGCCATTAATGAGATGCTCTGAAGTAGCGCCACTACCAGATAGTCTATTGTACTGGTCGCTCTCTGGGTCCGAACTAGTTTTCTTAAAATCTAAGTTCTCTTTATCGGGTGTTGTAAGGAATGCTACTAAATGTGTACGGGATGTCTCTTTAGTTTGATAGGGCGACAAACCCGGTATTTTATTTATGTTAGAATAAGCATACGTGACTGCTGTCGATGAGCCATCTCCAATAGCTGCTTGGTGTACGCTCGCTTGAGTTGTGTCACTAACACCTTTAGAATTTGTGGGTACAGTTACCTTAGCTGTTTCAATAGACTCAATGGAATAATTGCCATGGTTGGGTAATGTTAACTTTTCTGCTTTATCTGGGGGATAACTTGTGGGTAAAGTTATCTTAGCTGTCTCATTAGACTCAATGGAGTGATTGCCATGATTGGGTAATGTTGACTTTTCTGCTGTTTCTGAAGGAAAACTTGTGGGTACAGTTATCTTAGTTCTCTCATTAGACTCAATGGAATGATTGCCATGGTTGGGTGATGTTGACTTTTCTGGTGTTTCTGGAGGATAACCTGTGGGTACAGTTGACATAGATGTCTCATTAGACTCAATTGAATGATTGCCAGCTATTGATAATGTCGATATTTCTACGGTTTTTGGAGGAAAATTTCTAGGTTCAGATAACTTGGCTGTCTCATTAGATTCAATGGAATGAATGAAATGATTTGGAAAAGTTGAATTTTCTCCTGTTTCTGACAGATAACTTGTGGATACAGTTAACTTAGCTGTCTCATTAGACTCAATGGAGGGATTGCCATGATTTGGTAATGTTGACTTTTCTGCTATTTCCGGAGGATATTTTGTGGGTACAGTTAACTTAGTTCTCTCATTAGACTCAATGGAATGATTGCCATGATTTGGTAATGTTGACTTTTCTGCTATTTCCGGAGGATAACTTGTGGGTACAGTTAACTTAGTTCTCTCATTAGACTCCATGGAGTGATTGCCATGATTAGGTAATGTTGACTTTTCTGCTATTTCCGGAGGATAACTTGTGGGTACAGTTAACTTTGTTCTCTCATTAGACTCAATGGAATGATTGCCATGATTTGGTAATGTTGACTTTTCAGCTCTTTCCGGAGGATAACTTGTTGGTACAGTTAACTTAGCTGCCTCATTATACTTAATGGAACGATTGCCATGATTAAAAAATGTTGACTTTTCAGCAGTTTCTGGAGGATAATTTGTGGGTACAGTTAATTTAGCTGTCTCATTAGAATCAATTAAATGATAGCCATGAATTGATAATGTTGACATTTCTGCTGTTTCTGGAGAATAATTTGTGTGTACAGTCACTTCAGTTCTCTCATTCAAATCAATGGAATGATTTCCATGATTGGGTAATATTGACATTTCTGCTGTTTCAGGAGGATAACTTATGGATGCAGTTACTTTAGCTGTCTCATTAGACTCAATGGAATAATTGCCATGTTTGCGTAATGTTGACTTTTCTCCTGTCTCTAAGGAAAAACTATCGGGTACAGATAACTCAATTGTCTCATTAGACTCAATGGAATGATTGCCATGATTTGGTAATGTTGTCTTTTCTGATGTTTCTTGAGGATATCTTGTGAGTACAGAAACCTTAGCTGTCTCATTAGACTCAATAGAGTGATTGCCATGAATTGGTGCTGTTGACTTTTCTGCTGTTTTTAAAGTATAAATTGTGGGTACAGTTAACTTAGCCTTCTCTTTAGACTCAATGGAATGATTGCCATGATTGCGTAATGTTGACTTTTCTGCTATTTCTGGAGGATAAGTTGTTTGTACAGTAAATTTAGCTGTCTCATTAGATTCAACGGAATGATTGCCATGATTGGGTAATGTTGTCTTTTCTGATGTTTCTGGAGGATATCTTGTGGGTACAGAAACCTTAGCTGTCTCATTAGACTCACTGGAATGATTGCTATGAATTGGTAATGGTAAAATTTCTGAAGTTTCTCGGGGATAATTTGTAGGTACTGTTACCTTAGCTGTCTTAATAGACTCAATGGAATGATTGCCAAGATTTGTTAATGTTGACATTTCTACTGTTTCATGGGGATAATTTGTGGATACAGTTTCCTTTTCTGTCTCATTAGAATCAATGGAATGATTGCCATGTTTGCTTAATGTTGACTCTTCTGCTGTTTCTGGAGGATAACCCGTTGGTACAGTTACCTTAGCTATCTCATTAGACTCAATGGAATGATTGGCCTGATTAAGTAATGTTGACTTTTCTGCTGTTTCAGGAGGATAACTTGTGGATGCAGTAAACTTAGATGTCTCATTAATATGAATGGAATGATTGACATGATTTGATGATGGTAACTTTTCTGTAGTTTCTGGGGGATAATTTGTAGGTACTGTTACCTTAGCTGTCTCAATAGACTCAATGGAATGATTGTCTTTATTTGTTAATGTTGACAATTCTACTGTTTCTGGAGGATAACTTGTGGATACAGTTACCTTAGGAGTCTCATTAGACTCAATGGAATAATTGCCATGTTTGCGTAATGTTGACTTTTCTAATGTCTCTAAGATATAACTATTGGGTACAGATAACTCAATTGTCTCATTAGACTCAATGGAATGATTGCCATGATTTGGTAATGTTGTCTTTTCTGATGTTTCTTGAGGATATCTTGTGGGTACAGTTAACTTAGCTGTCTCATTAGAGTCAATGGAATGATTGTCATGATTTGGTAATGGTAAAATTTCTGAAGTTTCTCGGGGATAATTTGTAGGTACTGTTACCTTAGCTCTCTCATTAGACTCAATGGAATGATTGCCATGATTTGTTAATGTTGACATTTCTACTGTTTCTTGAGGATAATTTGTAGGTACTGGTACCTTAGCTGTCTTAATAGTCTCAATGGAATGATTGCCAAGATTTGTTAATGTTGACATTTCTACTGTTTCTTGAGGATAATTTGTGGATACAGTTTCCTTTTCTGTCTCATTAGACTCAATGGAATGATTGCCATGTTTGCTTAATGTTGACTCTTCTGCTGTTTCTGGAGGATAACCCGTTGGTACAGTTACCTTAGCTATCTCATTAGACTCAATGGAATGATTGGCCTGATTAAGTAATGTTGACTTTTCTGCTGTTTCAGGAGGATAACTTGTGGATGCAGTAAACTTAGATGTCTCATTAATATGAATGGAATGATTGACATGATTTGATGATGGTAACTTTCCTGTAGTTTCTGGGGGATAATTTGTAGGTACTGTTACCTTAGCTGTCTCAATAGACTCAATGGAATGATTGTCTTTATTTGTTAATGTTGACAATTCTACTGTTTCTGGAGGATAACTTGTGGATACAGTTACCTTAGCTGTCTCATTAGACTCAATGGAATAATTGCCATGTTTGCGTAATGTTGACTTTTCTAATGTCTCTAAGGTATAACTATTGGGTACAGATAACTCAATTGTCTCATTAGACTCAATGGAATGATTGCCATGATTTGGTAATGTTGTCTTTTCTGATGTTTCTTGAGGATATCTTGTGGGTACAGTTAACTTAGCTGTCTCATTAGAGTCAATGGAATGATTGTCATGATTTGGTAATGGTAAAATTTCTGAAGTTTCTCGGGGATAATTTGTAGGTACTGTTACCTTAGCTCTCTCATTAGACTCAATGGAATGATTGCCATGATTTGTTAATGTTGACATTTCTACTGTTTCTTGAGGATAATTTGTAGGTACTGGTACCTTAGCTGTCTTAATAGTCTCAATGGAATGATTGCCAAGATTTGTTAATGTTGACATTTCTACTGTTTCTTGAGGATAATTTGTGGATACAGTTTCCTTTTCTGTCTCATTAGACTCAATGGAATGATTGCCATGTTTGCTTAATGTTGACTCTTCTGCTGTTTCTGGAGGATAACCCGTTGGTACAGTTACCTTAGCTTTCTCATTAGACTCAATGGAATGATTTGCCTGATTAAGTAATGTTGACTTTTCTGCTGTTTCAGGAGGATAACTTGTGGATGCAGTAAACTTAGATGTCTCATTAATATGAATGGAATGATTGACATGATTTGATGATGGTAACTTTCCTGTAGTTTCTGGGGGATAATTTGTAGGTACTGTTACCTTAGCTGTCTCAATAGACTCAATGGAATGATTGTCTTTATTTGTTAATGTTGACAATTCTACTGTTTCTGGAGGATAACTTGTGGATACAGTTACCTTAGGAGTCTCATTAGACTCAATGGAATAATTGCCATGTTTGCGTAATGTTGACTTTTCTAATGTCTCTAAGATATAACTATTGGGTACAGATAACTCAATTGTCTCATTAGACTCAATGGAATGATTGCCATGATTTGGTAATGTTGTCTTTTCTGATGTTTCTTGAGGATATCTTGTGGGTACAGTTAACTTAGCTGTCTCATTAGAGTCAATGGAATGATTGTCATGATTTGGTAATGGTAAAATTTCTGAAGTTTCTCGGGGATAATTTGTAGGTACTGTTACCTTAGCTCTCTCATTAGACTCAATGGAATGATTGCCATGATTTGTTAATGTTGACATTTCTACTGTTTCTTGAGGATAATTTGTAGGTACTGGTACCTTAGCTGTCTTAATAGTCTCAATGGAATGATTGCCAAGATTTGTTAATGTTGACATTTCTACTGTTTCTTGAGGATAATTTGTGGATACAGTTTCCTTTTCTGTCTCATTAGACTCAATGGAATGATTGCCATGTTTGCTTAATGTTGACTCTTCTGCTGTTTCTGGAGGATAACCCGTTGGTACAGTTACCTTAGCTATCTCATTAGACTCAATGGAATGATTGGCCTGATTAAGTAATGTTGACTTTTCTGCTGTTTCAGGAGGATAACTTGTGGATGCAGTAAACTTAGATGTCTCATTAATATGAATGGAATGATTGACATGATTTGATGATGGTAACTTTTCTGTAGTTTCTGGGGGATAATTTGTAGGTACTGTTACCTTAGCTGTCTCAATAGACTCAATGGAATGATTGTCTTTATTTGTTAATGTTGACAATTCTACTGTTTCTGGAGGATAACTTGTGGATACAGTTACCTTAGGAGTCTCATTAGACTCAATGGAATAATTGCCATGTTTGCGTAATGTTGACTTTTCTAATGTCTCTAAGATATAACTATTGGGTACAGATAACTCAATTGTCTCATTAGACTCAATGGAATGATTGCCATGATTTGGTAATGTTGTCTTTTCTGATGTTTCTTGAGGATATCTTGTGGGTACAGTTAACTTAGCTGTCTCATTAGAGTCAATGGAATGATTGTCATGATTTGGTAATGGTAAAATTTCTGAAGTTTCTCGGGGATAATTCGTAGGTACTGTTACCTTAGCTCTCTCATTAGACTCAATGGAATGATTGCCATGATTTGTTAATGTTGACATTTCTACTGTTTCTTGAGGATAATTTGTGGATACAGTTTCCTTTTCTGTCTCATTAGACTCAATGGAATGATTACCATGTTTGCTTAATGTTGACTCTTCTGCTGTTTCTGGAGGATAACCCGTTGGTACAGTTACCTTAGCTATCTCATTAGACTCAATGGAATGATTGGCCTGATTAAGTAATGTTGACTTTTCTGCTGTTTCAGGAGGATAACTTGTGGATGCAGTAAACTTAGATGTCTCATTAATATGAATGGAATGATTGACATGATTTGATGATGGTAACTTTCCTGTAGTTTCTGGGGGATAATTTGTAGGTACTGTTACCTTAGCTGTCTCAATAGACTCAATGGAATGATTGTCTTTATTTGTTAATGTTGACAATTCTACTGTTTCTGGAGGATAACTTGTGGATACAGTTACCTTAGCTGTCTCATTAGACTCAATGGAATAATTGCCATGTTTGCGTAATGTTGACTTTTCTAATGTCTCTAAGGTATAACTATTGGGTACAGATAACTCAATGGTCTCATTAGACTCAATGGAATGATTGCCATGATTTGGTAATGTTGTCTTTTCTGATGTTTCTTGAGGATATCTTGTGGGTACAGTTAACTTAGCTGTCTCATTAGAGTCAATGGAATGATTGTCATGATTTGGTAATGGTAAAATTTCTGAAGTTTCTCGGGGATAATTTGTAGGTACTGTTACCTTAGCTCTCTCATTAGACTCAATGGAATGATTGCCATGATTTGTTAATGTTGACATTTCTACTGTTTCTTGAGGATAATTTGTAGGTACTGGTACCTTAGCTGTCTTAATAGTCTCAATGGAATGATTGCCAAGATTTGTTAATGTTGACATTTCTACTGTTTCTTGAGGATAATTTGTGGATACAGTTTCCTTTTCTGTCTCATTAGACTCAATGGAATGATTGCCATGTTTGCTTAATGTTGACTCTTCTGCTGTTTCTGGAGGATAACCCGTTGGTACAGTTACCTTAGCTATCTCATTAGACTCAATGGAATGATTGGCCTGATTAAGTAATGTTGACTTTTCTGCTGTTTCAGGAGGATAACTTGTGGATGCAGTAAACTTAGATGTCTCATTAATATGAATGGAATGATTGACATGATTTGATGATGGTAACTTTCCTGTAGTTTCTGGGGGATAATTTGTAGGTACTGTTACCTTAGCTGTCTCAATAGACTCAATGGAATGATTGTCTTTATTTGTTAATGTTGACAATTCTACTGTTTCTGGAGGATAACTTGTGGATACAGTTACCTTAGCTGTCTCATTAGACTCAATGGAATAATTGCCATGTTTGCGTAATGTTGACTTTTCTAATGTCTCTAAGGTATAACTATTGGGTACAGATAACTCAATTGTCTCATTAGACTCAATGGAATGATTGCCATGATTTGGTAATGTTGTCTTTTCTGATGTTTCTTGAGGATATCTTGTGGGTACAGTTAACTTAGCTGTCTCATTAGAGTCAATGGAATGATTGTCATGATTTGGTAATGGTAAAATTTCTGAAGTTTCTCGGGGATAATTTGTAGGTACTGTTACCTTAGCTCTCTCATTAGACTCAATGGAATGATTGCCATGATTTGTTAATGTTGACATTTCTACTGTTTCTTGAGGATAATTTGTAGGTACTGGTACCTTAGCTGTCTTAATAGTCTCAATGGAATGATTGCCAAGATTTGTTAATGTTGACATTTCTACTGTTTCTTGAGGATAATTTGTGGATACAGTTTCCTTTTCTGTCTCATTAGACTCAATGGAATGATTGCCATGTTTGCTTAATGTTGAATCTTCTGCTGTTTCTGGAGGATAACCCGTTGGTACAGTTACATTAGCTTTTTCATTAGACTCCATGGAATAATTGCCATGTTTGCGTAATGTTGACTTTTCTAATGTCTCTAAGGTATAACTATTGGGTACAGATAACTCAATTGTCTCATTAGACTCAATGGAATGATTGCCATGATTTGGTAATGTTGTCTTTTCTGATGTTTCTTGAGGATATCTTGTGGGTACAGTTAACTTAGCTGTCTCATTAGAGTCAATGGAATGATTGTCATGATTTGGTAATGGTAAAATTTCTGAAGTTTCTCGGGGATAATTTGTAGGTACTGTTACCTTAGCTCTCTCATTAGACTCAATGGAATGATTGCCATGATTTGTTAATGTTGACATTTCTACTGTTTCTTGAGGATAATTTGTAGGTACTGGTACCTTAGCTGTCTTAATAGTCTCAATGGAATGATTGCCAAGATTTGTTAATGTTGACATTTCTACTGTTTCTTGAGGATAATTTGTGGATACAGTTTCCTTTTCTGTCTCATTAGACTCAATGGAATGATTGCCATGTTTGCTTAATGTTGACTCTTCTGCTGTTTCTGGAGGATAACCCGTTGGTACAGTTACCTTAGCTATCTCATTAGACTCAATGGAATGATTGGCCTGATTAAGTAATGTTGACTTTTCTGCTGTTTCAGGAGGATAACTTGTGGATGCAGTAAACTTAGATGTCTCATTAATATGAATGGAATGATTGACATGATTTGATGATGGTAACTTTCCTGTAGTTTCTGGGGGATAATTTGTAGGTACTGTTACCTTAGCTGTCTCAATAGACTCAATGGAATGATTGTCTTTATTTGTTAATGTTGACAATTCTACTGTTTCTGGAGGATAACTTGTGGATACAGTTACCTTAGCTGTCTCATTAGACTCAATGGAATAATTGCCATGTTTGCGTAATGTTGACTTTTCTAATGTCTCTAAGGTATAACTATTGGGTACAGATAACTCAATGGTCTCATTAGACTCAATGGAATGATTGCCATGATTTGGTAATGTTGTCTTTTCTGATGTTTCTTGAGGATATCTTGTGGGTACAGTTAACTTAGCTGTCTCATTAGAGTCAATGGAATGATTGTCATGATTTGGTAATGGTAAAATTTCTGAAGTTTCTCGGGGATAATTTGTAGGTACTGTTACCTTAGCTCTCTCATTAGACTCAATGGAATGATTGCCATGATTTGTTAATGTTGACATTTCTACTGTTTCTTGAGGATAATTTGTAGGTACTGGTACCTTAGCTGTCTTAATAGTCTCAATGGAATGATTGCCAAGATTTGTTAATGTTGACATTTCTACTGTTTCTTGAGGATAATTTGTGGATACAGTTTCCTTTTCTGTCTCATTAGACTCAATGGAATGATTGCCATGTTTGCTTAATGTTGACTCTTCTGCTGTTTCTGGAGGATAACCCGTGGGTACACTTACCTTAGCTATCTCATTAGACTCAATGGAATGATTGCCATGTTTTGGTAATGTTGACTTTTCTTCAGTTTCTGAAGGATAACTTGTGGATGCAGTAAACTTAGATATCTCATTAATCCAAATGGAGTGATTGCCATTATTTGTTAATATTGACATTTCTACTGTTTCTTGAGGATAACTTGTGGATACAGTTACCTTTGTTGTCTCAATAGACTCAATGGAACTATTGCCCTGATTAAGTAATGTTGACTTTTCTGCTGTTTCAGTAGGATAACTTGTGGATACAGTAAACTTAGATGTCTCATTAATCTGAATGGGAAAATTGACATGATTTGATGAATGTAAGTTTTCCGATGTTTCTGGGGGATAATTTGTACGTACTGTTACCTTAGCTGTCTCAATAGACTCAATGGAATGATTGCCTTTATTTGTTAATGTTGGCATTTCTACTGTTTCAGGAGGATAAATTGTGGATACAGTTACAGTAGCTGTCTCATTATACTCAATGGAATAATTGCCATATTTGCGTAATGTTGAATTTTCAGCTGTCTCTAGAAGATAAGTATTGGGTACAGATAACTCAATTGTCTCATTAGACTCAATGGAATGATTGCCATGATTGGGTAATGTTGTCTTTTCTGATGTCTCTGGAGGATAACCCGTCGATACAGTTACCTTAATTATCTCATTAGACTCAATGGAATGATTGCCATGATTTGGTAATGGTAAAATTTCTGATGTTTCTCGGGGATAATTTGTAGGTACTGTTACCTTAGCTCTCTCATTAGACTCAATGGAATGATTGCCATGATTTGTTAATGTTGACATTTCTACTGTTTCTTGATGATTATTTGTGGATACAGTTTTCTTTGCTGTCTCATTAGACTCAATGGAATGATTGACATGTTTGCGTAATGATGACTCTTCTGCTGCTTCTGGAGGATAACCCGTGGGTACTTTAGCTATCTCATTAGACTCAATGGAATGATTGCCATGATTTGGTAATTGTAAAATTTCTGAAGTTTCTCGGGGATAATTTGTAGGTACTGTTACCTTAGCTGTCTTAATAGACTCAATGGAATGATTGCCAAGATTTGTTAATCTTGACATTTCTACTGTTTCTTGAGGATAATTTGTGGATACAGTTTCCTTTTCTGTCTCATTAGACTCAATGGAATTATTGCCATGTTTTCTTAATGTTGACTCTTCTGCTGTTTCTGGAGGATAACCCGTGGGTACAGTTACCTTAGCTATCTCATTAGACTCAATGGAATGATTGCCATGTTTAGGTAATGTTGACTTTTCTGCAGTTTCTGAAGGATAACTTGTGGATGTAGTAAACTTCGATGTCTCATTAATATGAATGGAATGATTGACATGATTTGATGATTGTAACTTTTCCGATGTTTCTGGGGGATAATTTGTAGGTACTGTTACCTTAGCTGTCTCAATAGACTCAATGGAATGATTGCCTTTATTTGTTAATGTTGGTATTTCTACTGTTTCAGGAGGATAACGTGTGGATACAGTTACCTTAGCTTTCCAGTTAGACTCAATGAAATAATTGCCATGTTTTCGTAATGTTGACTTTTCAGCTGTTTTTAGAGGATAACTATTGGATACAGGTAACTCAATTGTCTCATTAGACTCAATGGAATGATTGCCATGATTAGGTAATGTTGTCTTTTCTGATGTTTCTGGAGAATATCTTGTGGGTACACTTAACTTAGCTGTCTCATTAGAGTCAATGGAATGATTGCCATGATTTGGTAATGGAAAAATGTCTGAGGTTTCTCGGGGATAATTTGTAGGTACTGTTACCTTAGCTCTCTCATTAGACTCAATGGAATGATTGCCATGAATTGTTAATGTTGACATTTCTACTGTTTCTGGTGGATAACTTGTGGATTCAATAACCATAGTTGTCTCATTAGACTCAATGGAATGATTGCCATGATTGGGTAATGTTGTCTTTTCTGATGTTTCTAGAGGATATCTTGTGGGTACAGTTAACTTAGCTGTCTCATTCGAGTCAATGGAATGATTGCCATGATTTGATGATGTTAACTTTTCTGATGTTTCTTGGGGATAATTTGTAGATACTGTTACCTTAGCTATCTCAATAGACTCAATGGAATGATTGCCTTTATTTGTTAATGTTGGTATTTCTACTGTTTCTTGAGGATAACTTGTAGGTACTGTTACCTTAGCTGTCTCATTAGACTCAATGGAATGATTGCCATGATTTGTTAATGTTGACATTTCTACTGTTTCTTGAGGATAATTTGTGGATACAATTTCCTTAGATGTCTCATTAGACTCAAAGGAATGATTGACATGTTTGCGTAATGTTGACTTTTCTGCTGTATCTGAATGATAACTTGTTTGAACAATTAACTTGGCTTTCTCATTTGACACAATGGAATGATTGCCATGTTTGCGTAATGTTGACTCTTCGGCGTTTTCTGGAGGATAATCCGTGGGTACAGTTACCTTAGCTATCTCATTAGACTCAATGGAATGATTGCCATGTTTAGGTAATGTTGACTTTTCTGCAGTTTCTGAAGGAAAACTTGTGGATACAGTAAACTTAGAGGTCTCATTAATCCGAATTGAATGATTGCCATGATTTGTTAATGTTGACATTTCTACTGTTTCTTGAGGATAACTTGTGGATACAGTTACCATAGCTGTCTCATTAGACTCAATGGAATGATTGCCATGATTTGTTAATGTTGACATTTCTAATGTTTCTTGAGGATAATTTGTGGATACAATTTCCTTAGATGTCTCATTAGACTCAATGGAATGATTGACATGTTTGCGTAATGTTGACTTTTCTGCTGTATCTGAAGGATAACTTGTTTGAACAATTAACTTGGCTTTCTCATTTGACACAAAGGAATGATGGCCATGATTTGGTAATGTTGATTTTTCTGCTATTTCTGGAGGATATTTTGTTGTTATAGTTAAATTAGTTGTCTCATCATATTCAATGGAATAATTTCCATTATTGGGTAATGTTGACTTTTCTACTGTTTCTGGACGATAATTTGTCGATACTGTAAACTTTGATGTCTCATTAAACTCAATTGAATGATTGCCCTGATTATGTAATGTTGACTTTTCTGCAGATTCTGGAGGATAACTCGTGGGTAGAATTACTTTAGCTGTCTTATTTGACTCACTGGAATGATTGCCATCAGTTGATAATGTTGACATTTCTGCGGTTTTTGGAGGATAATTTGTAGGTACAGATAACTTAGTTGTCTCATTAGACACAATGGAATGATTTTCATGATTGGGTAATATTGAGTTTTTTGCTATTTCCGGAGAATATCTTGTGGGTACTTTTAACTTAGCTGTCTCATTAGACACATGGGAATGATCGACACGATTGGGTAATGTTGACTTTAATGCTAATTCTGGAATATAACTTCTTGGTACAGTTAAATCAGCTGTCTCATTAGACTCAATGGAATGATTGCCATGATTTTGTAATGTTGACTTTTCTGGAATTTCTGTCGGATAACTTGTGGGTACAATTAACTTGGCTGTCTCATTAGATTCAATGAAATGATTGCCATGTTTGGGTAATGATGAGATTTCTTGTGTTTCTGGAGGATAACTTGTTGGTGCAGTTAAATTTGCTGTCTCATTAGAGTCAATGGAATAATTGCCGTGATTGTGGAATGTTGCATTTTCTGCTATCTCTGGAGGATAACTTTTTGGTACAGTTAACTTAGCTGTCTCATTAGATTCAATGTTATGATGGCCATAATTGTGTGATTTTGACTTTTCTTCTGTTTCTGGAAGAAAAAATGTGGTTACAGTTAACTTAGCTTTCTCCTTAGACTCAATGGAATGATTGCCATGATTGAGTAATATTGACATTTCTGCAGTTTCTGGAGGATAAATTGTGGGTCTAGTTACCTTAGCTGTCTCATTAAACTATGGGGAAGGATTGAACTGATTGGGTAATATTTACTTTTCTGCTGTTTCTGGAGGATAACTTGTTGATACTGTTATCTTAGCTGTCTCATCAGACTAAATGGAATGAATGCCGTAATTGGGTAATGTTGACTTTTTTGCTTTTTCTGGAGAATAATTTTTGGGTACAGTTAACTTAGCTGTCTCATTAGACGGTTTGAAGGATATTGATTATTTGTTTCCTATCCGTCTCATTTACTTCATAATTATGTGGTAAAGTTGCCATAATAAATTCATCAGTTTTCTTTTCAGTCGGTATTGGTGTTTTTTTTTTTTTTCTTTTTCAAAGTAAGAGTAACCATTGGTTGTTGCCTTATTTGTGTTTGGATGGTTATACAGTATAGAAAATTATCTTACCAAATTTTTGGGGAAGTTCTGTCATATCGTTACGTCTCATTTACTTCATAATTATGTGGTAAAGTTGCCATAATAAATTCATCAGTTTTCTTTTCAGTCGGTATTGGTGTTTTTTTTTTTTCTTTTTCAAAGTAAGAGTAACCATTGGTTGTTGCCTTATTTGTGTTTGGATGGATATACAGTATAGAAAATTATCTTACCAAATTTTTGGGGAAGTTCTGTCATATCGTTCTCATTTGTAATATACTCAGGGCGTAAAGCTGTCTTTTCTTCCTCATTTACCATGAAGTCGGTCGGAAATCTTGTCTTATCTGTTTCATAAAAAAAAAATATTCAGTGGATGACACCTTCTGAAAAATCTCATTTGTGCGATGTAAATGTGGCAATGTTGTTGCAGCTGCTTTTTCTGAAAGATATTTATTGTGTAATGTGAATTTATCTGACTCATTTCAAATATAATCAGTGGGTAATGTTGAATAGTCTGATTTTTTTTTTGGGGGGGGGGGGGGGAATATTATCCTACGGTAATTTTTTTTTTTATTTAATTTACTGTAGCGTATATGTATGGTGAACGAACGGACAGGACATCAGCTTAGTTACTTTCTCTTTATTTTCTCTTTACTTTAATACATTTTTGTCTATTTTTGTCTAAATTTTTTTTTATCCATGGCGTTGGAAATATAATGTGTGGGTAATATTTTCTTATCTGGCTTATTGGATGTGTAATCACTGTGTAATGTTGTCTTCTGCTAGTGAATGAATTGATTTTCAAAGGCTGATGATGTCGAATTATTTACCAGTAGGTAAATCTGTTTCTTCCCTTTCATGTGTATGATATTCAGGATAGAAAGTTGTCTCACCTGTTTTATTTGAGGTATGGACAATATTTAATGTTGTTACGTGGGTCGTGTTTGATGTATATTCTGTGGGTATTATTGTATTATCAGTCTTTTTGGAAGGATTGTCTGATTCTAATGTTGCTTCATCAATCTTATTGGAACGTTTATTAGATGGTAATGTGATTGTATATGTTTCTTGCGGGTTTTTCGTTCGTTCAATCTTATTCATCTCAAATGAATATTTATTGTTTTATGATGTTCTGTCCTGCTTATGTATTGCAAATGAACTTAGATAGGATGTTCTATATACTTTGTCTAAATAATTTGCCAAGGTAAATGATGTGTTAACCTCATGTTCTGCTGTAGATTCAGAACTCAGCTTAGTGATGTTTCCCTCCTTTATTCTGTTACCCGTTGCCTATATATGTTCCTTCCTCGTTGCTTTGAATATTACATTTATTTCTTAAAGATGCGTTTTCATTCCTAGTTCTATAATTAGCAGTAAATTGTGGAATATTTTCAGCCTCCCTTTTATTATTGGGAGTAAATGTGATTAGTTTTCTTTCTCAGTTTCATAACAAGCAGTAACAAGTGATTTATTTTGTTTCATTTTCTCTTTTTACAGCAATGAGTTAAGTCTCTTCTGACTCATTTGTGACTAACTTTCCCATTGCTGTAGTTGCATAGGTCCCTATTATATCTGACATTGATCCGCTGGTTGTTTAATCCGTGTTCTTCTCTGTGGTATACTCATGGGCATTCTCCTTTCTGCCCCCCTTTCGTTTACTTCTCAATTATGCCATCGCAAATGTCTTCTTTCTACGAAATGTCTTATGGGCAGCTGCTCATGGTTCTGTCCAAACAGCGACAGTTTTTGTCTTTGTTCTCCGTGACGAGACCTTCGCTGCTGGCAGCGATGGGGTGATTGTTGCTATGTTCGTTGTCTGGTTTATGACTTCAACTGCAGGTTTATGAACGTCATCAAATAAACATAACAAAATTTAACGCCTAAATAATCGAGTGCATTTTAAAAGGCATTTGTATATAATTTTGTGTTAACGGCACTTTGTATATCCGTCTTCGTGATATTTGTATATCGGTATTTAGATGTAAGTTTATCTCAGTGCACTCTAAAAGACTGCACTTATATTCGTATGGAAATATTCCTTCATGTTCTATGAGACATTGCACTTAGCCTACGATCTTAATATTAGTTTGAGTTTTTAACTTACACATTTCCTTGCATATAAAAGGAGCTTCTGTATTGCATTTTTGATTACGGGCTTCATTTTCGCTTGAACTTATAAACAGGCCGATACAGTCGCCTTTAGACATATTCACATACGGCGGGTTGCTGATGAGCTGCAGCTCGGTTGCCTCTTTTTTGGTCTCCTCCCAGAGCCAGCGGTCCTTAAACTTTGCCCCGATCCACAAGAAGTAAACTTCTGCAAATGATTTAAGTGTTTGAATCATTTGATTATTATACAGTGGAATGCGTACCATTTATACGAACAATTCGTTGTTCCAAGTATACAAATGAGATGATAGAAAAAGTTTAATACAGATATCATGTTTTAAGTTTTCTTAACGTACGAATGGTGTAGCACAATTTTAGATGATTCATTAACCATCGGTGCTACCGTGTTTATAATAGAGTACACGTTTTCACGCATTTGGGTGAGAATTTCTTTTTATAATGTGAATAAATAATACCCACTTATACTTATTGCTATTTACTCTAAACTAAGTCTTCCGCCAGACGGACAATTTTTTTTTTAAATACATACTATGGCAACGCTCCTCAATCTTACCACACACTATATCCTACAACTAACCCAACATGTTTCTCCATCAACCTATAGCTCCGGAACACTATATCCTACACGGCCCACCATGCTTCTCCATCAACCGAAAGCTCAAACACACTTTATCTTACAATTAGCCTACCATGTTGTTCAATCAAACTCTTGTTCCTGCACATTATATCCTACAACTGGCCTACAATGTTGCTCCATCAACCAATCGCTGCAGCCCACAATATACTAGTACTGGCCCAGCAAGTTCTTTCATCAACCTGTAGTTCCAGCACACAATATCCTACAACTAGCCCACAATGTTGCCCCACCAACCTTTAGCTCAAGCACACTATATCCTACAACTGGCCCACCAAGATGCTACATCAAAATATAGCTTCAGAACACTATATCCTACAACTGGCCCACCAAGATGCTACATCAAAATATAGCTTCAGAACACTATATCCTACAATTGACCCACCAAGTTTATCAAGACCACTTTACCCTACAACTAGCCAATCAACTTGCTCCATTAACTTATAGCTCCAGCATACTATATCCTAAAAAATGGCCCACCATTTTCATCAATAAACATATAGCTCCAGCACGGTATATTCTAGAATTTGACCACCTTGTTGCTCCATCAAACTGTAGCTCTAACACACTATATCCTACAACTGGCAAAACATGTTGATTCATCCACCTATATCTCTAGCACACAAATCCTACAACTTGCCCACCATTTTGCTCCATCAACCTATAGCTCCAGCACACTAATATCCTACAACTGGCCCATCATATTGTCCCATCAAAATATAGCTCTAACACATTATATCCTACAACTAACCCACAATGTTCTCCATCAATCTATAAATCCAGCACTCAATATCCTACAACAGGCCCAACATGTTGCCCCATCAAACAATAGTTCTTGCACACTATATCCTACAACTGGCCCACCATGTTGCCCCATCAAACTATAGTTCCTGCACACTATATCCTACAAATGGCCCACCCTGAAGCTACATCAACCTATTGCTCAATAAACTTTATAAAAAGAAATTCTCCAAAAAAATGCATTATTATTTATTTTTATTTTTTTTTTATTTTCATTTTTTTAGTATTTTATCTTTTTTAATTTGTTTGTTTTTTTTGTTTTTTTTTGTTATTGTCCTTTTTAAAGACATGTAAAATCCATTGTACGCTAAAAAGCTGAAAGCAGACTAAGCTAAAACATTAAAATTGCAAACCAAATATAAAAACGCGTAGGTGTTTTTTGAAAGCCTCGAGCGCAACAAGCTACAACTGATAAAAGAGATTAGCAGTAACAGAGAATTAAAATACGACTTGGCATAATTTCGAATAGACTTGTCATTATCTATCAAAACTAAGGAAACCGGAGATATTTTTTTTAGGTGCGGGAAGGAGATGGGAGTCATCTGAGTCTTTATTTGTTCATTTCAGGTCAAATCTTTGTTTTTTATACATCATAGTGTAAACCTGGGTACACTTTTACACCATATTAAACTGTTTTATTCTTTTATTTTATTTTATTTTTTTAAAGTGGGGGGGGGGGGGTAAAAAAAA
>CAXITT010000068.1:487376-547193 GCA_964033795.1 Lymnaea stagnalis
GTACATGGGTTTCCTTGTAAAAATGTCTGGTGTGGGTGGATGAATATACCTCTGGTGTTGTTTTGCTTATATGATGTTCTTATTTGATTTATGTATTTTATTTTAATATTATGATTATGCCCTTTTGCTATATTTATGTACAGCGCGGTGAGCCCAGCCCTAGGCTGGGGTACCGCGCTATATAAGACCACTTATTATTATTATTATTATTATATGTTAAGGTCTGTTATTTTTTCCTTACTGTTTAGCGATTTTCCGAGTCCTTTCTTAATACTCTTCAAATTTCTGCGTGATTTCACTGTTGCCAGAGTAGCACGATTTGAACTACAATATTTCTTTTTTTTTTAAATGAGAAAAAAATACAATTAATGATACATTCATGTACAATTTTTAATAATGTGTTAACCCGCTCAATGAATAAAAGTTTCGTTTCAAGTCACCGAGTTCGCAATTTTCTGTCTCAAATGACCTTGAGACTTAAATGTTGCATGGATCCTAAAAAATATAATCTACTCGTCTCCTGTCTCTTCTCATAATCTCCAAACCAGGGCTACCACTCAATTTATTTTTAATTCCCAAGATTTTCTCAGAATATTTCCCCAGATTTTCCAAGATCATGAGAAAATATTAGAGTTTTTTTTTTTTTTTTAAATTTTGGGAATTCTTTTTAAAATGTGAGTTTTGGTCCTCAATGGGGTTGTAAATTCCCAAGAACTTGGGAAAATTCCCAAGGTGTGTCAGCACTTCTCCAAACGCAACCAATTTTTGTCTTAGCGTTAACGAATGTCCTACAATGACTAAACTGCGTTCCCTTAGTTTCCAATCCACCGTTGTATCATCCCGTGCACGTTCCGCCTCTGATCATTACCCCATCCCTTGGCTCCACGACGCGACACTCTTTCTATTCCCAAATAAAACTCTGACTCCCGTCCCATTAATCCGTCAAAACTCGTCCAAGTGTATACAGTATAATACAGTCATCCTAAGACATCCACTACACATACGCCTACAGCTTGCATTAAATATAAGTTTTTTTTTAAAAAAAGGTGTGAATTTCTATAAACATTAAAAATAGCAGTAAATCTGTTTTAATATTGTTATAAAGGGGTTGTTGCGTCACGTCCCCCCCCCCCCCCCCCCCCCCCCGGCGTGCTGATAAAAATAGCATGAAATCTTTTTTAATATTGTTATAAAGGAGTTGTTGCGCCCCCTCCCCCCCCCCCCCCCCCCCCCCCCCCGGCGTGCTGTAAGTATAGCAGACACCGCGTTCTTAGTGGGCGTGGTTTAATCTCTTTGATCTATCACCGGTTTCTTTTATTCTTGAAGGAGTTCGAAAAGTATAGTGAATCATGGAATATTCTAGTTACTTGTACCATCCGGAATGCGCCTAAAAAGTTTCGGTAAAACCGACTATGAAAGCAAAGAGAGCAATAACAGCGAGAGACTGATTGAGAGATTCAGATGGATATTTATTACTTTACGAGACAAGTGTTATTATTCTTTGCGTACTCATATGTGTTTATTAGCATTCGTCATTGTACATTATTAATTGGCACATTGTACAAACTGTGTACCGGTACAAGCTTTTCCCATACTCTGTAAGTTGATGATTTGTAATTATATTTATTTTGTTTTGTAATTGTATTATTACTAAATTAAATCTTATTAATTGCAATTGGTACTGTTTTGGTTGTCGTATTTTTGTTATTGTTTTTCTCTATGGTATCGTCCTTTTTTTTATGCAATGATTGAACGAGCCATACAATTAAAATAAGAAATTAAGTTCTCATTATAGAGGGCAGTGCGTAACAATATCTTTTTGAGAAATTGTTTCAAAGTTATAGAAATTCAGTTAGAAGATGTTTGCAATCCTGAAAGAAAATGATAAATTATTACGAGAAAACTTCCAGGAAATTCTCGAAATCTACCAGAACTAAACTAACATTTCCATTTTTTGATCCGGATCTACATCCCGTGAACAAAATAGAACTCTATATAATTTATTTATTTTTTTAATTAATCTATTTCCATGGATCCCCAAACTTTTGTGAAATGACTCTTCTAAGTAATCATTTTCGAGAAAACGAAAAAATCCATTTTTGAAAATAAGACATCCGTATTCATATTTCTTTTTAGTCAAGTATTTGTTAAAAAGAGGGGTGGCGGTGGTGGGAGCCCAATCAATGATGTGTCGTATTAGAATTAAATTGAATGAAGGCCTGTTAAAAATCATTCGAATAAAGAATGGAGGTAAAAAATTTAAAAGTTTCCAATTAAAATATGTTGAAAAAGTTGGAGATCAAAACTTTGAAATTACAGAGCTTTCTGGAAAATTTAAGACCAGCCCCGAAAGGTGTTAATATTATTAGGCTACTTTTGAATCCACGTATATTTTATTGTGAACTATTATTGGTCAGAGTACCAAGCTGGACATTGATTGGCGTATAACCTTGTACTCTTGCCTAAACCTACTGATATTTTTATAGTTAAAGAAGGGAAAATGGATTTGAAGGTGAATAATCACGTGTATATGTACCAAGTTTGGTCTAGACCCGTCAACTCATGCAACGGTTATGTTTGAACAGCGGTGTATGAAGAAACAACAAATTTGGGGGTTCCTGGTCATAAACTGGGGGAAAAAAGTGATCAACCCCCACCCACCGAGTACATCATTCTGGACAATGAAGGAAGAGTGTGCCAAGTTTGGTAAAGATCCCTTAATCAATATAAACATGTAAAATGAACAAATACAAAAGCAAATAAATTTGCATTGTTATATATGTATATACAATCCCAATTCCAGGTTGAAACTGCACCAAAAAAAAATTTGACAGTCTTTTTCTTAACATCGATATAAACACCCTATAATAAATAGAACGATGAAGTAAAAATTTATAATTTTACATTTTTTGGTACTCATCCTAGCCACGCCACTGCTTTGTAGATATCAACACTTTTTATTAATTAAGTGAAAACCTGAATAAAACATTTTTTCTGTCATCCGTCTGTCACAGCGTACTAACAGTGTAGACTTTAAAGGACGTAATAACAAGGCATACACTTTATTTTCTATAGGGGGGGGATCAGATGTTTCCCTGGGCAGAAAGTCGCCTATTTGAACGCACCAGGGTAACCCATGGAAACAAGATGTGTGGATGATACAGCTTGCAATGCGGGAGTTGCCGGAATTTTTCATCGTTTCAAAAAAAGCTGGTGTTCCGGAGTTCGATCCCCACTAAATCCCAGACAAACAAAAATAACCACCAGCAACCCGGGTGGGTGGGACACGTTAACCTTGGATGGCAAAACATCTGTGAGGCAAACTCTGAATTAAAACCAGTAGGCGGAAAACATTGAGTAAAATTCTAGTTTTCATATTAAAGAAAACATATTATTTAGTGCAAGTGTCATTTATATTGCTTCAGCGTTTCCAATTAAAAATGCATTTGACTTTTTAACAAACAAAGTACAAAAAAGCATACGTTTGTGGACAAATACATTTACATCGCATACTGACGACTTGGTTAAAAATGATATGTGACACAATATTTAATTATGCAAAAAAATTCAAATAAAAATAAAGTAGAAGTCATGAAAGAAAAAAAAAGAACAGCATTGAGTAGTTGAAGAAATTCAAGTAAAAGTATGCCTCACCTGTGCATCGTCATAAGTAACTGCTTTTTTTATTATGAAAAAACAGGAACCTTCTGAACTAATCGAATCCTTCCTTTCGCATTGCCCTGAAACGAAGGTTGAGCTAATGAGATAAATGCAAGCTTTGAAGGATTTCAGGATATATTTTTTCACCCACAATACCATTTTGTGGGAAATCGTACGTATGTGACAGAGCCTTGACATAACAAGACGTACAGGCCTCAAAAATGTGACTGGATGCAGAATGACCTTTTTTTTTTTTTTTTTTTTTTTTTGCTTTGGAGTCATTCAAATTTCAGCTTTCTAAATAATTATAATTCCCTTTATTTTTTTGAAAAAGAAGGTAACATTTAAATTTACGTGGCGCAATTATTTTAACAGTTTGCTTCATCATAATTTGTGTAACTTAAAAAAAAAAAGTGCGAACAAAATATCCAAAATAGAAAATTTTTTTTTTTTTTTTTTTTTTTTTTGCTTTGGAGTCATTCAAATTTCAGCTTTCTAAATAATTATAATGCCCTTTATTTTTTTGAAAAAGAAGGTAACATTTAAATTTACGTGGCGCAATTATTTTAACAGTTTGCTTCATCATAATTTGTGTAACTTTAAAAAAAAAAGTGCGAACAAAATATCCAAAATAGAAATAAGTGACGGGGGTGGTGGGGTTAGAGGGGAAAAATCAAAAATAGTTGTCAGTTTTCCCACAAGACGCCAAAACATTTAAAGTACGTTGATCATGTGTCTCGTGTGCTAATGGAACTTTTCATTATGTATGCATACTGAAACTAGAGTGCATTATTTCCGTCCGTGATTGCAGAACCCACTATGGTTGGAGTCGAAATAAAAAGTCCAACATTTTTTATTACGTTTGCTTTCATGGTTGCGTCTAGTTTTTAAAATCACGTGTCCAGTTATCTAGGTAAACGAGATAAGCATTCGTGCTGTTGAAGAAAAAATGGAAATCAAAAGAGATGACTCGGCAATGAAAAGCCAGAGTTTTCAGCACAAATCCCAAATCAGCCCTATTCTATGAAGCCTAAAATCTATAACTTCACAGATTTTTTCTTAACAAAGTTCATTACGATAAAATGACCAAAAAAAAGTTTTACTGACAATTACATGACAATAGACTATTGGCGAAGACATCATCAGAAAAATAGGCAAATGGGTAGGACGCACTCTTCTTAAACCCCTCGATAATATCCCCAGAAAATCCCTTTTTATGAAATAAACTGCGAAAAAAAAAAGGTAGAGAGGAAGGCCAAATAATACACGGAGACGCGTGATAGAGGCAGATACGCAAAGAATGGATTACACCTGGAAGCTACTGGAAAGGGAAGCACAAGAGTGAGATAAATGGGAAATTGGTGTAGACGGCCAGTGCCCTAGGCGGGGTAAAATTTACAAGTAAGTAAGACAGGTGTATGTCTTACAAATCAGTTTGTTTCCTTTAAATTTAACAAAGTCAATTTGATTTTATGGATTTCATATTTTATCAACTTATAAAATGTTTTCAATTCATAAATGAAAGACAAAAATATTTTTAAAATTTGAGTAGGTATATCATAATCTTTTTGTCCACATAATGAATCATCCATACATTGGTACAACGGTGGCACTACATCGTGTTATTTTTAAAAAGCCAATTATTTCGCTTCGTGGCAGAATGACCAAAATCCAACGACGTAGCCTACTTCCTATGCATATTAAATTTGCTAAATCTTTTTTTTTTAGCTGTCTCATTAGACTCAATGGAATGATTGCCATGATTGGGTATTGTTAACTTTTCTGCTTTTTCTGGAGGATAAATTGTGAGTACAGTGTCCTTAGCTGTCTCATTAGACTCAATGGAATGATTGCCTTGATGGGCTAATGTTGCTTTTTCTGCTGTTTCTGTGGGAGAACGTATGGGTACAGTTAACTTAGCTGTCTCATTAGACTCAATGGAATGATTGCCATGACTGGGTAATGTTGACTTTTCTGCTGTTTCTGGAGTATAATTTGTGGGTACAGTTAACTTAGCTGTTTCGCTTAAAAGATTTTTGGTTAAAAGGCACTTTCTTTTGTAAAATGTAAAACATCCTCATTGGTAATTGGGGTTTTATCAGTATTAATTCTAGGATAATCAGTATGTAAAGTTCTTTTGTTTGCTTCATTTATGATACTTTCAGTCTATGAAGTAGTCTTGTCAGTTTTATGTATAGAATATCCAGTATTTGAATTAGTCTTTAATTTTCTTTTATAGGATATTTAATTTGAAGAGACGCCTTGGTTTCTTCAGTTAAAGCATAGCCAGTAGGCATTGTTGTCTTGTCCATCCTTTTGAAAGGATACTTGAAGGGTAACGTTGGGTTATCTATTGGAAAATTTGAGAACTGTGTTTCGTTTAACATATTAATAATGGACAATGTAGATTTATTTGACCAATAAATTGGATTTTAAGTGTGTAGCGTTGTCTTGTCTGAATAATTTAAAGTATATTCAGTATAGGATGTTGTCTTTATCGTATCTGTTATAGGATATTCATGACTTAAAGTTGTATTTCCTGTTTCTTTTTAAGAGTATTCAGCACTTGAATATGTCTTGTCTCAATGAATACTTTTTAGGATACTTATTATTTGAATTTTTCTTATCTATTTCGTTTATGGGATTTTCATTATTTAAAGATGTCTTGTCTGATTCATTTATGAGATATTCATTATTTAATGTTGTCTTCACTGACTCATTTATAGGATATTCAGTACTTGTAATGAACTTCTCAGAATTATTTATAGGATATTCCTTTTCAAATGTTATCTTATCTGTCTCAATAAAAGTAAAATAACAATTTGAAGCTGTCCTTTCTGACTTATTTATATGATATTCATCACTTGAAGTTGTCTTGTTTGACATTTTTATAGGATATTCAGTTTCTGATGTAGTCATTCCTGTCTCATTTATAGCATATTCAGTATTTCTTGTGTTTTTTCTTTTGTGCTTCCCTCTTTTATAACGTATTTGGTATTTAAATTTGTATTGTATTTTTCGGGTAAATTATATTCATTAGCAACTGTTGTTTTGTCGTCCAGGTTTAAAGGATATTGGTTATTTGTTTCCTATCCGTCTCGTTCATAATCATGAGGTAACGTTGCCATAATAAATTTTATCAGTTTCTCTTTTAGTCATATATATGCAAGTGAAACTTGGACCCTAACAAAAACAGCAGGAAACCTATTAAACACATGGGAGAGGAAAGTTCTCAGGAAAATATATGGGCCAACAAAGGATGAATATGGATGGAAAATACGAACCAACCAGGAATCATACAGTCTATATCAGGATCCCACGATAGTGGCAGAAATAAAAAGAGTCAGGCTACGCTGGGCAAGGCACCTAGAGAGAATGACAAATGCCAGAGGAATGAAGAGGGTACACCACCAATACTCCAGAGGAAAAAGGCTCAAGGGCAGGCCTAGGCTTAGGTGGATAGATGATGCAGAAAAAGATCTACAGCAGCTGAAAGTTCAAGCATGGAAAAGAATCGCGTTAGTTAGGTCTGAGTGGAAGGAAGTGGTGAGGCAGGCCAAAACCCTACATGGGCTGTAGCGCCACAGTGATGGATGGATGTCTTTTAATCGGTACTGGTGTTGTTGTTTTTTTTCAATTTAAGTGTAACCACTGGTTAAGTTGTTGTCTTCTTTCTGGTTGGATGGATATACAGTATAGAAGATTACCTTACCAAATTTTCTGGGAAGTGCTATCATATCGTTCTCACTTGTAATATACTCAGGGCGTAAAGCTGTCTTTTCTCCCCCATTTACGACGAAGTCGGTTTGATCTATTTCATAAAAAACAAAATCAGTGGATGACGCTATCTGATAAATCTCATTTGTGCGATGTAAATGTGGCAATGTTGTTGCAGCTGCTTCTTCTGAATGATATTTAGTGTGTCATGTGAATGTATCTGACTCATTTTAAATATAATCAATGGGTAATGTTGAATAGTCTGATTTTTATTTTTTTTGGAAATATTATCATACGGTAATTTTGTTTTATCCATTGCGTTGGAAATTTAATGTGTGGTTAATATTTTCTTATCTGGCTTATTTGATGTGTAATCACTGTGTAATGTTATCTTCTGCTACTGAATGAATTGATTTTCAAAGGCTGATGATGTCGAATCATTTACCAGTAGGTAAATATGTTTCTTCCGTTGCATGTGTATGATATTCAGTATAGAAAGTTATCTCACCTGTTTTATTTGAGGTATTGCCAATATTTAATGTTGTTGCATGTGTCGTATTTGATGTATAGTCTTTGGGTATTATTGTATTATAAGTCTTTTTGGAAGGATTGTCTGATTCTAATGTTGCTTCATCAATCGTATTGGAAGGTATATTAGATGGTAATGTGATTGTGTATGTTTCTGGCGGGTTTTTCGTTTGTTCCATCTTGGTCATCTCAAATGAATATATATTGTTTAATGATGTTCTGTCCTGCTTATGTATTGCAAATGAACTTAGATAGGATGTTCTATATACTTTGTCTAAATAATTTGCCAAGGTAGATGATGTGTTAACCTCATGTTCTGCTGTAGATTCAGAATTCGGCTTAGTGATCTTTCCCTTCTTTATTCTGTTACCCGTTGCCTATATATGTTCCTTCCTGTTTTTTTTTTTGTTTTTTGTTTTTGAAAATTACATTTATTTCTTAAAGATGCGTTTTCATTCCTAGTTCTATAATTAGCAGTAAATTGTGGAATATTTTCAGCCTCACTTTCATTATTGGGAGTAAATGTGATAAGTTTTCTTACTCAGTTTCATAACCAGCAGTAACAAGTGATTTATTTTCTGTTTCATTTTCATTATTTACAGCAATGGGTGAAGTCTGTTCTGACTCATTTGTGACTAACTTTCCCATTGCTTTAGTAGCATAGTTCCGTTTTATATCTGACATTGTTCCGCTGGTTGATGAATCCATGTTCTTCTCTGTAGTATACTCACTGGGATTATCCTTACGGCCCACGTTTCCTTGCCTTCTCAATGATTCCATCACAAATATCGTGTTGTTACGAAATGTCTTATGGGCAACTGCTGATGGTTTTGTCCAAACAGCGACTGCAGTTGGCTTTGTTCTCCGTGACGAGACCTTCGATGCTGGCAGCGATGGGTTAGTTGTCTGGTTTGTGACTTCAACTGCAGGTACATTAACGTCATCAAATAAACATAACAAAATTTAACGCCTAAATAATCGAGTGCATTTTAAAAGGCATTTGTATATAATTTTGTGTTAACGGCACTTTGTATATCCGTCTTCGTGATATTTGTATATCGGTATTTAGAGGTAAGTGTATCTCAGTACACTCTAAAAGACTGCACTTTTATTCGTATGGAAATATTCCTTCATGTTCTATGAGACATTAAACTTAGCCTAAGATAATAATATTAATTTGTGTTTTTAACTTACACATTTCCTTGCATATAAAAGGAGCTTCTGTATTGCATTTTTGATTACGGGCTTCATTTTCGCTTGAACTTATAAACAGGCCGATACAATCCCCTTCAGACATGTTCACATACGGTGGGTTGCTTATGAGCTGCAGCTCGGTTGCCTCTTTTTTGGTCTCCTCCCAGAGCCAGCGGTCCATAAACTTTGCCCCGATCCACAAGAAGTAAGCTTCTGCAAGGGATTTAAAGGTTTGAATTATTTGATTATTATACAGTGGAGTGCGTACCATTTATACAAACAATTCTTTGTTTAAGTATACAAAAGAGATGGTAGAAAAAGTTCAATACAGATTTCATGTTTCAAGTTCTCTTAACGTACGAATTGTGTAGCACAATTTTAGATGATTCATTAACCATCGGTCCTAACGTGTTTATAAAAGAGTACACATTTCACGCATTTTAGAGATAATTTCTTTTTATAATGTGAATAAATAATGTCCACTTATACTTATTGCTATTTACTTGACTGTTACAGTCCCCTAACTCTTACACCAGACACATGATTTTTTTTTAAAATACATACTATCACAACGCTCCTCAATCTTACCGCATCCTATATCCTACAACCAGCCCACCATGTTTCTCCATCAACCTATAGCTCCAGCACACTATATCCTACAACCAGCCCACCATGTTTCTCCATCAACCTATAACTCCAGCACACTATATCCTACAACCAGCCCACCATGTTTCTCCATCAACCTATAGCTCAAGCACACTATATCCTACAACTGGTCCACCATGTTCCTCCATCGACCGATTGCTTTAGCAAACTGTATCCCACTAATGGCCCATAATGTTGCCATATTAACCTATAGCTCCAGCACACTATATCCTACAACCAGCCCACCATGTTTCACCATCAACCTATAGATTCAAAACACACTATATCCAATAACCAGCCCACCATGTTTCTCCATCAAGCTATAGCTTCAAAACACAACATCCTACAACTGGCCCACCATGTTGCCCCTTCAACCTATAGATCAAGAACACAATCTCCTACAACTGGCCCATCATGTTGCTCCATCAATCGAAAGCTCCAACACACTATATCTTACAACTAGCCCATTGTATTGTTTAATCAAACCATTGTTCCTGCACACTATATCTTACATTTTGCCCACCGTGTTGCTCCATCAACCTATAGCTCAAGAACCTCGTAAAAAAAAAGTCTCCAAAAATTGTCTTATTTTTTAAAATATTTCTTTTTAATTTTTATATTATTTTTTTATTTTTTTATTTTTATTTTTTTTTTCTGCTTTTAAAGATATATAAAATCAATTGTACGTAAAAAGCTGAAAGCAGAATAAACTACAACATTATAAATCTAAACCACAATATAAAAAAAGCGTAAGTGTTTTTTTGAAAGCCTCGAGGGCAACAAAATACAACTTATAACAGAATTTTTAACATTGACAGAGAATAAAGATACAACTTGGAATAATTTCGAATAGACTTGACATTATCAATTAAAACTAACGTAATATGAGAAATATTTTTTTTAAGTGCGGAAAGGAAGTGGGGGTCATCTGAGACTTTATTTGTAAAGTTCAGATCAAATCTGAATTTTTTAAACGTCATAGTTTAAACCCGGACACACATGTACACCAAATTAAACTGTTTTTTTCTTTTTTTTAAATAATTTTTTTATAGTTTTTTTTTTTTTTTTGAGGGGGGTGGAGGGGGTTAAAATAAACATTATGTGACGCTGTAGTGATATTATTTCATTACAACTTCCTCCGACCTTCTGAATGTTGCTGGCATTTGTTAAGATCTGTTATTTTTTCCTTACTGTTTAGCGATTTTATGAGTCCTTTCTTAATACTCTTCAAATTTCTGCGTGATTTCACTGTTGCCAGAGTAGCACGATTCGAACTACAATATTTCTTTTTTTTTAAATGAGAAGGAAAAAAAGACAATTAATGATACATTCATATACAATTTTTAATGTGTTAACACGCTCAATGAAAAAAGTGTCGTTTCAAGTCACCGAGTTCCCCATTTTCTGACTCAAATGACAATGACACTTACAAGTTGCATGGATCCCTATCATATAATCTACTCCTGCCTCTTCTCATAATCTCCAAAGCAGGGATACCACTCAATTTTTGTTTTTTTTAATTCGGAAGATTTTGTTAAAATATTTCCCCAGATTTCCCAAGATCATGAGAATATATTAGAGGGTTTGTTTGTTTTTTTTAATCTTGGAAACTTTTTTAAAAAGTGAGTTTTGGTCTTGAATGGGGTAGTGAATTCCCAAGATGTTGCAGCCCTGCTCTCAACGCGACCAATCAAATTTTGTGTCTTTGCGTTAACGAATGTCCTACAATGACTAAACTTCATTCCCTTAATTTCCAATCCACTGTCGTATCATCGCGTGCACGTTCCGCCTCTGATCATCACCCCCCCCCCACATGGCTCAACGACGCGACACTCTTTCTATTCCCAAATGAAACTCTCTCTCCCATCCCATTGATCCGTCAAAACTCGTCGAAGTGTATACAGTCATCTTAAGACTTGCACTTCACATACGCGTACAGCTTACATTAAATATAAGTTTTTTTTTAAAAAAAGGTTTGAATTTCTATAAACTTTAAAAAATGCTATAAATCTTATTAAATATTGTTATGTAGGACGTGTTACGTCACGCCCCCCCCCCCCCCCCCCCCGCGTTCTTAGTGGGCGTGGTTTAATCTCTTTGATCTATCGCCGGTTTCTTCTATTCTTAAGGGCGTTCGAAAAGTATCTGTATAGTGAATCGTGGAATATTCTAGTTTCTAGTACCATTCGGAATGCGCCTACATTTTTCGGTAAAATCGACTACGAAAGTAAAGAGAGCAATAACAGCGAGAGACTGATTGAGAGATTCAGATGGATATTTATTACTTTACGAGACAAGTGTTATTATTCTTTGTGTACTCAAGTGTTTATTCGCATTCGTCATTGTACATTATTAATTGGCACATTGTACTAACTGTGTACCGGTACAAGCTTTTCCCATACTCTGTAAGTTGATGATTTATAACTATATTTCTATTGTTTTGTAATTGTATTATTACTAAATTAAATCTTATTAATTGCATTGGTACTGTTTTGGGTGTCATATTTTTGTTATTGTTTTTCTCTATGGTATCGTCCTTTTTTTTATGCACTGTTTGAACGAGCCATACAACTAAAATAAGAGATTAAGTTCTCATTATAGAAGGCAGAGCGTAACAATATCTTTTGAGAAATTGTTTCAAAGTTATAGCAATTCAGTAAGAACATGATTGCAATCCTGAGAAAAAAAGATAAATTATGACGAGAAAACTTCCAGGAAGTTCTCGAAATCTACAGAACTAAAATAACATTTCCATTTTTTGATCCTGATGTACGTCCCCGTGAACAAAATAGAACTCTCTCTATATATATATATATATATATATATATATATATATAAATATATATATATATATATATATATATATATATATATATATATAAATAATTAATCTATTACCATGGATCCCGAAACTTGTGGGATGTGATTCTTCTAAGTAATCATTTTCGAGAAAACGAAAAAATCCATTTTTGAAAATGAGACATTCGTATTCATATTTCTTTTTAGTTAAGTATCTGTTAAAAAGAGGGGTGGCGGTGGTGGGAGCCCAATCAATAATGTGTCGTATTAGAATTACATTGAATGAAGGCCTGTTAAAAATCATTCGAATAAAGAATGGAGGTAAAAAATTTAAAAGTTTCCAATTAAAATATGTTGAAAAAGTTGGAGATCAAAACTTTGAAATTACAGAGCTTTCTGGAAAATTTAAGACCAGCCCCGAAAGGTGTTAATATTATTTGGCTACTTTTGAATCCACGTATATTTTATTGTGAACTATTAATAGTCAGAGTACCAAGCTGGACCTTGATTGGCGTATAACTTTGTACTCTTGCCTAAACCTACTGGTATTTTTATAGTTAAAGAAGGGAAAATGGATTTGAATGTGAATAATCACATGTATATGTACCAAGTTTGGTCTAGACCCGTCAACCCATGCAACAGTTATGTTTTAACAGCGGTATATGAAGAAACAACAAATTTGGGGGCTCCCGGTCATAAACTGGGAAAAAAAGTGTATAGATCAACACCCATCCACCGAGTACATCATTCTGGAAAATGAAGGGAATGTGTAAAAAAATACAAAAGCAAATAAATGTTCACTGTTATATTTGTATATACAAGCTTCATTCCAAGTTGAAACCAAAAAAAAAAAAATTAAAAAATAAAAAAATAAAATTGACAGACTTTTTCTTAACATCGAAATCAAACACCCTGTAAAAATTACGACGATGAAGAAAAAATTTACAATTTTTACATCTTTTTGGTACTCACCCTAGACACGCCACTGCTTTTTAGATATCAGCACTTTTTATTAATTAAGTGAAAACCTGAGTAAAACATTTTTTTGTTTCTGTCATCCGTCTGTCACAGTGTACTAACAGTGTAGACTTTGCAGAACGTAATCACAAGGCATAAGCTTTTTTTCAATAGGGGGATCAGATGTTTCCCTGGGCAGGTCGCCTATTTAAACGCACCAGGGTAACCTATGGAATCAAGATGTGTGGATGATACAGCTTGCGTTGCGGGAGTTGCCGGAATTTTGCATTGTGTCAAAAAGCTGGTGTTTTGGAGTTCGATCCCCACTAAATCCCAGACAAACAAAATTTACCGTCAGTAACCCGGGTGGATGGGGGGACCCGTTAACCTTGGATGGGAAGTCATCTATGAGGCAAACTCTGAATTCAAACCCGTAGGCGGAAACGTTGAGTGAAATTCTAGTTTTCATATTAAAGAAAACATATTATTTAGTGCAAGTGTCATTTATATTGTTTCAGCGTTTCCAAATAATGCGCATGCCTTTTTAACAAATAAACAAAAAATAGCATACGTTTGTGGACAAATACATTTACATCGCAGACTGGCGACTTGGGTAAAAATGATATGTGACACAATATTTAATTATGCAAAAAAATTCAAATAAAAATAAAGTAGAAGTCATGAAAGAAAAAAAAAAAAACAGCATTAAGTAGTTGAAGAAGTTCAAGTAAAAGTTTGCCTCACCTGTGCATATTGGGTAAAAAAGATATGTGACACAATATTTAATTATGCAAAAAAATTCAAAAAAAAATAAAGTAGAAGTCATGAAAGAAAAAAAAAAAAAACAGCATTAAGTAGTTGAAGAAGTTCAAGTAAAAGTTTGCCTCACCTGTGCATCGTCATAGGTAACTGCTTTTTTGATAATGAAAAAACAGGAACCTTCTGAACTAATCGAATCCTTCCTTTCGCATAGCCCTGAAACGAAGGTTTAGCTAATGAGATAAATGCAAGCTTTGAAGGATTTCAGGATATATTTTTTCTCCCACAATACCATTTTGTGGGCAATCGTACATATGTGACAGAGCCTTGACCTAACAAGACATACAGGCCTCAAAAATGTGACTGGATGCAGAATGACCTTTTTTTTGTTTTGGAGTCATTCTATATTCAGTTTTGAAATAATTATAATGCCCTTTTTCTTTTTGAAAAGAGGTAACATTTAAATGGACATGGCGCCATTATTTTAATAGTTTGCTTCATCATAATTTGTGTAACTTTAAACAAAAAAGAAGAGTGAGAACAAATTATCCCCAATAGAAATTAGGGACTGTTGGGGGAGGGGGGTGTAGAGGTGAAATCTAAATTAGTTGTCAATTTCCCACAAGACGCCCAAACATTTCAAGTACGCTGATCATGTGTCTCGTGTGCTAATGAAACATTTCAATGTGTATGCATACTGGATCTAGAGTGCACTATTTCCGTATGTGATTGCAGAACCCACTATGGTTGGAGTCTAAATAAAAAAGCAAAACATTTTTATTAAGGTTTTTTTTCATGGTTGCATCTAGTTTTTTAAATCACGTGTCCAGTTATCTAGGTAAACGAGATCAGCATTCGCGTTGTTGAAGAAAAAATGGAAATCAAAAGAGATGACTAGGCAATGAGAAGCCAGAGTGTTCAGCACAAATCCCAAATCAGTCATATCCTATGAAGCCTAAAATATAGAACTTCACAGACATTTTTCTTTAAAAAGTTCATGGAGATAAAATCACCCCCAAAAAAAAAAGACTTACTGAGAAGTACATGACAATAGACTATTGGCGAAGACATCATCAGAAAAATAGGCAAGTGGGTATGACGCACTCTCCTTAAACCCTTCGATAATATCCCCAGAAAATCCCTATTATGAAATAAACTGCGGGAAAAAAAGGTAGAGAGGAAGGCCAAATAATACACGGAGACGCGTGATAGAGGCAGATACGCAAAGAATGGGCTACACCTGGAAGCTACTGGAAAGGAAAGCACAAGAGTCAGATAAATGGGAAATTGGTGTAAAGGGCCAGTGCCCCAGGCAGGGTAAAATTTACAAGCAAGTAAGATAGGTGTTCGTCTTACAAATCAGTTTGTTTCCTTTAAATTTAACAAAATCCAATTTGATTTCATGGATTTCATATTTTATCAACTTATAAAATGTTTTCAATTCATAAATGAAAAACAAAAATATTAACAAAATTTGAGTAAGTATGTTAAAATCTTTTTGTCCACATAATGAATCATCCATACATTGGTAAAACGGTGGCACTACATTGTGTTATTTTTTAAAAAAGCCAGTGAGTTTCGCTTCGTGGCAGAATGACCAAAATCCAACGACATATGCCTACTTGCTATGCATATGAAATTTGCTGAATGTTTTTTTTTCTTTCTAAATAGTAACAATGATTAGAGTTAATGCTTACCAGCGACCATCGAAGTGCCGAGATACATAAGGCACACCAGGGCTGTAAGTGTAAGTGTAAGTGTGTTATTTTTAAAAAAGCCAGTGAGTTTCGCTTCGTGGCAGAATGACCCAACTCCAACGACGTAGCCTACTCGCTATGCATATGAAATTTGCTGGCTCTTTCTAAATATTTTTTTTAAATAGTAACAATCATTTAGAGTTAATGCTTACCAGCGACCATCGAAGTGCCGAGATACATAAGGCACACCAGGGCTGTAAGTGTAAGCAGAACTGGGTTATACTCCATTTCGTCACGGTACTCCGTGCCACAGGAACAAACTCACCGGAACACTGCGTCGTGTGTTGGCCAAAGATACAGCGCGATGAGCGCTTGAGGAAATTGTGACTTATGTAAGCTATAAATAGAGGGCAACGCTGGTCAATAATAGTAAACGATGAACGCATCCCATTGCAAAAGATTTTACAAATGATAGTTTTATAACTTTTTTAACGACACCTTGTCTGCTAACGATCAATAAGTTTAAATAAGGTAGGTTCGATATCATTATTATCAGTTATTATAAAAAATGAAAGCGGCCTAAAAAAAATCCCACAAAGATTCTTATCTTTATAAAACAATATGAAAGAAACGTATGTTTAAAATAAGTAGTATAGTTAAATTTTATGTTAAAATAGTAAAAAAAAAACTCCTTAGTATTAAAGTATGAAAATATCGTCTAGGCAAGGTATGTTTCAATATCGTCTAGGCAAGGTATGGTTCAATATCGTCTAGGCAAGGTATGGTTCAATATCGTCTAGTCAAGGTTTGGTTCAATATCGTATAGTTAAGTGATGATGCTGTATCGTACAACCAAGCTATGAGTGGCAGCCAAAACAGTATCAGCTCTTGTGCTAAATTAAATAGTTTGGATGGAGGAGGCTATAAAAATCCATACTCAATACCATTGTAATTTTCGCATTAAGCTTATCTCGAGTACCAATCTGCTTACTTGCAGTAACTTACAGTAAATAAACAGCGCTGGGTCAATGGATAGTCCTGAGACATCGGTGGAAATCTTAATTTAGTGAGCCCAGGGAGTCTCAAAAAAGAGAAAAAAAGTACAATAGCGAGTCACAAAATTACAAAAACTTAGTTAGACCAGAGCTTCTCAACAATTTAGTTAGACCAGAGAGTCTAAAAAATTTATTTAGACAAGCGAGTTTCATTAATTTAGTTAGACCAGCGAGTCTCAAAAATGTATTAAGACCAGCGAGTCTCAACAATTTAGTTAGACCAGAGCGCCTCAACCAATTAGTTAGACCAGAGAGTCTCAACAATTTTGTAAGACCAGAGAGTCTTAACCATTAAGTTAGAGCAGCGAGTACCGGTAACAAACATTTATTTAGACAAGGGAGTCTCAATATTTAGTTTGACTAGAGAGACTTATTCGATGATATTTTGTTACAGAAGTTTTAAAAAGTATAAAATTTGCAGACAACATTTCCAAATGTTCCCATCTGTTCCAGTCGAGCAACGATTTTTTTACAAAAACATTTGTAAAAAAAATTGTCCTGCCCTCTCGTGCACCTTACTACTTTTCCTGCGTGCTATTTTTATTTAATTATATCTTTACCGTTGTTTGTTCGCTGATGAAGGCTTCCTGTCGTCACATTCTTTGTTTCGGTGCGTTCCTTTTTTCTTCACGTTTCCCAATACCTTTTTTTGCTCATTTCCTTCTTTAAACAAACTAGTAGCGATTACAATCGTTGAGATGTCTCGTTTTGATGCGCTTCGAAATATTTTCTCACAGTTTCAATTTTTTTACGGACATCTAAGGTTCTTACAAAACGTCATATCAGATCAATTTATTTTATTTTTTTACGGTTAGCACCAGGGTTTCTATTAGAAGGCAACCCGGTTTTTGACATTACCTTGACCTTTGTTAGATTTTAAGGAGAGGGACTCATTAAAAGGTGGGCTTCAATTACCACCAAAGGCTTAAGAGATTCATGTAATCCCATAAACAGCTTTCGCTTTGGTCATTGTTTATATAGGCCTAAATCATGATAAAATTAAAGTTTGTTAATCTTAACGAACCAAGATTTATTACTAGAAACTATTGACATTTATAGAAATTTAGTTGTGCTTTAATTAGGTTTTTTTAAGCATCCATCCGTCACAAAGTGAAGATGGTGTAGACGTCTCAGAACGAAATCACAAGGTCTAGGATAATTTGTTTTTGAGGAGGATAAGCCGGTTCCCTATCATCGAATCCCCCCCCCCTCATCACCCACCTCACTAACCCAATGGAACAATATGTGGATGATACAGCTTTGTACAAGTAGCGAGACAGGAATTGCAAGAAATTTCATTGTGTTAACCATTAAGTTAATTTCACACCACAAGCTGGACGCCATCTCTGGATTTGAGTTCAACGTCATCCTTCTCTGTAGGATGAGTTGCCTTCCCAATGTTAACAAGTCCCATACACCCTGGTTGCTGTTGGTATTTTATTGCTTGTTTTGGTTTTTAATTGGGATTGATTTACAATGCACACGCTTGCAGTTGACGCAGTGTGGACCGCGCAACAATCCAGTCACACATTGTAGATTGTAACAAAGCCCATAGAGAATTTCGAGCTACATGACACAATCGTGCTCTAAGGGACGATAGAATGACATTGCGACTTAATGATTTAAACTCATATTGATACACATTAATTATTCTAAAAGTTGTTAGAAAGCTGCATGTGTATCAGTTTATAAGTAAATTATGCAATGTGCTCGAAGCTAATTATTATATTTAGGTAACGTATAGTTGAAATTAAATACGTACATAAATGAGAAGACACACATTGAGTATATATATGCACAGTCATGAGCTGGTGACAGTTCCCAACTTATACGAAACCCGGTCTGTAACATGGACCTGTCATTGATGAAGAGGCTGGTTACTAGCAAGAAAATCAAAAATGCCTAATTTAATACCAAATAAATATATATTTATATATATACACGTACACATATATTTAAATACATTTACATATATATAAATATATATGCCGGTGTATATATATACATATATGTGTGTGTGTATGAGTATATATATATATACATAATATATATATGTATATATATATATATGTAATGATAATAATGTTGTGACCGTTGCTCTATCTAAGCTTGGCATGTGTCTTTATTGGAACACGTCAGCTTATAGTAACTTATAGCGATTTTAACATTTAAGCGGATGAGGTCCTCAAATTTAACACGTGGAAATTGATTAACTATTTATAGACATCAGAAGGCCAGCTTAAAGATAGTTTTCCGTTAGCGAAGTTTAAGCAGAGGCCTTAAATACGAAAACGATGCTACACCAGAGGTTGACAACCCAAATGGCTTTGTGGGCCAATTTTATCACCAGTAAACTCTTCGATGGTGCATGTTATTACAACAGTCAAATTAAAATAAAATCTAAATGAATGCTGCAGGCCTATGTCATAATTGATGTATTCCGTGACGCAAAAACACGTAAATACATTGAATAGATATAAAGATTGTATACAGCTTAACTTTATGTATATATATATATATATATATATATATATAGAGAGAGAGAGAGAGAGAGAGAGAGACAGAGAGAGAGAGAGAGAGAGAGATATATATAAGTTATATATATATATATGATATATATATAGAGAGAGAGAGAGAGAGAGAGAGAGAGAGAGAGAGAGAGAGAGAGAGAGATATATATATATATATATATATATATATATATATATATATATATATATATATATATTTATATATATATATTTATAATTATATGGCATCCTCCCGTCTTCGTGAGAGGATAGAGTAGCTATGTAGTCCTACACTTCGATGAGTGACTCACTAGGCCAATCCTAGAATGACAATCTCGACCGCATCTCTCGCAGGAGAATATTGATTCCTGGTAAGATTTTGACTTCGGTATTGTTCTTCTTGTTGTAAGGGCCTCGCTTCGCGTATCTTCTGCCTCTTTTACACCTTTATACATTGATGTTCGCCAGATGGAACGTTGTTCGGCAATGTGCTCCTATTTTGTGTTGTCAATATTAGCTTCCCTCATGCACCTTTTGCAAACGTCCAAAAATCTCAATAAGTCTTGTCCCCTCTGCCAACTCTCCATACAGCAGAATCTTTGGGATACGTCCTTACTCCATTCTCCTTACACGGCTTATTAGTTTTATAGTTTTGTTTTCACAAAAAATGGACGATTATTAGACAAAATGAAAAGTAGCCAATCTTATATTAATCTTTATCACATTTTAAAATTCATAACTTTTTTTTATTTATTGAGCTATTTTAATCAACCAGGTATCAATGTTCTTGTAATAAATTTGGACTACCTATTGAATGACTTTTTTATAATTTTCATTATCACTCAAAAAATGAGGCAAACTGTTCATCACTTTAGGTGCAATAGCTTCAAAAAAGGAGCGCACACTGTATGACTTCTTTCTGTGTCCATCCACACTGGAAACTCTCAGTAAGGATTTTGTTAAAGTTAAAGCGTGAGGTTCTGCATGGATACATTTTTGGAAACCAGTTTTTGAAGATTTACTGGTGCAGAGCCTTCTATACAGCCATGCGCCAGATTTTTGTAGTCAATACGCTCTCTCGCAGGAAGCCAATGGAGTCTTTAAGAACTCGGGTGATGCGGTCAGATTTCTTTATACGCGATACAATGTGTCTAATTTTGATTGGATTATAGTTACTGCTATGGCATGGGCGATATTGAATTGAATTTGTTATCGCTTTTTTTTTTTTTTTACATGATGCGGCACAGTCTCACTCTACTCTACCCCCGGATGATTTGAGTTTGAAACCCCTGGTTTAGACCATTCGGCCATTATAACTAGAAGAGACAGGTCGTCGCCTTGGAGACCGGTTTAGAGAACACCTCTATACTGTAACATAAATAAACAGGCCCTCTGTCCGATCTCCAAACATTTCATTAGCACTAACCATGATGGAATTTAGACATCACAGTTACTGGTATACTGTATACTAGTAACACATCGGAAAGGATCCAGTGATTATTTCAGAAATTCTTTCCCTGAGGAGGCACTTCAGATTTTTCGGGTGGGGGTGGGGCAGTGCTAGCAGTGCCAGTTGATTTATTGTTGGACATATTTGCTCCGGGGGGGGGGGGGCCCTTGGGCCACCCCCCCCCCCCCCACCCGAGATATAGCTGAAAGAAACTCTGATAGGATCTATATGGAGAATAAATTGATAGCAAGATTTGGTACGTTGACTACATACGGGATAAGACAAAGCCACAATTTTACGTATCTGCCATGTCTTTTCCGGGAATGTTTTTTTTTTACATTTTAACCCAAGTCACTTTCTTTCCATTCTTCTTAACTTTGTTTCAGTTTGTTTCTGGTTTTTTTCGCCCACTCCTATTTCTTTTTTAGGTAGGATATATGTGTATATATATTATGTAAATTTAATTGATACTTTTTTAATTGTTTTCTTATTGTACTGATGAAGGCATGTGCAGAAACGTATACTGGTGTATTTTGTTAAATTATTATTAAAGCTTAACACATAGTGTTATATTGACACAATGGTTCGTGTCTAATTAATTAATCTGTATTATAGTAATATGCTTTCGTACAGTTTCTTTTGTGAAATAATTGTTATATGCTTGCACACTTCAACACATCTACGGAAGGGGGATTAAACATAAGACTGAAATAAGAGATTTTGGATACACTATTTCTGGATGGCCCCACCATGATCCACTAGCGTTCTACAAGGTGGTTACACCCACCATGTTCTTTCCTTGAAAGCAAGTGTTTTTCAACTAACTTTAGTAGATGGGAAGTTCACGCATTGTCGCCGCCATTGTTTGGTTTTAATTTCTATACCATCTTTCCATCCATCCATCCATTCGTCCATCTATCCATCCATTCGTCCATCTATCCATCCATTCGTCCATCTATCCATCCATGCATCCATTCGTCCATCTATCCATCCATCCATCCATTCGCCCATCTATCCATCCATCCATCCATTCGTCCATCTATCCATCCATCCATCCATTCATCCATCTATCCATCCATGCATCCATTCGTCCATCTATCCATCCATGCATCCATTCGTCCATCTATCCATCCATGCATCCATCCACCCACCCGGTTAGCAACAAGATGGCTGACACGCAAATTTATGTGAAACAAAAATTTAAATATTTAAAGCCCCTTTTTTAGGCTTCTAAAATTAACCTTTAAAAAGTAAAGCTTAAAATAGACAAAAAATCTGTTTTTTTCTGAAATTGTTTTATTTTATGCAATACTGAAAGCTAATTCAACTTCATTTATTCATGAAAAATCTTCTCATTAACTTAAAAGACATATATATGAAATTAAAAAGTAATTTAAACTGCACATAATAATAATTTGACAATTAATATGACAAATATTCAAATTAATATTCAATATGACATTAGAAATCAGGTGTTATATTTATATGTAAATTTGTAATAAAATTATGACTAAAATATCACTTTATTAAAGCCTTGCTTGGAAGCTATAAAATAATATAACATAAAGAATACAGAGTGAGTGGGTATACTCATTCATAATAAATATTCTGACATTCCACAGAAAATAAAAACAATTTTGAAATTAAATTTCATAGAAAATTAATAACAAAAAAAACATGGATCATTGATGTTGTATTAAGTTGATATCTGCACATAAGTACAGTTTCAATGACTTTTGCAATCTTGTCATTTATTTTTAAATATTGTTTTAAGGATTCGATCATGAATTCTAAAGATCCAAATTTCCAATGTTTGTTCCTTTTACTTTTGTTTAAAAAATCCACTTCCATTTTTAAATGCTTCTAAAATATGTTTATCTGATACTTTGTTTTTCCTTAATTTATCTAGTAAATCACACACATCTTTAATCGATTTGCAGGGCCCACCATGTTTCCTAACTTCTAATTTTAAAGATATTTCAGAATTGTTAATACCAGCATAGTAGAAGAAATTTGTCTGTCCATTAATTTTTGTTGATTTTCAACAAACTTTTCCATAACATTATGTTTTACAAGTTTTACAGTTTCTTCAAATTCTATACTTTCTCTTTTCAAAATCTCTGCACACCTTCTAGCAAACTGAAACAGCATTCGCTTAGAGGTTGCAGAATTTTTGTTAATAAATCCCAATTTTTTTGTTGCATTTGATACATGAAAGGATGTTCCATTAAACATGGAACAATTTCTTCACCTAGTTAAATCATAATCTACAAAAGCACTCTCACCAACTAGGTTTGTGAGAGCACAGAGCTTAAGAGATTCTGACGCATAATCATCAGAAAGAAAAAATGTACCCCGATTTAAAAAATCAGATAGTTGCCGGGTACATGCCATCTTGGCTTCTCCTGCAATGGTAGAGATTATTTTCAAGAGAAGTTGTTTATGAGTGTTTTCAATAAACTGTGTTGAAAATAGACTTATTAATCAAATTCCAAAAGGATGTCTCAGAACAGCATTCGGCACCAACTGCACAGACATTGTTTTCACCAGGCTCTGAGCGCTGTGAGCATGCTAAAATACCATGGACACATGTGCTTTAAAAGTACTCAATCATCATCATGATACATTGTAAAATTTTAATCACTATATATGGTTGACCAAAAGTCAGATGGACAAATTTCAGTTTCTAGAGTATCATTCATTAGTAAAGTCTTTTGTGGGAACTTAAACCAAAAATTCGAGAATGTGGCACAAATTGTCACACTCGTACTTGTAGTGTATTACTTAGTTTAATTGAATGTATGTTAACTAAAATGATTAGCTAGAACACCAGACTATTAGCAGACATAAAAAAACAAAACAAATATCATCGCCGTCGTAAGACTCCTTTCTTGTATAAATAATTTTATCGAAAAGTTTATTGTTTTGTTGCATCCTTTTTTCAGGTTTTCCCATACCCGGTATGGTAGTTCCATCAACCTAACCTGAGTTTATAATGATTTAGGAAAGGAAGAAGGACCCACGTCCAATTTCTTTGGTTTCTCTCATGTGTGTTGTCTTTTATGACGAGTTAAATGACTTATTTGAGCAAACGCGGAGGTACAAATGTCACATTTGTAAGGTTTCTCACCACTATGCTTTCTTTTGTGAATAGTGAAACTTGAACAGTATGCAAAAGCAGAAAGACAAATGTCACATTTGTAAGGTTTCTCTCCTGTGTGCTGCCTTTTGTGACTGTTTAAATGAGCAATTTGACCAAATGTAGTCAAACAAATGTCACATTTGTAAGGTTTCTCTCCTGTGTGCCGTCTTTTGTGACTGTTTAAATGAGAAATTTGTACAAATGCAGAAAAACAAATGTCACATTTGTAAGGTTTCTCTCCTGTGTGCTGTCTCTTGTGATAAGTAAGACCTAAGGAGTTACGAAATGCAGATGGACAAACGTCACATTTGTAAGGTTTCTCTCCTGTGTGCAGTCTTTTGTGAATGTTTAAATGAGTAATTTGACCAAATGCAGATTTACAAATGTCACATTTGTAAGGTTTCTCTCCTGTGTGTTGCATTTTGTGATAAGTAAGCCCTGCTGAGTTAGCAAATGTAGAAGGACAAACATCACATTTGTAAGGTTTCTCTCCTGTATGCTGTCTTTTGTGACTGTTTAAATGAGAAATTTGACCAAATGCAGATTCACAAATGTCACATTTGTAAGGTTTCTCTCCTGTGTGTTGTCTTTTGTGATAAGTAAGCCCTGCAGAGTTAGCAAATGCAGATGGACAAACATCACATTTGTAAGGTTTCTCTCCTGTGTGCTGTCTTTTGTGACTGTTTAAATGAGCAATTTGACCAAATGTAATCAAACAAATGTCACATTTGTAAGGTTTCTCTCCTGTGTGCTGTCTTTTGTGAATGTTTAAATGAGAAATTTGAACAAATGCAGAAAAACAAATGTCACATTTGTAAGGTTTCTCTCCTGTGTGCTGTCTTTTGTGTCTTATAACATTTGAACTTGTAGTAAACGTTGCATTACAAATGTCACATTTATAGGGTTTCTTTCCTTTCAGTTTCAATTTATAATGCAAGGTTTTAGTACCTTGAATGTTATCGTTTTTCACACCTTCTATAATTTTTTGGCATACTGGTATCTTTAATAATGAAATATTATTTCTTTCTTGTTCTTTGTTTGAATTTGAAGCTAGCATAAATTCCTTAGTGTTCAATATACGATATGAATGCTTCCTCTTGCAAAAAGCTGGTTTATCTTTTTTTAAAATAGGTAAATGATCTGAGATATTATTGGAGTCACATGCTGTATGCAGAGTTAAAGCTGAACTTGTTTCAGCCTCCTGATCTGTGTTCAAACCTGTCTCCTCTTTCATTTTCCCATTGTTAAAACATTCACCGTACAATACTTGTGAAGGATTTACATCATTCTCTAGTTCTTTCTTAAGCTTTATGTGAAAGTCAGTAACAATCTCATTCTTTTTGACAACATCTGGATCAAATTTATATACGCTTTGTTTTATTACAGAATCATCATTTTCTTCCATAATCTTGACCATACTAGAGACAAATCAGAAAAGATTGTACTTGGTATGTGTGTGTGAAGTGAACTTTATGATGTTTTCAAATCCTTCCCATATAACTGAAACACAAATTTAAAAAAACAATACATAAGTAAAAGCAAGGACAGTTAAAACCAAGTAATTAAAATTCATCACTATCAGTATCAGTCATTAATACATAAGGTATATTTTCTTCTGTAGGAAACTAAATTATATTAATTAATGACGTTAAAGTGATTATGCATTTATCTGAACCAGTGGCTTTGCAAAGGGTGAGGTGCAGTTTGGCCCAGGTGAAACTTTTTTTCTTTGCCAGTATATGGAAAAGCTTCATTTTCTTTTAAGTAATGAAGGGGGGCTGCAAAATTATGGTCCACTCCAGGTAGCACTATCCCTACCAATACTATATTAAGTAATTTAACACATTATTTATATTTGTGATTTCATTATTTTATTTTTTTTAACTTGGTAATTTATGCAATTTTTTTTTATTTAATTGCTTTATCAATAAGTCAATAAGAGTTATTACAAATTGCAATATAATACACTTATCTAAGCTAATATTAAATATTAAATGTCTTGTTTTCTCCAGGTGTAAAGTTATTTTATTTTCCACTTGTGCATTACCTTGCATTTTTTAATGTTGACTGAGCCAACCTGGGTATGGACAACACCCATATTACATATTTTAGTTACATAGCTTAATTTTAAAGATTATTTGTGGAAATGTTTTTTTAAAGTACCCGGTAGGTAAAAAAGAATAAATAGGCCTACCTGTTTTATGTTTCAAAGTCTTTGTGACTAAATAACATGGATTTTTGCATCCCAGAGCATCGTGTCTGTAAGAAATAGGTAAAAAAATATGTTAATGAGATATTTAAATTTGTTAAATTATCTTTATTCTATTGTGACTTCAAATTAAGACTCACGCAAAGTATTAGTAACCAGTTTAGCCAGTAGGGAAATAGTTTTGAGACAAAAAAAAATATAGAAAGAACAAGCCAAGAATAAATCTATATGTATATTGTTTTTTTTTAAATTATGAATTCCCCATTTAAAAAATAACTTACAGAAATTATACATTTATTAATCAACACTTTTCACTTCAAATACGTAACACTATGTATGGATAGAAAGTGAATGCATTTTAATGGATTTTAAGTTCATATACTCAGGGTAATTGCCTTTCTACAATATTAGCTAGTTTTTGTGTTCTCATTTTAACAGAGCTCAGTAACTGGTGTGCTGCTAAATGCTGCCATGTCATACTATGCGTGCTGCAAAACAATGCCATCAAAAGGAATAAAACCAAGGATTTTATGTTGATTATGTTTCAATGATAAAAAATAGTTTTAAAAAAAATTGGTTAAACTTTTCACAAATACTGACAAACAATAAAAAAATTGTGCAAGACAATCTTCAAATAAAATTATCAATACTATACATAATTAGTTGCAATCTTTAACAGTAAATGCAATAATGCTACTATCTCTTAAAGTTTTAGAAGCTAGGTGCAATGGCATGATTTTAATTTCAAAATAAAAAATAAAATTATTAAGGTTGAAATGTTCCTAGTTTTTTTCTGGTTTATTAACTGAGGATGTAGAATTATTTGAATCTTGGTTAAATTTTATTTTATTTGTATAGGTTTATACCATACAAATGTTTTTTAATACTGTGGGTGGGGAAAGACATATTGTAGATATTTAAAGAAATATTTAAAAATTTTGAAACAGCTATAGGCTTACCTATTATTATACTGCTTATACAATGAAAAAGAAGGAAGAAATTTGGATATCTACCACTTTAGCCTAGGTTACTAAAAATTATGTTGTTCTAGTTTGATCTGTTATTTAAACAGTTATTCTTTTATTGATGTCCAAAAATAGTACAGTGGACAGCGGGCCACTAGGCTTTTTTGTGCAATAGAAAGAGAGAGTCAGTGCTTTTTTCTTGTTGAAGTGCCGGATGTGCATCCAGACGTTTGTCACATTACAGAAGTGAATAGAGAAATATCCAGGCTCACTTGATGTATTGGACAGATGAGCCGCTTAGGCAAACATAAAACAGATAAAACCGTGAATCTATGAACACTCTGTTATCGTTTACAAGAAGAATTATGTATATCCAAATGATGCTGGTGGCCACACACAGACAGTTAAAAAATATGTAAATATACGCAAAGAAAGTTTGGCACAGACCCGATTTTTTACATTAATACTTGCATGCAGTGCCATAGCTAGGGTTGGAGTCACTCGGTTCAGTGAAATCATGGTGTCAACCCCCTTCCCTGACCCCAATGGTGGATTCGTTATTGTTAAAAAAGTCCACAGTATAACAATGACAAGAACAAAAACAAATTAATTAAACGTCAGGAGATAAATGTATTTCAGAAATGTAACAAAGATAATTTACATTTATTTTTACATTAAATTTACTTTATTTAAAAATTTTCTTTTCTGGTATTCAAAGCTGCAAACTTGTCAAGCACTTGACCAAAATCAATATCTTTCACCGTATCACTTGCAACTGATAGTAGAGCCAGATCAGAAAGCCTTGACTGTCCCATTGTGGATGGTAAAATAGTTCTTGGTAAGCCATAGTTTTGAAAGGCTTAGCTCACATGAAGCCACAGACACACAGATCATAAGAAACAATTGAAAGCTTAGCAAGAGTATTGGAACAGATTCAAGGAAGTCCCATTCAGCTATGAATATTAAAACACCAAATACTGACAAGTACTTGAATATTTAATTTCAGCTACCTTTAGTGTCTTCTAAGGTACCAGTACTTTTAATTTTAAGTCTTGGTATTTCTTTTCAAAGTTCATCTTCTAATAGCTCATCATACAAAAGGGGTTAATTTTGGAACAGACACCAATAACTCTTCTTCATTTGCTGATACAGGTCGTAGATCTTGGGTGGAACAGCCATAAACCTATCTGCTACTTCACTGATCACTGATGACCTGATCTGAAATCAAGAATAAAAGTGAGCAATGCACTCCAGCATCTCCTTACTTTTTTCTTCTGACAGAGAGAGAGTCCAGCTTCTATAAATGTTCTCCTGGCATTCTCTTCTTAAACCTTAATCTTTTCTCTGTGAAACCACAGACAGCATGTAAAAGACCTTGTATCGTATGACAATCATGCTCTAATGTTAAGGGGCGGTGCTAGTGATGGGGGGGCAAAAATATTAATTTTTTAGTACTTTTGGGTTTCAATATATTTAGTTTCAAAAACATTTTTTACAATTTAAATAAATTTAAAATAATTATTAAATGATATTAGTAAATTTTGTAAAAATTATTCTGTTAAAGCTGTAAATGGATACAATTCTTTTTTCATGTTTTTTTTTACCTATTTGATTCATTTACTTAGAATTTCCCTACCATATCGTATCTGGTATCAATGGAAAGCTTTGTTTCTCAGAATTTAGATAAATATAGCTTCCAGTCACTAATGAAAGTTACAGAAAACTCGGTATTGAATAATGGTCAAAAAGATGTTTGTGATGCATAAACCTTGAACATTTAATAATGCATGCATTTGGATTGGTTACATGTGTGGAAAATTGATGTATGATTGGATAAACCTTTATGTAGGTACTCCAACTAAAATTTTCAAATACATCTGACACAGACAAAGAGGATATCATTGGAAAGCTTAAAGCCATCTCTTTCTAATCTCTTTCTATCATTTATAGGAGAAAAGTTATGATTTTTTTTAGTGATTTATTTTAACCAACTATTCGCCTTTGTAGTTATTTTTTTAAACTGTGATCACATTATTACACTTCTGTTACTATTTTGCTTGTACCTTTTTGGCTATTAAAGTTAGAGCAATAAAATTTTGAGGATACATTTACAATACAATGTTTGACAAAATAAAACACATGAATCGTCAATAAACTTATTTTATTTTATTAAATAAGACTTTATGAGCATATGGCGTGGACAACGACAAATGTTGAAAAAAATTTTTTTTTTTTAAATGACATAATTACTAAACCAATAAAGCTATTGCTATAAAATTTTCAATACAAACAGATAATTTCCATCTAAAAGTAAGGTAAATTTAAAATAAATGAAATGCAGATCATAAAAATTTATGCAAAGTTAGAAAAAATATTTCATGAAAAGCGACAGCGGCCGAGACATTTTTAAACTTAAATAGATCACTTTTTAGCTAATAAAGCTATTGCAATACAATTTTCAATACACATAGATAGTGACAACCCAAATGTTATAGAATATTCAAGTATTACAAAAGCGATTTAAATCATGCTATACAAAATTAAAAAATATCAAGTAATTTGTCGACATTGATGTAAATTTTAAACATTACTTTCAATATTCAAGTATTACAAAAGCGATTTAAATCATGCTATACAAAATTAAAAAATATCAAGTAATTTGTCGACATTGATGTAAATTTTAAACATTACTTTTAAACTAATAAAGCTTACTAAATGAAATCTTCAAGACAAATAGACAGTGACAATCTAAATTTAATAAATTATTCATACGCAAAAAACATAGTTCAGAACATTTTATATCATCCGAAATATACCACCCACCCAGGCCTTCAAAACTGCACTCAAAAAACATCTTTTTAAACTATACTACCCTGACTGATTCCCCACCTCTGACCGATAAATGATCTACTTGGCTGCCGTCCATGGTTTGCCTTGTAAAAGTCCTGGGGTTCATGTTGATTTTGTATTTCAAAAATTTATTTTATTTTAATGTCACGATTATGTCTCTTATGATTATATTTTATGTACAGCGCGGTGGGCCCAGCCCTAGGCTGGGGTACCGCGCTATAAAAGACCACTAATTATTATTATTATATAAAAGTTATTAAATTAAATTCCATCTCTTGTCAACATTATTGTACTGGTACATTTAAACACAAACATAAAAACATCCAATGCAATATAGCTATCCACCATACATAGCAACGGATAGTGGCCTTGTCCACAGATGGTATCCTTGTCCAGCTGAAAGCATACAAAATATTTAAAAATTAAATTTTAAAATTAGTGAACTGAAAATTTAAAATAAATTTCAATTAAAACATAAATTATCAATATGAAAATCTCCCATTAGAACATCAGAAACTAAATTTCACAATGTTATTTCTTCAGGATCTATGCTAAATAATACCATCTCACAAAACAATTTAATAGTGGTCTTAACATATCCTAAAGACAGAGCTACAACTATCTTAAAAGATCGTGGACATGTTTAGTGGCTCCGGAGCTCTAGCAACAGTGGCAACACTTCATTCTTATCCATAGGTCAATGTTGTTGTCAACACCAAATTGGGTTGTTTATTGATCTCCTCCAGGTTGCAATGCATGTCCTCGTAGGTGGACCACGTGGAATCTATTCCAAAAACAAAGGAAAATGCTCAAGACTAAAGTATAAGCTAATGACATAGCAAATATAAATTGTTTTTTTAAACAAAAATCGCTTTAATGAGACAAAATAAATTAAAGGAATGTCCCCAATGTTAAAATATATTTAATTTAATTAGAAAGCATGAACATAGGTATAGTTATACACCCTCATGTTATAACTAGTAGTCTTAGTTTATCTAATAATAAAAGAATTAATAATAACTAGGGCAGACTGAAAAAAAAAGATTGTTTGCAATTAAATGTAAATTAAGTATGAATATAAGTCTAAAGATACACCCTTTTAACTAATACTAGTAGTCTTAGTTTATCTAATAAATAATAATAGCTAATAAATACATTGTTGTTGCTGAAGAGGAGTTTATATTTGCAAATTGATCAATTTCTTGTTTAATATAGAATAATTGTACAAATTAAAAAAAAATTTTTTTTTACTATTTTCTTGTATACATTTATGTGTTTATTCATTTTAGAATCAAAAACTTTTGTTTAATCAGATGTTTCAATGATATAGAAATGTTTTATTTAAAGCGTTTATTTCCAAATAATTTCACCTCCCTCCGGTCAATAAAATTATGTAAAAAAAGATGGCCAGTAATGTTAACAATAAATGATTTCAATGTAAAAGTGATCAAGCTAGCCCTCTATAAAGATTTATTTCTCCATAAGGCTATACACAAAATCGACCAGAATTTCAACTTACCGACTGTTTGTGCTCCAACTGTTCGTCTTAGACAGGTCGGAATGACACAGCATTTATACCATCGTGACCGGAATTTTTCAGCGAATCAAGTTTAAGACTGAAACTTATTTATTTTTAGAAAATGACGCATACAAACGACAAAGTCCGACATATACCAAGACCCGCCATTCACAGCTGGTCACAGAAATGGACCAGGCCAACCCCACTTTTTTTTTGCCCGCGCAGTCCGGTATTCGGGTACCTACTTGATGAAATTCAGTTAGACTGAGCAGGTGTACTCTGTAAATAAGCATTTGTTCAATTTTGTGGCCCCTCTTGGGATGGTGTCACCCGGTTCGGTCCGCAACCCCCTAGCTACACCACTGTGGTCAATACAAAGAATGGATGCCATGACATCATTTGCATGTTAATTAAAGTTGCCATAAATTAGAGTTAAGGTTAGGTTTAGGGATACATTTAGGATTCAGGTTAGGTTTAGGGATACATTAAGGTTTAGTGACAGAATTAACTTTGCATTTACCATGACTGCTGGCAAGAGTTCATGTTCCGCAATTGTTTTTCATGGAGATGAGATAATAATGATATTAACTCAAACTCTGCTTTCTTTTCATACTCATACATTACAATGTTAGGTAATCTACCACTTGAGCGTCGGCCAAGAAAAAATCCAGATGTTCCGGTTGAAAGGGCTATTTAAACAACTATTCTTACATTGGAGTCTGTTAATATTTTTGCTTTGGTATAGGCTATAAAGTTTTATAGCACAATACTAATACATTTAAATAATTATCACTGCCAACCTACCGATATGCCAGGAAGGAAAACAGACTACAATTATTTTTTTGATCCAGATGACGTGGATGTCCACACACAGAATGTGGAAAACGTGAATGCTTAAAAAGCGTAAACTAGCACAAGCCGTGACAAGCGGTGATCTTTCCCCTTCATATTTACGTAGATTCATGTACCACAACCGTTTTCGTGGAAATTATATTTTTTAAAACTTCATTGTCAACTTGGGGGAGAACTATTATGCATAATTCCATATTCACACATTATCTTCTATTTCAAAAAAATTGTTATAGTTTTCATATTAAAAAAAAACAACAAATAAGATAAGAATAATTGTTTAAATAGCCCTTCCAACGGGAACAGCTGGATTTTTGATATTTTGGGGTAGATTACCAAATGTTTATTTATATTAATTTGAACATAATAAAACATTTCCATTTATTTGGATCAATATTATTACCACTTGAAACCAAAACAACATGATAAGACTTTACTAAAACTTTAGTCTAAGTAGTGGCAGTGGGTGGTGACTACCTACTGTGACTAATATCACTCATTGAATAGACATGCAAAATGTAAATAAGTGCTGAGTTCTGAGTAAAGTCAGTAAATAGTTGAAACTCACCAGGCAACGATCTCTCCTATAAAATAAAAGTCGCAAGATGACTTAAGTACTGGAGAGGAAAAACGAGAAGAAAAATTTTTTGTTGATGGTAATAAAATATTCAGAATGCAGAGTGATCTTCCCCAATTAAGTTTATATTAGCAGCCTTTAGAGAAGAGATCATAATTATTTCGCAATTTTGGAGGGGACAAAGAATGTAGTGTAATATTGTTGTTGGTCTAGTAATAATAATATAAAAAAAAATTCAAAATTCAAGTTTGGCGTGCATAAATATGAAAAAAAATTATTGCAATTATATATTAAATAACCAGCTGGAATGACATTCAAATAAAATGAATGTAATCTACTTTACAAATAATATTTAATTGGCTGAAAATGTCCAAGTTCATTAACTTTCAATTTAATAATTTTCGGACAAATATTCTATAATATTTTAAGTGGTTTTGGCAACCACATTTCCACCTAAATAATTTTAAAATATTCATGCCTGAAATACACCAGCTTCCTGTCCGTGAAGATAATAAATTGATGCAATGATGGACAAACTTGCATAGGTCATAGTGGCTTTCTTGTGTGAACCTCTGAATCATCTCAATATTATAATTATAATGAACACAAACAGAATAAAAGTTTGGAAAAACATAAGAATTACCATTATTCATAGGAAAGTTCCTTCAAATTCTAGGTTACGAAACTAAAATTAGGTAGGCAACCTGGTAACTAAATTTGGGGATCATTTTTTTTTTTTTTGGGGGGGGGGGGAGCTACAGCGAAACCTAAGATAATAAATTACGACCTTTTCGACCTTACCACCTAGACCAATGCTGTCCAACCCTCGGACTACATGCGGCCCGTGAGTTGCTCTTAAATGGCCCGCCACAGCTTTAAAATATTAAAATTTTAATGTGAGTCAAAAAAGGAAAAAAAAATTTCATGAAAATATTTTCAAACCACATTCGTTGATTTTGTTTTTTTTCGGGTTGTTGCTTGAGAGCACAGGAGAAGTTGTAACATGGAAAAGATGAGAGCACAAGAAAAGTTGTAACATGAAAATAAGGTAGGTCACAAAAGATGTGGAGTCGAATGGCTTGGCATTAAGCAGTAATTTATGTTAAAAGCACACCAGCAGAGCAACGATATTATGGGAACCTGGTTGACATAAAATCGGATTTTATCTTCTCCTTCTTTCGGTTGCTTGTAAAAGGGAGGCGTCGTGAGGTATCGGGCATACGTTTACAAAAATGGTATGGGAGAAAGTTGAATAGAGAAACCAAAAGAAACCTGATCATTGTAAAAATGTTCATAACCCCCACCAAGAGGACCATGGCTAAATGGAGTAGATTCAGATAGATGAGCATAGGGAGTTAACTACTGCCAAATGTCTTCGGCTGAGGAATCAAGATGGGAGCTGGGGTACTAAAGGTGTCACAATTAATTGACTACGGTGGGCAGCGTGAACCGTTTATGGCACCATGTCATTTAAACGAGCGGGCTGTGTGTGGGTATGAGTGTGTCACTATCCTGTATTGTTGTGACGCTGGGGACAACTATCTGGCATTCAGAATATGAAATAATCAATAAGTATAAAGCAGGATACAACCTGTGTTTTTGTTGTTTTTTTGTTGTTGTTGTTTTTTTTGTGGTGTTTTGGGGGGAGGGGGGTCCAGTCATTGAGGAATAATTGTGTGAGACAGTATGAATGATTCTTGAAAGTATATTTAAAAAAGAATGAGTGGCCAAAGCAATGCTGGATGACGTCGTGCTTCATGAAATACAGGTCTCTGCCACAGTGCTTGGAGCTTTGTCTTGGAGCTTTGTGACGTCATTAATTAGAACAGGCGTTGTTAACTTTTTGGAGTCCATATCCATTAACAATTTTTGCCACGATTCAGCAATCCATAATCAGTAAGGTGTCCAGAAATTGAAAAAAAAAAGTTTATTGACAAAAGAAAAGGGGATGGCATTGACATTGATCCCACCATTAGCTTACCTACGATAAAGAACCCAGTCGTAATAGCCTTTAGATCAGCAAATCTTTTTATTGCACTTCTCTATTTATATTCTTTGCAATATCGTTTTGTATAGAAAAATCTGGGAACGAATTTCATTTTTTTTTTATTGAGACAGAGCATACGTATGCTGTTTTAAGCTTCGGTTAACTAAGGCTTCTCTCGCATGCCGCTATCGGTATTGTAAGCATTATTTTAATGTTATCCACAGATTTAGAACTTTCTACCATGGTGCCCACAAAAAATAATTTTTCCTATTTTGAAGATAGTTTGTGGCTCACTAAGCACAACTGCCTGAGCTTACGTTACCTAGAGCCGGCCCTGCCAAGTAGGTCACAATCCCGCACGATTTGAAAACACTTCCCAGAAAATTCAGGATATCCCTGATACAATAGTTTAGAATAGAGCTCGGCAACAAGTGTGCCTGCATTTTTAGGGTTACCGTAAGTTCTCAGATGAAAAGGAGGACACTCAAAATTTTCATCAAATTCGGTTTGGTGCCAACCAGTAGCCGCTCCTAGGGCTACGGCCCCGCCTACGGCAATGTTAATTGCTGTATAAGTAAAAGTAAATCTAAACTACATAAAAATTGGTCTTATTGTAAATAGTTTCAATTATAAACTTATATTAAGTGAGTTCAGTACAAATTACAATACACTGACTGATGTTTTACGTGTATTATTAGAATCAGGTCAAGTTGTTTTTAATAAGCGACAACTGCAGTCTATTGATCTATGAATCTTTAGATGTGATTTAGTGGTGTAATGATGCTTGACTTTATGCATTAAGCTTCTGCAACATATTCATCGTTTTTCGAACCTGATTTTATGAAAAATTTGGTAATTTTGTAAAGTGAATCTTTTCTGAGAACACTCCTAACGGTTTTTCGAAGTGTGCTTTAAAGTATTATACTTTTTAAAAAAAAATCCAGTGGCTCTTAATTGGCAACCGTTAATTTTTATATTTATAACAATAATATTCCTGGCGTTATTTAGTTCACGAAACCAAACAGAATAGCATATGACATAGACAAGGTATTGATTGGAAAAGGACAGGAGAAAAATCCAGGATGCAGTTCAGTAGTCTAATGAAATTCAATGGAAGTGTTTTCAAAAATTGTATGCGGTCCCAGAATGTTAGATAAAAAAGTCACAAAAATTAAATTTGTATATTTCACTATTTTTATTTTAAGAAACTAAAATGCTTATAAATATTTTTCGTGGCTATATCTTGATTTTTTAATGTAGAAAAGTATTTACACCAGTTGGGGGCTGCCACTCACTGACAGCTGTGAACCCTGAAATCCCTTTCTAAAATTTCTTGAAACCTGAAACTTCATTTACAAATTTTTCAATCCCTGAAACTTAATGAAACTCAAAATTCCTGATTATCGCAATGCGGCATTTTGTTGATTAATATAAAAACAAGCATGAAATTATCAAATAAAACATTGAGATACATCACAAATGAACAAAATTAAGCAATTAAGGTGTATACATGTAAACATTTATTAGTATTTATTAAATTTACAGCAATAGCAATTTTTCAATTTACTTAGACTTGAAAAGTCAACTTTTGCAATGAGTTATCTGGGCATTTTAGAACAAAAGTATAGCTACCACAAGTGAAAAGTATCTTTTCATATATGGAGTTAATGTTGTCTTCTTTATGATGAAAATGGATAGTTTGAATAAACACACTTTAGTGTCTATACTATCTCCCAAGTGTGAGAGTTTCATAGTTTGACACACAAATTTCATAAATTGAGAAGTTACAAAAGTGGACACCTAAGATGGGTGATAACGATGATCGACTCAGACATTTTCCCCTTGAATACATGATATCAATATTTCCAGCATAGTATTCATTGATGGCTTATTCAATCATGATTGCCAATTGCTGTACTGTAACTGTAATGACCATCAGTTCTTTAAAGTTAAAGGAACTGTTAACTGTTGGGCATTACATATTTTTATTGAGCCTAGATCCTGAATAGTGAAACAAAATAAAATATATTATCTTATTAGATTTATAGTTAATAGTAAGGCATACATAATAATAATATCGACTATATTATACCAGTATTTAACTACGGCACTACTGCTACGGTAATACAGAGCATTATGAATACTAGTAATAGTAGAATTACAAATTACCGTAAAGTATACCCAGAGTCAGAACACGGGAGTGCATAACTAATAAATAAAAATAAAAACTAACTAAATACAGTTATGTCAGGCTCTCTACAGCACGGATAAAAATAACTTAATCATATTAGCCTATTTAAAATTAGATCTAGAAGGCTTACTCCGTAATTAAATGTAAAGTGAACTTAAGTTAAGAAGTCTTTAAAAAAAGTTAAACGCCGCGTAGCTCTTCTAATAAAAAAAAAATACAAGTCGCCTGCATACAGTAAAAGCTACATAACAAAGTACGCTAAGCTTAGTCTTGTTAGACAGCACTCGGACGAGTAGTTTTCTTTTTATGATAATGGTTACCCAACAATTAAAAACTAAAATTAAAAAGATATTTACTAAATTTTACACTTTGCTTACCCAAACACTTCAAATATCTCTTGATCGGCGACGTGAACAGAAAATAAATATTTCTGGTCTATTGAAGTAGTACAGTACTCGAAACGCGTAGTGTAAAGCGCATGCGCAAGGGGAAACCACTAGCTCTCTGTCAACAGAAAGGCTAAAAATAGACGAGTTCGGCGATTAATGTCCATTTTCAATGAATTTTCCTGGTTTTTCGCGAATTCTGTTGCACGTTGATTCTTTAAAAAAAAAAACAGACAGAATCCGTATTTGAATAAATTGAACTGGTGAATACGGAAATAGAGAATATAAAAACTCGCGAATCCGGAACTGAAAAATATTTAGCCTCACGAATCCGGAATTCCGGGATAACCCGGAAAAGTGGCACCCCTGTGGCAGCCCTGGTTGGGGGTTCTCGCATATAGGCGGAAAGCAATTGATCGTTCCGAATGACAGGATGTGGTGGAGCAGGCCAAGGTCCTACATGGGCTGGAGCGCCAATGATGATGATTTATTATCTTGAGTCAGACTATTCTAAAGGGAAATATTTTTTGAACTGTTTTTTAAGCCCCCTACCTATTTTTTCCAATAAATTTGGTTCGAAGTTGTTTTATATGTTTTTATAATTTTCTTATTGAAACTTTATGTTGAACAATAGCTAACTGTTTATACCTACTGTACCCCAGTACCTAATCTAGCTTCTGTGAATTCTATCTCAAATCCATAATGTACAAAATTACAGTACCGCATAATTTAGGGTCATATCGATGGGTGGGATTGACCAGGGTTCTTGGGACTTGTTGACCATTGATGTGGATTGTTTCATCAAGTGTTCATACATCCATTCTTGTGGCACTACAGCCTATGTAGGGATTTGGCTGGCCTCACTACTTCCTTCCACTCAGACCTAACTAATGTTTTTCTTTTCCATGCTTGGATTTCAGTTGCTGTAGATTTTTTTCCACTCCATCAATCCATCTAAGTGCCTAGTTCTGGCTTCGAGCAGTTTTCTTCTGGTGTTTTGGTGGTGCACCCTCTGCCATTTGGCATTCGTTTTTAGGGTCCAAGTTTCACTTTCATTTGTTACTAATGGTCCTATTACAGTTTCCTAAATAGTTTTCTTTGTTTTTCTTTAGATTTTTACTTTTGAGCATTTTCAAACCACTGGATTATGCCGTTTCCGGCTGATATTTTTTCCTGTATTTCTGTTAGTAGTTAATTTCTTTCATTTAATAAAGATCCTAGGTACCGGTAATTCAGTTGATTTATTTTTTCAAACGAGTTGTTTCTAAATTGAATGGCTTCATCTGTCTGTTCTTCTCTTACCATAGTCTTGTATTTTAATACTTGGTTTTTAACTTCCAGCCCTGCTTGTAGGGATGCGTCTTCTAATTCAACAAAGGCTTTCGATATGTTTTGACTACTTTTCCCTAACAGTGCTATGTCAATGTCATCAGCATATGCAAGATACTGAAGTGATTGGTTGTAGGGTGTGCCTATTGTTTGTGGGTCTTGGATTTTTTTGCGTTCTTATTTGCATTTACATTGTATCCAGTCACAGAATGTCACAAGCAGGAATGTGAACCAGGAACTTACTGTAAGATTGAGCTAAACCAGGCCTACACAACTCAAAATGTAAGGCGAGCCGTAATACTTTATGAAAACCCTGTGTGGGCCTTAATACGTTATGAAAAACTTGTGCGGGCCGAAAGATAATTGGGGGGGGGGGGCTATTAAGAAAATAATAATAATAAAGAATATTTCGTTACTTCAGGGGCCGCCAAGAGGGTGCTTGCAGGCCACATGCGGCCCGTGGGCCTTATGGTGTGCAGGCCAGAGCTAAACTATTAAGTTCATTAGATTTTTTAACATATTACACTACCGGTAACCCTCATATGATGATATTGGGGTAAACTGATCCTGGTTTAAAATTAGAATAGAAGGTGGAAATAACAGTACCATAAGAGAAAACTTACTGCATGAGTGAGGTGAAACAAAACATATTTCATTTTTGTCATCTTATGTGGGGGGAAGTAGGGGGGGGGGGTACCATTAAATTATAATAAAGTTCAGGACTTTGCCCACGGACACAATCCTCCTTTTCATTTGAGTGTGGATCCTCTTTTTAAAGAGAATTCTTGAAAGTTTTAAGTTAAGTTACATGAGTGAGGTGAAACAAAACATATTTCATTTTTGTCATCTTATGTGGGGGGAAGTAGGGGGGGGGGGTACCATTAAATTATAATAAAGTTCAGGACATTGCCCACGGACACAATCCTCCTTTTCATCTGAGTGTGGATCCTCTTATTAAAGAGAATTCTTGAAAGTTTTAAGTTAAGTTTCACTGTGATCAAGCACATTTAATGATTAGAGATTCTTAGACTTTGTAGAATGAACAATATATTTAAATTATATTAATATTCCAAAAATAACATAAGTGTTTTGATAAAAACATGAAAAGTCACATGTAATTGTAATAACAGATGTCTGAATGCTTTAATTTTTTAAAGGAAAAAAATATTGTTGACCACACAATAATTATAATTAATATAAATATTATAATGTGCAAGAATAAATGTAAATAAAATCTAAAAAGAAAATAACTTTAAAAGTTTACATATATGTTTACCTAAATATAAAGCAAAATGTATTTTATTATTTTATAATTATAATATCTGGGGGAGAAGGCTTATACCGCAACTTAGTTACAAGCTATATCAATTGGTGCTATTGTATGAAAATTTTCTCCAGCTGATGATCTAAAAAACAAAGGAAATGGTTGTTGATTTCTGGAGGGGGAAACACTGCATAAAAAGAGTAACCAACAAAGCTAGGAGTAGGAGCATAATACAAACTAAACATCCTTCACCTGAAGAACTAAGTGAAGAAAGATGTTATTGTCAAACTAAAAACATTTTGGATGATACATAATAATAATAATAATAAAGTTCATTTCAAAAACACGCTTCATCCCCAAAGGCTCGAAGCGTCCCACCATTTTCATCACAGATACTAAGGATCAGCTCTTTCAGAACAAATTCTTTGACTCAGGGTGAGGACAGAACGACATACAAATTATTTTGTTCTCCAAACTGTACAAATTTACCAGCGTGCTCCCCCAGAAGTCACAAATCTAAATAAGAACTTATGTAAATAAGTCCCTGTTATGACAAAGGGAGTTCACTAAATGGCTATTTTTTTTCACTGGTGAAATAATTTAATGTTAATGTCTTGCGTTCAAATTGTTTTAGTTGAAATATGCGAACTTTATCAAAATATCTAGACTATTTAATTATGTGCTGAAAGTGTATCAAAAAATGAATATGTCAAATGCAATAAAAAAAAAAGTTCCATTTGCTTTGGATCAATAAAAGTTATTAAAAGAATCTTATCTTATCTATCATATATACTGGTACAGGTAGCGTTTAAATTAGTACAACAATAAAGCTAGATATCCGGTATATGTAATAAGATATTAAATTCAGTGTTAAAGTTTTCAAAAATTATATTCTAGATAGTTTGACTATAACAAATCTATTAAAAAGAAAAATCACATAAAATTAAGTTGCCTTTTCACTATTTTCATTTCAGGATACTGGGTACTGAATTATTATTAAAATTTGTATATCAGCCACCAAATTTTTTTTCTAGAAGGTCATTTTCTTACTTATTTAAAAAAGTTATTCCTTTTTGAATTTTTTGGTCTAAAATTATATTTAAAGTAATTTAATAAAGTAATATCTGCAGTGTCTTGGAATAATGTTTATTGAGAAAATCATTTAAACAGTTGACTACTGGGTAGAAATATTTTTTTTTTAAATATTAATTTTAATACCCAGTATCCATTGTTTTTTAAAATATATTTGAGTTCTAAGTTGTGTTATATACCGGTATTTAATCAAACTTTCACATTTAAATTTAAACTTCATATTGGGCTGTAGCTAACTGTTTATAATTTATACATACCTTATCTTGCTTCAAATAATTCAAACTTAAATTATATGGCTCTAAATATTGAGCTACAATGACTTTATTGAGGCTTTTGATAAACTAATTTTTATTTTTTTAAATTTAATACTATCTGTTTTTTTTTGTACTGTCTGCTGTAGAAGGCATCTATCAAAACGTCATTTTAATTGTCCTGACTTTTATTTTCAAGCCCATATATAACTTCTTAAAGTGAATAGATTATGTGTTAAAGTTGAATATTTGTAAATTATTCAAGGACTTAATTATAATAATTAATATTGCAATGACAGTTAAAATATGTACAACATAAGATAATACATTTTTTATCATACCCGGTAATTTGATGCCGACTGTGAAGGGGTATTTTAATATTATCACTGGCCTCTCCAATGATTGAGTTAGCCGCAGTGATTTAAATAAATCTTGCAGGTTTACCTGAGCTTTTTGACCCTTTAGGTGAAAGTTTCATTACACATGGGCTATAAAAAAACAACTTTTACAATTTTTGATAATATTGTAGATGATTTGCTTTGTAACTAAGGTAAGCTTTTGTGAACAGATAAAAGTGACTTCTTGGCAAATGCAGAAGGACAAAAGTCACATTAGTAAGATTTTTCTGTGTACTTTTGTGATTGATTAAAAGCAATTTTCTAGAAAATTTAGAAAGACGTGTGTCACATTTGTTAAGTTTCTCTCTGTTTATATGTCTAGTGTAATCAGTGGGTAGTTTATCATATGCAATATGGCAAATGTTACATTTGAAAATAATTTTTTTTTTGGTGCTCACTTTTGTGTACAGTTAATTGTGAATTGTCTGTTAATGCATATAGACAAATGTCACATTTCTAAGGTTTCTCTGCTGTGTGCTGTCTTTTGTGAAGAAATAGACTTGAAAAGTCTGCGAATGCAGATGAACACAGGTTACATTTGTAAGGTTTCTCTCCAGTATGCTTTCTTTTGTGAACAGTTAAACTCGAAGAGTCTCCAAATGCAGACGGACACATATTACACTTGTAAGGATTCTCTCTTGTGTGCTTTCTTTTGTGAACAGTTAAACTTGAAGAGACTGAGAACGCAGATGGACAAATGCTACATTTGTAAGGATAGTCACCTGTGTGCATTTTTTTGTGAACTTTTAAATGTGATGAGTCTGTGAATGAAGATAAACAAATGTTACATTTGTAAGGTTTCTCTCCTGTGTGCTGTCTTTTGTGAATAGTTAAACTTGATGAAGAAGCAAATGAAGAAGAACACATGTCACATTTGTAAGGTTTCTCTCCTGTGTGCTTTCTTTTGTGATAAGTAAGACCTGTACGAGAAGCATATGCAGATTTACAAATTTCACATTTGTAAGGTTTCTCTCCTGTAAATGTTACTTGATATTGGGAGTATTTATTAACCTCTCCCTTACTTACAATAATTTGTCCAGAAAATGTTGATAATGAGACTTCATTTTCTTCATGTTCCTGGTTTGTATCTTTTGTAACTTCATTAAAAGTAGGATAGTAAGGCTTCCCGTGGCAAGAGATAATTTTATTTTCCAATAAAATAGTTTTACTGTTTGAGATTTTTTTAAAACTACATGGTGTATCTAATGTTAAAACTGAACTTGTTTCAAATTCCTGGTCTAATTTCAAATCTGTTTCTGCTTTAATTTTACTAATGTTATAAAATATATTATCTGTTAGTTGTGAAGTGTTGACATCATTCCCTAGTTCTTTCTTTGGCATTTGAAGAAAATCTGCTACTACCTCCGTCTTTATGACAACATCTGTATCATATTTATATGGCCTTGGTATTTCCATAATCTTGACTTATGTGAGACACACCATCATATATATGCCACATACCCGGTAAAAAGTATGTCAGAAGTGCAGTGAACTTTATGAAGTCTTCACATCATTCACAAATGACTGAAACACAGATTATTAAAAAATTATACAACATTAACACTAGGAAAATATTAAAGACCAGTTTATTAAAATTCAACTGTAACTATTTCTTGTCTACCCGTATCAGTTTAATTGCCATATTAATAAAATTAATATAATTATTTGCCACTGTCAATTTAAAAAAAAAACATAACTAATAAAATTATTCATTAATGAACTAAGTTAAGTGATTAAATTCTAGGCATCACAAGCCATTTAAACTGATCCATTGGTCAGTGAAGTATTAGTTGGTGACAGAGTTGTTCACCCAAGACAAGGCACTCCATGCCGAATAAAGAAGAGCAGACTTCTTACAAGGCTGCACTTTTTTGTATGGCCTCCTATGGAGCGGCATTGCTCATCTTTGAATAATTGCATTTTCATTTTTGCATGGATTTCAATGAACAAATGTGTTAGTTAGCTTTCTTTAGATGTAAATCAATTGCCACTGCCACTAATCTTTAGAAAAAAAATATGTGGTAAATTTGAAGAGATGTCGCCACATGGACCAGTTAATTTCTGTCACTAAACTGACTAAACATATAAATAAACTAAATTTATCCCTCAACCTAACCTGAACCCAAAATGTACTGGTATCCCTAAACCTAACCTGAACCCTAATTGAAAATTTATCCCTCAACCTAACCTGAACCTTATTCTCTGCAACTATAATAAACACTCAAACGACGTCATGGCGACATCTCTCCAAATTAGCCAAATATGTTTATAAGATAATAAGTATCACTAGATTTAACTTCAAAGTCAAATAATTGAATCTTATTATAAAATTAATCAGACCTGAATGTTTTTAGAATTTTTTTAGAAATGAAATTCTCTTACTTTACTGTAATATTAATATAGTTTAATAATATATAAACGGATGTCATTTGTGGTACCGTAGTTTTTTTTAGTTAAATTGAAAAATTAAGTTTACAAACATGGTAAAACATAAAATCCATTAAATTACCTTTCATTCGATATCAACTTTTATCTTACGAACCCAACAATAATATTTTAAACATTTTTAATCCCAAATTCTGGTAGCGGGTCCGAATGGCTATTTCGTTCTTTTATAGCTAGTTATAAAATATTTAGAGTGATCTCCCTCAATACAAATTGTATTAGCTTCCGCGAAGTTTAAGATTAAAATTATTTCGCAGGAAAAGAACAATACCTTTGTTTACCGGTAACCAAAAGTCCAAGGGTAGCACGTACACATGCAAAGAATTATAATTTTTTGTATGCTGTTTACCTTAAATAAAATTTTAGCAGTCAAATAAATTTGGCCTTGTTTTACAATTACAATTTTACAAATTTGCACTTAAACTCAAAATAAAAATGTACAACTTAACTAACTTTCTAACTTAATCATTTTTAAATAATCATAGCCGATAAAAACAACTACATTAAGAAAACCACTTGATGCGTTTGTTGCCAAACGTATATAAGTTGCTAGATTTTTTCTAAATTTGAGACTGAATGTTCTAAATTTAATAGTTTTTTATGCCGAGATACCTAAATACGTATTGCCAAGTTGTAGGAATCCACAAACAACAATGAGTGTTATTGACAACAGTTTCTCAGGCGCGATTTAGCTGTTATCTACGATACAGTTCCTAGAATGGACACCCGAAGGGGTGGGCAAGGGGGCACTTGCCCCCCCCCCTAGATTGATTGGATAAACATTTTTAGACAAAAATAGACCAAAAATGTATTAAATTAAAGAGAAAATAAAGAGAAAGTAACTAAGCTGATGTCCTGTCCGTTCGTTTACCATACAAATACGCTGCAGTAAATTAAAACTACATTAAAACATTACTAAAAAAATTTTGCCCCCCCCCTAGAAAGTTAATCGATTTTTTTTCCCCCCCCCCCCCCGCCCCTAAGTTTTCTGCAGGCGCCCATGGTTCCTAGTAAATACTAAAATAACAGCACCGGAAATCCCTGATACAAATGTTTAAAACAGAACTACGCAACTGTTGTGCCTGCATAACCTGCTGTCAAATGTCTGGAGTTTCAAGTCAAATGGCACACCACAGGTTTAAAAATAAAATGGGCCCAAAACAAATCATCATTCCAATGTGTCTGTAGCAACAATTAAAATATAATCTATTTTCCTTTAGCTCTGGCCTTTGTTCCAACGTTTTTCATGCATTTTAAAAAATAAAGTAGCCTATAAACTTCTTAAAATTCAATTGATTGTAGTGTTTATTCAAATTTCAAACTATTATATTAATGACTTTTCGCAGATACATTACACATTGACATCGCCTCTTCCAAACAATTAACACATTTACATTATTTTTAACCGATCAATACCGATAGTAGGCTTAATAGTGTAATCTACAATTTGGGGAAAAGAATTGTTTCTAAAGTTAGTAAAAAAATGGGCTCGGCATTAAATCGAAATTTTATTTGACTTAAGCGTTTTAATGCCTATACCCTTTAAATCAGGGGTCTAAAACTCAAATCATCCGGGGGCTGCAGGAGATAGAGTCTGAGTGGGACTGGGCCGAATTAAATATTCCACACAAAAAAAGGCGATTTCAATTTCAATAAAGTACTACTGTCACAATTTGCTCAACCTTTAGTAATAAGAAGTAAAAACATTAAGGGTTCTCAAAAAACGAGGCTCCACTTTCTTTGTCCTACTGCCTGCTGCCAGAGACCAGACAGTCACCAGGCTGACAGGTTCGAAATTTCTCTCACTAGTAAATATTAGCGGCAATTTTAATAGGGATTCTTGATACTGTGTCCGATTGCTTTGAATTACACATGTATGGCTGTCCATTAACCACTAACTGACTTTTTAAAATTTTGAAATTCGTATATATATTATTCGAAGCGTGTTTTCTCAAATCTGCACTTTGGCCATGTTTGTCTCATAAAATGTTACAAATTAAAATTTTGGAGTCCGATTTTCAAACGGTTTTTACCATTATAACCAACGTCCAAATCTATACAAACATCATGAAAATCAGAATGAGACTAGTCGGTGATTTTCTTCTCAAACCGTCACGGAGGGTCACATTATAGATATGAGAATGGGGAAAACGCGCGGGCCGCATTCTCACTAAGCTTTGCTGTCATTTCACGAGCCGCAAAATATCGTCTTGCGGGCCGTAAATGGCCCGCGAGTTTGAGACCCCTGCTTTACATAGTTTTTGTCGAGCTATGAACACCTACAATCAGCAGGGTGTCTAGAAACTGAAAAAGGGCTGTTGACAAAAAGTATAGGCGGTATTAACAATAGCTCGACAGTGACGATCATTCCGTTACCAACGACACAGATGACAAGTGGGGCGAAATGCTGCATAAGTTCAAAAAATTAAAATAAACATACTACGTCGCGGGAAATCCTAACATACCGGGATATCTCTGGTACAAAATAAATATAGAACGTAGCCCCAAAACCGTTATGCCCGAATTTATGAGGCCAAATTTGAATTTTAGCCAAGTAGCATATAACGTTTAAATTTGGCGGGTCCAATGATTTCGTCCGGCCCAGAATGCATTTTCCCCTTTATTCTGAGGGCACATGTTCGATAAACTTTACTATTAGGCTTATTTATGAAATGGGGAGATAACATCTTGGCCGGCCACGCGTGGCTAAGGACTGAATGAAAAGTAACTTTAATATCACTGATTAATGAATAAAATACAATACAAATTAACTAAAACCCATACTGACCAGACTGAGTGGTATGATCCTGGTATCGATTATATTTTTTAAAATTTCTTAAGAAAGTCAAAGTAAAAAAAACAACAACACATGTTGATCGTGTGATCTTCCGGTAGGCATCTTTAAATATTTGTCAAAATCTTGAATAGTTTTGTCATTTTTAAGTGTCATGTTTCGTTTTCGGCTTTGAAATAAATATGGTACCTTTACACACGAATGTCATAAGTAATACAAGTAAGATGGTAATCATTGCTTTGATTTGTAGTTAATCATTTTGTGTGTTTGAAATGACAGTTTCCATGATTTTAATTTGGCAAACGTAGGCCTACAGAGTTTGTTAAATTTATTATAAATTTCCACTAGGTATAAAAAAAGATTGCATCAGTTACAATAAAATGACGATTGTGAATATCAATATAACTATGAAATATTTTTGTTTTTGGTGCTGTAATGAGTTTACAAGTTGCTGTGGTCTGTAGCAAAATTATTTACAATTAAATTTTAAAACATTTATTGCCAAAAAGGATAAAGAAGTTTCAACTAGATCTAATTCTAGTGTAAAAAAAAATAAATAAATAAAAAGATAAGATAATGTTCTCTAAACGTTTCTGGAAATACGTTACAATCTAGTTAACATTAACATGTTTCAATATTAATACTAATAATAGAATGTCAGAAATAGAATTTAGAACTTTGTGAAATTCTTTTTAAAGAAAGTGTGGGAATAGTGGAAATCAATCGAATTATGCCTGGCTGGGTCCTTAAAGAAAAACAAAGAAAACTATTTATAAAACTGTAATCAGACCAGTTGTAACATATGCAAGTGAAACTTGGACCCTAACAAAAACAGCAGAAAACCTGTTAGACACATGGGAGAGGAAAGTTCTCAGGAAAATATATGGGCCAACAAAGGATGAATATGGATGGAGAATACGAACCAACCAGGAATTATACAGTCTATATCAGGATCCCACGATAGTGGCAGAAATAAAAAGGGGCAGGCTTCGCTGGGCATGACACCTAGAGAGAATACCAAATGACAGAGGAACGAAGAGGGTACATCACCAATCAGTGGTGTAGCGAGGGTGCTTTGCGCCCGGGGACAAGATTCGTGTCCGGTGACAAGATCCATTTTTAGCGCCCCTTTTTCTTTTTTTTCAACTCTCAAACCCATTATTTTCATCAATAAAATAATATCAAAGCACATTTTGGCGCCCCACCACGCTACCCCTCTGTCACCAATACCCCAGAGGAAAAGGCTCAAAGGCAGACCTAGGCTTAGGGGGATTAGATGATGTAGAAAAAGATCTACAGCAGCTGAAAGTCCAAGCATGGAAAGGAAAGGCATTAGTGAGGTCTGAGTGGAAGTAAGTGGTGAGGCAGGCCAAAGCCCTACATGGATGGATGGGTCCTTAAATGTTAAGGAGTTTTACTGTCGTAGATACTGTTAAAGGAATTTTTTTTTTAAAGAGATATTTATCAAGTGATTTAAATACCGGTATAAAACGTAAACAGTGCGAACAATTTTCCATACCAGGATGAGATGAAGGATCTTTAAAAGCGAGCACAAGGACACTATAAAACTTAATAGACCTTTGTTTTGCAAAGAACTTTCAGCGAACTTCAGCCAGTAGTAGCTTACTGAACTTACTGGTGTGGACGTTTTTTCGAGTAATGTCGATTTTGCAACGGAAGAACTGTGTTCGAGTTTGTACGTGTTGAATGCTGCAATGACGATTAATTTTTAAAAAAAAATGTTTTGTTTCATCGGAAAATAGACAAATTCCTACAGTACAAATGTTCCATCTATCGAGGTGTTTTGATGCTCAAGAATTTGCATATGATGAACAATCATGTAAGCATAATAAACATACTTAAATTAGTAGCCCTAAATTCATAAATTTTGTGTAAACTCTTCCAATAAATGGGATCGGGATATTAATCCTTATATTTCTTACAATTTGACACTGTAATGTCTTGGCTATTCCGAGATAAGCGATAAGCCTCTTGCTAGACTGTTTGGAGTTTGGGCTTCACCGTAATGTTAGTCAATTTCTTTTTACCTTTTAATCAAATATGGCTTCTTCTTCTTCTATAGGCCTACCTTGAGGGCCCAAAGATCAATGTATTGATCATTCTGGCTCCTGTGTATGTAGAGCAGGTTTGCAATGTTTATTTGTATCATATTGAAGAGGATACTTCACTGGTTGCAACGGCTACTCTGCCAGTGTATCAGAAACTTGTGTTTGGAAGGTAGCGAGTTACGAAATGTCACAAATTTACACATTTAATCGGTGCTATTGTTTTGGATATGGCTGTAGGATCTAGCCAAATTCAGTTTAAGTTAATAAACTATAAAGCTCAGTAGCTCAAGTAAAAGGTATCCTTTTATTACACTAAACTTCATTTTTCATTTATACAATATTTCTATACTTCATCTATTGCTTATATTATATATGTTTGATTTTCAAAAAAAATATGCATATAAATAATTGGAAAAAAAAAACACATAATGCTTTATAATTAGCTGCAATATTCTTTACTCGTTTTTTTTTCAAAACCAATAAATAATTTAATGTAAGCTTAGGCCTTTAATATTTTATTACAAGTAGTTAAAGACTGACTGTTAACACCCCAACAAAAAATACAGACAACATCACTTTACATCATTATAAATGAAAAACACACTAAAAAAATAACCCCATGAATTTCACTTCTTTAAACAATTTTATTGTCATCAATAGAAATAGAAAACAAAAACTAATTGCCGTGGACTGGTTATCTCATAAGGAACCTCAAAATAAGGTAGATTGTAAATTATACATAAAAATAAAGCTATTTGCATAAAAATATGGTATTTCTTAAAATAAAGTTTTGATTTTATTAACTAAAAAATAATGGATACATTTTTTATTGTATGTTAGAAGAAAATATATATTAAGAATGTGATATTAATTTTAAAAAGAAATATAAGTACCAGTCCTTGTAAAAAATATAAATATGTAGGCTATGACTATGTCTATGTGAAATGAAAAGTTGGCCAACACATGTCCCTTTTACATTTCTGTAACCAAGGGACAAAATAATTAATATAATTTAATGTTCAAGAACAAATGTAAACAAAATCGAAATCAAAACTTTAAAAGTGTACAGATTTGTTTATCTAAATATAAAGCAAAATGTATTTTATTATTTTATAATTATAGAATCTGAGGGAAAAAGCCTATATCGCAACTTAGTTACAATTACAAGCTTTATCAATTGGTCCTCTGAAAATTTTCTCCAGCTAATGGTCTCAAAAATAAAGGAAATGGTTGTTGATTTCAGGAGGGGTAAACACCAGATTACAGATCTCAACATAAAAAAATCAAAGTGTAGAGAAAGTAGAGCCATATAAGTACTTAGGTGTCACCATTAATAATAAGCTAACATGGCATGATTAATGACCTAATGCTGTATTAAAAATTCTTTAGAGTTAGAAAAATCTTTAGTTAAATTTTTTAATACAGCACTAAAGATTTTTCTACCTTAAAAACTGTACGATAGTGGCTTAAACAAACAAGTTATTAACCTATTCTACATTGCAAAACTTGGAATCCTACTTAATTTCAGTATTACCTGCTGGTGTGGGACTTCATCGCCTCATATTAAAAACCGAATAAACAGACAAACCAGGACAGCTAGGAGCATAATACAAACTAAACATCCTTCACCTGAAGAACTAAGTGAAGAAAGATGTTATTGTAAATACTAAAACTGAAATTACTAAAAATATTTTGGATGATACATCCCCCACAATTTCATCACAGATACTTAGGATCGGCCCGTTCAGGACAACTTTTTTCACTCAGGGTGAGGACAGAACGATATAAAAATTGTTTTGTTCTCTAATCTGTACAAATTTACCAGCGTGCTCTTCTGGAAGTCACAAATCTAAATGAGAAATAAAAAGTCCCTGTTATGACTAAGAGTGTTCACTAAATGGCAAGGTTTTTTTTTTACTAGTGAAATAATTTAATGTAGATGTCTTGCGTTCAAATTGTTTTAGTTGAAAAATGTGGACTTTATTAAAATATCTATTTATTTATCATAAATTTTATGTGCTGAAAATGTATTAAAATGTATGAGTACAATGCAATAAAAAAAATATATCCATTTGTTTAGGATCAATAAAATTTATAAAAATAATCTTATCTTCTCCATCTTATATACCGTACCGGTATAGAATAAAGTTAGATACCTGGTACCGGTATATGTAATAAGATATTAAATTCAATGTTAGTGCTTTCAAAAATTATATTCTAGATAGTTTGACTACAATAAATTGAATAAATCTATAATTAAAAAGAAAAATCACATAAAATTAAGTTGTCTTTTCACTATTTTCATTTCAATTTTCCAGTACCGTAGGTCATTTTCTTATTTATTTTAAGAAAATTATTCTTTTTTTTGTGCCGGTATTTTGTTCTAAAATTTATTTCTAAAGTGAATTAATAAAGTAATATCAGCATTTTGCAGGATTAATGTTTTTTGAGAAATTAGTTCTCACAATTACTACAAGGTAGAAATATATTTTTTTATAATATCCATTTTTTTTCCCATTATATTTCAGTTCTAAGTTGTGTTTTATATTTAATATTTCATAAAACTTTTTTTTTGGCATGATTTCACTGTTTATAATTATACATAACTTATCTTGCTTCAAATCCAATAATTTGAACTGAAAATTATATGGCTCTAAACATTGAGCTACTATGACTTTATTGAGGCTTTTGAAAACATAATTTTTATTTTTTTAATTCAATACCGTTACTATCTGTTTTGCTATTGTCCTGTCTTTTATTTTCAAGCCTAAGCATATCTTGTTCCACCATTTAATTTATGGAATTGAAATAATGGCACCAAGTTTATCTTATGTTAAAAAAAATCAATATTATATAACTTCTAAAAGTGCATAGATTATGTGTTAAAGTTAAATATCTGTAACTTATTTAATCACGTAATTATAACAATGCAATGAACGTTAAAATATGTAAAACATAAGATATTAATTTTTTTATCAAAATTTTGATACCGACTGTGAAGGGGTATTTTAATATTATCAATTATCCCCCTTAAAAAAACATAGACTGTTTTTATTATAATTTTGATGCCCATTGTGTAGTAGAATATTTAATTAGCAGTACCGTATATTAATATTATCGCTATCACACTTATAATCCATCTATTGTTTTGGATGAATTTCATCTAGCCTAAAAAAATAAATATATGTGTGAAGACTCCATAAAAGTGGAAGCAATCAGTCCATAAGAAAGTAAACATTATAATATTACAAGACAAAATTACATTATTTCCCAAGGGCCTCTCCAAGGATTGAGTTAGCCGCAGGAATTTAAATAAATCAGCCAGGGTTACTAGGGCTTTCTGACCATTATGGGGAAAGTTTCACAAAAACATCATTTATAAAAATAAAAAAAACTTTTACAATTTTTGATAACCTTGTAAATAATTTGCTTTCTGACAAAAGTAAGCTTTTGTGGACAGATAAAGGTGACTTATGGGCAAATGCAGAAGGACAAAAGTCACATTTGTGAGATTTATCTTCAATTTGACATTTGTGTACTTCTGCGATTATTAAAATGATATTTTCTAGAAAATTTAGAAAGACATGTGTCACATTTTAAAGTTTCTCTCTGTTGACACGTCTAATGTAATTGTAACTAGTGGGTAGTTTATGCATTATGGCAAATGTTAAATTTGTAAGGTTTCTTTTTCAGTGCTAACATTTTTGGATGGTACAATCTGTTGTAAAGTGTCTGTTAATGCATAAGGCCAAAATGTCACATTTCTAAAGTTTCTCAGCTGTGTGCTGTCTTTTGTGAAGAAATAAACTTGAAAAGTCTGCGAATGCAGATGGACACAGGTTACATTTGTAAGGTTTCTCTCCTGTATGCTTTCTCTTGTGAACAGTTAAACTTGAAGTGTCTCCAAATGCAGACGGACACATATTACACTTGTAAGGATTCTCCCTTGTGTGCTTTCTTTTGTGAACAGTTAAACTTGAAGAGACTGAGAATGCAGATGGACAAATGTTACATTTGTAAGGATGGTCACCTGTGTGTATTTTTTTGTGAACTTTTAAATTTGAAGAGTCTGTGAATGCAGATAAACAAATGTTACATTTGTAAGGTTTCTCTCCTGTGTGCTGTCTTTTGTGAATAGTTAAACTTGATGAAGACGCAAATGAAGAAGGACAAATGTCACATTTGTAAGGTTTCTCTCCTGTGTGCTTTCTTTTGTGATAAGTTAAACTTGAAGAGTCAGCAAATGCACATGGACAAATGTCACATTTGTAAGGTTTCTCTCCAGAGTGCTTTCTTTTGTGAATAGTTAAACTTGATGAGAATGCAAATACAGAAGGACAAATGTTACATTTGTATGGTTTCTCTCCCATATGCTGCCTTTTGTGAACAGTTAAAGTTGAAAGGTCAGCAAATGCAGAAGAACAAAAGTAACATTTGTACATTTTTTCTCCATTGTGCTGTCTCATGTGAAAAGTTAAATTTGATGTCTTAGCAAATGTAGTAAGACAAATGTTACATTTGTAAGGTTTTTCACCAGTGTGCATTCTTTTGTGATAAATAAGATTTGTAGAGGTGGTATGTGCCGAAGGACAAATGTCACATTTGTAAGGTCTCTCTCCTGTGTGGTGTCTTTTATGAATAGTTAATTTTGATGGAGAGACAAATGCGGATGGACAAATGTCACATTTGTAAGGTTTTTCTCCTGTGTGCTGTCTTTTATGAATAGTTAAACTTGAAGAGTCAGCGAATGCAGAAGGACACATGTTACATTTGTAAGGTTTCTCTCCTGTGTGCTGTCTTTTGTGATAAGTAAGACTTTTAGATGTAGTATATGCAGAAAGACAAATGTCACATTTGTATGGTTTCTCACCTGTATGCTTCCGTTTGTGATAAGTAAGACCTATAGAGGAAGTATATGCAAAAGGACAAATGTTACATCTGTAAGGTTTCTCTCCTGTGTGCTGCCTTTTGTGATAAGTAAGACCTGTGCGGGAAGCATATGTAGATTTACAAATGTCACATTTGTAAGGTTTCTCTCCTGTAAATTTTACTTGATATTTGGAGTATTTATTAGTCTCTCCCTTACTTACTACAATTTGTCCAGAAAATGTTGGTAATGAGACCTCATTTTCTTCATGTTCTTGGTTTCGATCTTTTATAATTTCATTCAAAGTAGGATAGGAAAACTTTCTTTGGCAAGAGAAAATGTTATCTTCCAATAAAATTGTTTTATTATTTGAGATCTTTTTTAAACTACATGGTGTATCTAATGTTACGATTGAACTTGTTTTAACTTCCTGATCTGATTTCCAATTTTTTTCGGCTGTAATTTGACTAAAGTCATAATGTTTATCATCTGTTAGTTGTGAAGGGTTGACATTATTCTCTAGTTCTTTCTTTGTTATTTGGTGAAAATCTGTTACCACTTCTGTCTTTATGACAACATCAGGATCATATTTATATGGCCTTGGTTTCATTAGAAAATCATCTTGTATTTCCATATCTGGACTTATGTAAGACACACCATCATATATTTGCCACATGGAAAGTATGTCAGAAGTGCAGTGAACTTTATGAAGTCTTCATATCATTCACCAATGACTGAAACACAGATTGTTAAAAAATTACACAATATAAACACTAGGACCCTAGGCCTAGGAAAATATTAAAGACTATAACGATTTTTGTGTACCCTTATCAGTTTAATTGCCATATTCATATTTGCTAATTTCAAATTAAATAAGACATAATTAATAAATATATTCATTTATCAATTTAGTTTATTGATTTAAGGTACTTCAATTTTAATTCACAGCAAAAAGTATCATTACTGCTATTCTATGTCTATGCCTATGCAGTTATATCCGGTTTAATAAATACAATTGTTTCTGTAGACACCATAAATTCTTTGACAATTGCTGCATTAGTTCACAATGAAGTCAGTTGTATCTTGTTTCTACAACAACAGGGTATTATATATGCTGTCAGACAAATTGCTAACAACCGCAAAGTTAACAGAATGTCAATACTCAATGCATCAAACATAAGTGGAAATTAGCAAAAGAGAGAAACAATGGCACACACAGATATATGCTTGATCTTATATGTGTGAGTTCATTTTGCATCAACGTGTTGTGTTAAAGGAAATGGTTTGAATGTATTCAACACCATTCTAGATGATATAATCTGATATTGCTCAAATTTGGCCACCCCAGTAGCAGAAGACTTTAAATAGAATTAAATTAAATATGTTTTAATGTAAAGAGCATTTGTTTTATTGGAAGTGAGAATTGTTTTAATGGAAATGTGAAATAATGTATAATGTACAATAATTTTTGCGTTGAATTAAACGTTTTCATTCAAAAGAACATTTGTTTTATTGGAAGTGTGAATAATAATAATTTTTGCGGTGAATTAAAATTGAAGTACCTGATTAAATTCTAAATGGAGTTGTTAAGTTGTTTCATTCTGGGTAAAAGTAATTAAATTAAAGAAATTATTTCTTAACGCATTTCGTATTTTAACATTTTTTATCATGTAAACTTACGTGTATTCTTTAATAATTTAATACAGGCAGTTATAGTTAACTAATTCTGGATTATAAATCGCATCTTTTCTTTTTATTTTACTTCTAAAGAGTCTTTAAACATCCCCCAACCAAAGTGACACAGCCCCATTTGTTTGTATTTTTCTTTTTACGCTATGCCAGATTTTTAGCCACCTATAAGTTAGTATGCTAAACGAAATTTTCAAACTAAGCATGTTCACAAAAAAGAATGAAATACTAGATTCTTCATTAAAACGAAATTTTCAAACTAAGCATTTTCACAAAAAAAAATGAAATACTAGATTCTTCATTACGCCCAAGCGCCCCCCCCCCCCCCCTAACTTTCTTTTTTTTCCCTCACAGAGAGCTCGGAATATAGGGGTTGTCCTTTGAAGTCGAGTCAGGGAAGGGGGGGGGGGAGATTAGAAGTGGATCACTGACTAAGCAGTGGACACACACGTCATCATTGTCCTGGACCTGGTATGAAGCTGATCAACCTGAAGGCTGCTAATACGCTGTCCGTGATTGGTCAGCTCTAATTTGAGCACCCCCTCCTCTTTTTTCGTATGCAAATGCGCTTATAATTGGTGACTGATTTGCGCTGAGTAAAGTGAGGGCTAGTGATTCTTTTTTTTTATATTATAAGATGGACTCGTTTTGGCTTTGCGGTATTGCTGGTTGTAGGATCATTTTGTTTAAAATAGCAGGACGACCAAGAAACAATAACTAAAATTGTTGATGCAACAGGCATTTTTAATGGTGCAGCATTTGGTTTATACGCGCACCTTGTGGGGCAAAAAATAACGTTAATACAACTGGAATTTCTCCTAAGGCGCTCGTAACAATTGCAATTTGGCTTGTAAGCTGGGCTCGTATGTCAAGTATGTGAGCTCCCCATAATTATCTGGATCGGAATCTCACCGAAACGGGATCCCGCCGGATAGGGATCTCATTTAGTTTGGGATACCACCGAAATGGATCTAACCGGGATCGGTATCTTAACGGGATCGGGATCCCCGATGACCAGGATTCTATCGGAATCACATCGGGTTCGGGATCCCATCATGATCCTTCCGGGTGCCATCGGAAAACGGGAAAAACGAAAGGTTTACATAAGTTATTTTAATTGTTTTTAATAGGAGACAAATTAATTATTATTATTTTTACTATAGTGTTGTTGTTTTGTTGTTGCCATTTCCTTTAATAGCAATGTAAACTAAAAGGACGTAGCAGATGTTTTTGTCTGAATGCAGCCCCGGGCAACTCCGGTTATAGTTGATAGTAAAGTTCTAAAATAAATACATCATTTATTTTAACAAGATTCATCCAATTGGGCAACTTTTATAAAGTATCTTTAAAGACAGAAGAGTTATCCTTGATTTACCACAATGGCTCCGTAAAACACAAAAGATTCATAAAAATGTACTTTTTTTATCTCGTAAAATTTGTTAAATTGTTGTTGTATTCCAATAAAAAGATGGTTATATAACTTTTAAAATACTTTTTATAAAGAATTAACATAAGTTTACACGGGAAAATAAGAGATTCAAACAGAAATAATATTCGCACCTGAACTGCACTTTTACCAAATTTGGTATCAAATGAAAAATAATTGAATGTAACTTGTAACGCAACTAATCTTTATATTTTTTTAAAACTTACTTAAAAGTTAAACTTATTCGGTAAATTATTAATAATCTCTTACATAATGAGTGATAATGATCAGAAATGATGCCTGAAAAATTGGCAATGATGATGATAAAAATTGAATGAATGATAACTAGAGTGATAACGGTCATACGCCAACTCAGCCAACTGACTCAGTAACTCAAGTAACTGCACACACAGTATGTAACCTTAGTGCACACACAGTCCGAGAAATGGTCGGAGCGCCCCACCATTGCTACGCCACTGACCAGACTCGATGTGTTTGATGGTGTTCAGGCTGGAAGGATGTGTTCAGATTAGAAGGATGTGTTCAATTTCCAGTTCTTCACAAAATGACACCCACTTTTAAAGTATGGTGGATGATCATTGTATGATGTCATCATGCTCTAAAATAGAGTTCAGAAGTCTTTTTTTGGAAATGCATATAAAATGTATTCAATGGCCATATTAATATTATAACTATACAGTTGAACCCGCTTATCTCGACTTCGGTTAACTCGCCAACCGTGTTATGTCGACGTTTTTGAAGTGGAACCGCGAAAATTCTCTCTTGGTCTTAGCATTTTCTCCTCGGTTATGTCGATTCTTTTATTTCGCCGAACTCTGATATCTCGAGCACAAAAGGCGGTCAAATTTTCAACTTAATCTCGGTTATCTCGATCCCCATGACCAATCGCGGGCTTTTGAAAATTATATACGACACAGACGTACCTACTTCAAACTGTAGTAATTTAAATGAAAGGACAATATTATTGTCTGCTCAATTAACTTGACACAGCAAGAAGCGAGGAAGCGAGATACGTGCAAACAAAAGAGAGGGGTCGCAGTAACTGTTCTATTTATAACGAACCCTCTTGTCACTTAATACTTAATAGGCTTTCACGCGTTCTTACATGTTGATTTTTTTCTTTTAAACCCAGAATCCGTATTGGAATAAACTGAACTGGCCAATCCGGAGCGAGAGAAAATAAAAACTTGCGAATCCGGAGCTGAAACACATTTACCCTGACGAATCCGGAATTCCGGGATAATTGCGTCATCAAACAAATCGCGGTAACGCTGTTGTGTTTTTTTTCTAAACACCAAAAACACGTGCATTTACAGTCTTAATTGCAGTCTTATTTACAGTCTTATTTACATTCTTATTTACAGTCTTATTTACAGTCTTATTTACAGTCTTATTTAACGTCTTATTTACAGTCTTAGTTGGACTATGTAGATTACAAGGTTGAAACTTCGCTGGGGCCAAAATTATTGCCGCCCCCTTCCACGATGAAAACTTGGCCAATCCTCTTTAAAAAAAGGGGGGGGGAATGACCATTACATCTTCCCCCCTTCCTACGCCAGTCATTGCATCAATGCGGTTTTCTTTAGTGACGTTAGTGTATCAAGTCCTGTGTATTCATTCAGTAACATGGTAATTAAAATTGCGAATTTGTTATGTATTTAAAGTTCACAGGGGAAGTTACTTTAATTTTCTTGATGTGTTTACTTTTTAATGATTACTATTTAATAAGTCTTGTTGATGATTTTGTGATCTAAGTGTATTTTTTTCCAATTTATTTTGACTCCCTACAGCCATTTAGGAAGCTAATGATGATTCCTCCAGACAATCTGATTAATAATGTAAACAATCATCTTGTTATGCTATTATTGTTTTTTTAATATTTTTATATTGACTGTTGTCAATATTCATTGATATTGTTTAAGTTTAATTATTGTTTTGAGTACTTTTGTGGCGGATGGTCATCATAGGTGATAGTGATAGAGTAGGTGAAACTAAAATAAACTACCACCACAAATGACATTCGAATAGCATTGAGTCTAAAGTGACCCGGGTCCGAATAGCGGCGATGCGTTTTCCATGTCCTTTGACGCCTTTGTGGTAGTTATTTTAGTTAAACTTAAGAAGTAAGTTTACAAACATATAGTCCATTTAATTATCTTTCATTTGATAACAAATTTTGTCTTACAAACCCTGCAATAATTTTTTAATAAACCCAAACTCTCACTTCTGGGACCCGGGTCCAAATAGCTGCAGCCTTATTCTTTACTACTCTTTACCCACTTTATCGCTTAGCAGTTAGGGGCCATCCATAAAGTATGTCATGCTATTTTTGACCATTTTAACCCCCCTTCCTCTGTCACAAACTGTCACAAATCTCTGACCCCCCCCACTAAGGTACGTCACACTTTCGAACGAAATTTTTTTTTAATTAACACCTAATATAGTTGAGGTTAAGTTTAAAATAATCTTCCGATTATGCAATCTTTTTACACAGGATTAGAAGTAGATTAGCGAAACTTGACCTCA